>CM072819.1:13389348-13989348 GCA_036937905.1 Salvia rosmarinus
AGAACCACAAGTCTTCGCACCCACTGCTGTCATTATGTCTATAGCACCTCGTAGTGGGAGGTTGTTCGTCAACCCGAGCGATTTATGTCTGGGTGAATCGCGACTTTATGTCCGTAAAACGAATGTGCAATAATCGACCCATGGATGTACAACGAGGCGATAACAAGACAATGATGCAAGATCATGAAACAGTTGCTGACGAGGTGGTAAAGTCCTATGGATTTACCGTTCTAGCAGAGAGTTGTGTGTATGGTTAGATGTCAACGGACATGTGGTATTTCGCACTTTACGTAGACGATTCTTCTATTTGCGCAACAATGTGAAGTTGTTATCGACGAAAGAGTTGTTTATCCGATCGCTTCAAATGAAAGACTTAGGAGATGAAGCGCATATTCTGGGATCAAGGTTTACCGAGATCGCAAGAGGAAAATGTTGAGCTTATCTCAAAGCGCCTTACATTCGATACCGTGATTACTGCTTTAGTATCGCACCGCCAAGAAAGGATTGCTACCTTCGCATGCGTATCTTTAATTCAGGGCGTCACCTATGACCGCAGGAGATAGAGGAAAGGAGCAAGTTCCCACGCTTCCGCCAGAGGAAGTCTCATGTATGCAATGCTACGCACGAGTCCATATTCGCCAAGAAGCTAGTAGCTAGTATCGCCTAATCTCGACACGACATCGATCGCAAAGAAGCATATACTCAGCTACCCCAAAAGGACTTGAGATAAGTGAAGTTTACCATGCTATAGTCTAACGCTGGGTTTACTGCACTGGATTTCAAGCGACCGTGATAAGAATAGTCTCTCCCGCACTATGTGCTATTCCTTGGGAGTGGAACCGTATCCCAAGTGAGTGCAAAGAAATGATGCATTCAGGACTCTACCATGGAAGCCAATATGTAGCACCGAGGTCACTAAGGAGGTTGTATGGTTCAAGAACTACCTCACTGATCTAGAGTGGTACCGGGTTTGCCCATGAGTATCATGGTTTGACGTGATAACTCGTGCAATCGGCAAACTCGAAGGAATCACTTGATCCACAAGCGCAAGCAAACACATAGAGAGAAAGACATGTCATACGAGAAATCGTTAGATATGGGACGTGGCCGATAGCAAAGATTGATACGACGGATAACCCAGCGATCCATTCACTAAAGCCCCTGCCGAATAAGTCACGCCGTGACGCAGAGGACTGATCGCAGATGGCACCGCTAAATCCTCGCCGCACAAGTCTACGCCGTGATAGAGAGACTGAATTGCGCTAGATGGCACCCACTTAGAAAGGAAACTGATGTGGGAGAAGCAAAGGATGGTTTTGTGTAATAGCTAGTAGAGACACATTGTCATACAAAAGTTGGATGTCGCTCAGGTTAGATGGAAGTTCACCAAGCGTTCATTACTCTCTGACGGACTGATTGTTGATAAGAGACTGGCCGTTCTCATCTGTGAACAGGTTACCAGAACTCATTCATATACAGTCTGCCCGCTTGAATATCCGATCAATGCAATGGCAGCATCGTCGCTGCCACGAGCCTACCGCATCGTTTCAGCGACGAGCCGTTCCCAGCGCAGACAACGGCGACGGCCAGCTGTCAGCCGGCACGCCAGCGACAGCGATCAGCCGCGACAATCTGATCCCGACTATTTACACGACTAAACCTCCATCAGTGAGCGACATCCATTGATTTTGCGGTTATGTTAATCCTCGTCTACGCGATGGTGGTCGGCGCGTACAAGTCACGCCAGTTATCGATCACAGCCTCAACCGCTGATGATGATTCGACGCCTTCAAGACTGCAGTTGTTAAACCCGCAGTTGAGGTCCGCAGCATACGGTGGAAAGGGTCACTTACAGGCGAAATGAAGATACATCGTTAGCGCCGATTGCTTATAATGACACGACGTCGATATCTAAAACGGGATTGCACAGTATGCAGTCCGTCACCAACATGGCAAGTCAACATTTTTCCAGTGGCATGATCGACGTTATTTTATAGCCGGCGAACATGACCAACTGATTGAGGCCCATCTTATTCCTTCAGCATGACCTGGTCGCCCATCCAGCCTCGTCAGCACCGTGAAATCGCGCCCTCATAGCTCTCAAGAGATTTTATTCTTTTATCCCACAGCATATATATTTATGAATAGCAGATCCTCCTATAAGATTATGTCAATACTTCGAGAGTATGGAAATAATCCTAAGAGTATGGAAATAATCCTAAGAGTATGGTAATATTCCATATGATTATGGTAATATTCCATATAGATTATGGTAATATTCCATATAGGATTAAGGTAGTGCATTATAAATATAAGGAGATGTATAATGCTCAAGCTCACATATTAAAGCAAGAACTTTCGCCACTCAAGTTCAGAGAGTTTTCGAAATGGCAGAGCTCGGTGATTTCGCTGTATTTCCATAGCTTCCTCACTCGACGTTGAGTTTCGTATCCGGGATACAAGTCAAGGTCAAAGCACGAGTCTCGACGCTCAATCCGGCTCATCCTGCTTCGTTTCACCTCGACCAGACTAAAGGTAAACACGCAAACCCCAACGTGTCAGATTTAATTATAGACGCATGCTAGGTTTATAATCAATGTATGGTGAATTAAACACCCAAGATGGATCCTCTGGCGGGTTAACAAACGCTCTACACGCCGCCGTGGGAAGGGAATCTGGACGCCACCGAGCACACGCCCAGGTACATATGTAGAACATTCCTATACACCCTCAAGATGCGCACTAACGAGGAAGAAAATACCGACTCGACTACAAGTGAATGTGCGGTTCACCGATCTCATGAGGCCTCGCCGAGCCAGGTTCAATCCTCAACGCCAATTCGGCCAATTCTGCAGTTTCTCCACCGTAGGACAAACGAGCGGCACCTCTTCGAGTGTCCGAACGGTGATTACGCGCCGAGGTCGTCACCCCACCGGTGGACAACGCCACCCGCACAATAGCCGAGAACGCACATCGCCTGCCGCTGTAAACCGGCCACCGCCGAGATATTCGCAACCATTCGCCACCACACGCCTGCCAAGCCGCCACCACCTCGCACGCCCATTGAGAACCGAAAGAGATAGAAGAGAGAGAGGCGGAGCCGAACCTCCCTGAGACGATAGATGCCGTATCGATCTCCCACCCTCCGAGAGATGGCAACGATCTCCGGTTCGACCCCATATGGGAATCATCTTTTCTCCGGAGAAATTTCGACACACCGTAGGAAAAAACTAGTTTAGCCTCTTCCCGAGGATCTATCTTGAGTTTAATTCACCATACATTGATTATATACCAGCATGCACGCTATAATTAATGCAACACACGGGTTTTCACTGTTTACCTTGAACGCAGTCGAGGAGCGAGAGAACAGGATCGAGCTCGGTGACCTCTCCGATCTGTATCCCGATCATTCATTCCAACGCGTCGGTGAGGACGATCTATGGAGAATGCTTCGGAAAATCACCCCAAGCTCTTCAAGAATTTTCAAAATCTCAAAGGAGGCGACAAATTCATATGATGTGATTATTATCATCTAACCTAGACTTTAATCTCTACCTCATATTTATAATGCATCTACCTTAATCCTATATGGAAATTACCATAATCCCATATGAAATTACTATAATCCTTTATGGAATATTACCATAATCCTATAGGAATTACCATAACTCTACGGTATTATACGGATTATTACCATAATCTTATATGGAAAGGATCTTGCATATCCCATAAATATAATAATATCCTTGTGGATAAAGAGAATAAATCATTACCTTGCCTAGAGAGAGCCAGATTCCATTTTAGCTAGGGTCGGACCATGTCCGATCAAATGCAAGGAATAAAGATGGCCTCAAATAAATTAATTATCTTATGTTCACCCAACATAAATTAATTTATAAACATTTCGATCACTGCCACTAGAGAATAAATGTGACTTTCCCTTTATTACCGTTGAGTGGACTTGCACTTAGACATTCTAATCCCCCGTATTTAAGATATCGACGCCATTAATATTTATACATCTCACCGCTAAAATAATTATATCTTAATTCCTTAATAGTACCACTCAACCTTATTATGACTTGAGCTAACTCAACCCGCGGTTTAGTACAATAAACCTTTGAGCCCTTAAGGGGACATCATCATCCTTAACGGATACTGACTGATATGATAACTAGAGTGACATACAAGCACGCCACCACCCAAGACGCGAGAATATCGTTAGAAATATAACCTCACCCATAACAAGTCAAAGTGATGGTCGAACTCATACTCATCTAATACCTTATCGAGATTTAGATCATCGTAGTCGAGATCTCGTTCTTCACGACGGCGACGAGAAGAACACATCTCAGTGATCCTTCAATACGCGAGACGCATCAAGATAGACAAGCAACCAAGTCAAGTCACTTATCTATACCGATTATACCGACAACTAGTCCTCGTTGTCTCACCGGAAACTTTTTATATCCTATTAAGCTTCGACCAATCATAGCACTTACGTGATCTTCACACACCGTATGATCTAACTTATATAGAGATAAGGGACACGAATATGCAACAAGTATTCATTTCGTGATAGAGATTGTAATAGTGGTACAGGAAACATTGTATACAAGCTCAACCAAAACCGCTTTCACATACCGAGGTAGACTTTTCTCATCACTCGATTGAAACCGATCGAATAACCCAAAGGCATTAGACTATCTCGCATGGTGCCCCCTATAATCTCGAGTCCTTTCTGTACTTGATATATGCTTTACCGAAACCAATGAGCTTGTCCAGGTTAGATCGATATCTAGCCACTATGCCCACCGATAGCATATCGGCCTCGCGGCATAGATTCATGTATGACTTCCTACTCGGAAACGTAGGAAACTTATCTCATTTCCCTATCTCTTTGGCAACATGGTGATCGCCTTTAGATAAAGGAACGCTTACGTCGAAAGGTAGCAATCCTTTTCGACGGGTCCGATACTAAAACGAGTAATCACAAGATCAATAAGACGCCCGAGATAAGCTCAATATTTTCTCGCGATCTCAGAACCTTGATCCCAAGAACACCGATCTCCTAAGTCTTTCATTTGAAACCGATCGATAACCAACTCTTTACGCCCCGACAACTTCACATTGTTGCCAACAGAAGAATGTCATCTACGAAGTGCAAATACCACATTACCGCTGACATCTAAACGACACACACAACCTCGCTAGGCAATCTGTAAATCCATTGACTTTACCACCTCGCCCAAACGTAAGTTCCATGATCTGCATCATTGTCTTGTATCGCCGCACGTCCATGGGTCGATTATCGCTCGCTCATTTTCTCGACCAAATCGTAAGATTCACCCACGAACATACATCGCCGGGTCGACGAACAACCCTCCCACCACGACGAGGCACTACAGCACAATGGCAACGCGGGTAAAGAACTTGTGGTTCTCTATCTCGCACAACTTGCTTGGTAGGTACCACAGATTTGCCGGTATCTCCAAAGGAACTCGACCCACTTAAATTTTCAAGTATCCGCATCGATCCTCCCACTGACTCGACATCTCATACCTTGGTCTAATTCCAGAAGGAAATACGCATCATCTTCAATTTCAAGAATGATTTCAACTTGGATTTATGATTTTCATGTAGTCCTTTCTAAGAATCCGCATTAGTGCTAATAATGACCTTCCGATCCTTAGACTATAGAATAAACCACCTTCGCTCCTCTAGATAGCCAATACCAAGGCCGGATCTAGCTCCAACTTGTCGCCCTTCTTGTTCAAGACACGTGGCCGGATCGCCCATATCCTTATGTGGTTTAAACTCCCACGCCCAAACCACAACTCGAAGGGGTCTTCGATCGACTGATGGTACTAGATTTAGCACGATGTCCGCTTCAAGGCATACCCTAGAACCAAATAGGCAAAGTTGCATAACTCATCATGATTCAACCATTTCCAAAAGAGTCTCTATTTCTTCGCTCCGACACCATTTGTCAGGTGCCCGTGAAGTGCCTGAGGTAATCCCACACTCACTAGATAGTCCATGAACTCGTTGTTGAGGTATTCGCCACCGCGACGTAACGCAGCTACTGATACTTACCTAGCTTCGCCTCCACTTCCGCCTAAAAATTTTCGAATTTCAAAGCATTCGCACTTGCGCGAAGAGTATACGATCCGCACTCGAGTAATCAATGAAAGTGACAAATACTGCATTCTCCACGAGCTTGTGGACATCGTCCACACAGTCGAATGGACTAGCTCTAACATTTCTTTCGCTACGACCCTTCGCTACGGTCCGTCAACATCTTACCTTCTATACAGATTCGCATCGAACGAAGTAACCGTGAGATTACCCAACGCCCATTCTTAGCCGCCTGATCCTATTTAGATTGATGTGACCTAATCTAAGATGCTAGAGAAAAGAGTCATCAAGAAAACTTTCTTTTAAGGTTTGATGTAGATGCAACATAGTTATAGGTATTATATATTGCGTAAATAGATAAAGCTAATTATATAACGTGCCTACACAGATAACTTCGTATTTTCATGATAGAAACACCACTATCAAAAACAAATGAATATCCATAAATAAACAATTTCAAACAGAACAAGGTTCCCGAAAACCGCACATATAAATGTCTTTAAAACTAAAACTGCTTTCAAACATAAAGTAACATCTCCGATCGCAACGGCCTCGACTCCTGCTCCATGGAGATCGCTATTCGCCATCATTCAGCTCCCTTGTCCGCAGAACTCCTCAGAAGTGTAACAAACATGATCACGATTCGTGTCTACTACCCAAGAACGGGTAGAACAAGTCGCTAAACATGTTTCACATTAAAGCAAATGGCGCATTGTGAGCCTCGAGCTTGGGGCACTTAGCCTTCCAATG
Source organism: Salvia rosmarinus (assembly GCA_036937905.1). Classification (NCBI taxonomy): domain Eukaryota; kingdom Viridiplantae; phylum Streptophyta; class Magnoliopsida; order Lamiales; family Lamiaceae; genus Salvia; species Salvia rosmarinus. Next base: position 13,396,237 of record CM072819.1, read on the forward strand.
CCCGCCTCACCACACTGCAAGCATTTGCCTTCTCCTTCGCTTTTTCAAACCGCTGGTAGAGCCTTTGTATTACTCCCACTTTTCTTTAGCTTCAAGATCTCTCAATTCCACTTTTCCTTTTCATCTTCGAAAAGCGTTGGTTTTCGAGTGCGCATTAAAGATCAGCACCTTGCCCATTTTATGCTCTTCCGCTACTAGATCCTCCTCGCAATGAATCTATAGTATAACTCTTATCATAAAGGATCATTATAACCAAGTCATCAGACTTTGGGCAAAGTGTTGAGGATCATATCGATCTCGACTCACGCCATCAATATATCCTCCAACCAATTCGAGTTCCTCCAAGAGATTAATCATTTGCTCACATGGTTATGCACCAATCGCTTCCTTCATTGAACTCGACATTAATGATTTTGTCAAATTATAGCGATTCTGTCCGACTCCTCATACAATTTCATAAGACTTAGCCATATCGGGTCGCATCTTCCATCTCGACGCGAGTTGCAGACTCGCATGGTGACCAAAAGAAGGCACTTTGCCATTCTATATGATTTGTCCCATTTCGTGCTCCTTGCGCCCTCATCGCAGATGAATTGTCTAGAGGCTTAGACGCGTAGTGAGTACAAATAGATTTTCTCCGCAGAAGAACATTCTCAATGTTTCGCTTCCACTGATAAAATTTGGACCGATAAGGATTTTAAGTAGCATATTGATAATCGGTAAGAGACATATCTCAAAACGATAATGTAAACACATAAGCACACGATCGCATTACAATTCGTAAAAATAATATTGTAACCTTGATAAAATAATATTAATCAAACCTCCAATCGCCCAAGGAATCCCACATGCAAGCCACGCGTGGATCGCCAACACGAACCCCCGACTGCACTAAAATATACCTTTAGTCGCTTAATTTCAACCATGTCAACTTATCCTTATGACAAATGGAATTAACGATTGACCTTTCTGACCACATCACTATCGCAAGAAGGGACTTCATGAAGTTGTACTGAGGTGATGTCTAGAATGACCACAATTTTAATAAAAGAATGAATTCTTAGAATCGCATACTCACTCTGACACATACCGCTCAATTCAAATTTTGTTATCTCATTTTATATCTATCTCTAGAGAACTTATGAAAATCGTGACATGCAAGCCACGCTGTGGATCGCTCACATGAAACTCCCACTTCAATAGATTTAAATGTTTTATTTAGAAATCTCATCTAACAAACTTATGATAAACAAGGCAAGCAAGCCACGCTGTGGATCGCCACTCAGCAAGCGCCTCACTTTGTTTAGAGATCAAAAGCTTGAGGTCTTCGACATTTTAATTTTAAAAATTAATTTGTCGGGTTGTTGCTTAGTCTTTTGTTCAAAAGGTTTGTCCATGCAGATCACGAATCCCAAAGATGCTTGTCTATAGAACTCAACATGTAAACATGCTCCAGTAATTCTAAAATATGCTTGAAAACGCGATAAACCTAGCATGCTTACTATGCGCATCCAATTCATTAAAATACGTAAAGGTTTGTCAACGAATTTAAACATACATAGCATGCAATCGATTATTTAAACATCCACACATGCAATGAACGATAAAAATAAAATAAAACGCTCATCGTGGCTCACTGTGGAATCGCACTTTCCGCCTAATCTATTACATAGAATTGCAAAGTACGTATCTTTATAATCTTCGGAAACCGGCCTCGCGCGGCACGGGCAACGGACCGATTCAAAACGGCCTCGCGCACCGCACGGACCGACTCATCAAACAGATTCGGCCGGAAAACGGATCCGGCCGGGCCCCGCCACCCGCACGCCTGCGCGCCGCCGCACGCCAGCGCAACCCGCTTTTTCCCGCGCCTCGATCATGCCGCTTTGCTTCGCTTTTACTTTTACGCATAAGATTTAAAATAAATCTAATCTAACCACGGATTTTCTCGTGGAAAACAAAATCCGACAAAATAAAAACGAGCCACATGAACGATGATTCAACAATTAATATATTGCGCATTAATAATCAAACGCGAATTAATCCAACAGAGCCAAGACATCGATCCCTGTTCGATACCAATTGTGGGAAAACATATGTTAACCCTCGCCCGAGGATCCTATTCGATATTTAATTCACCATACATTGATTATAAACCCAGATGCCCTATATAATTAATCGCAACACGTGGGTTTTCACGTGTTTACCTTCGAATGCCGAGGCGGAAATGATCGGACTCGTGCCACCTTCCGGATCCGTATCCGCCGCCAATCTCCAACGCCGAGCGAGGACGATCTATGGAGAATGCTTCGAAAATCACCCAATGCTCTCTTCACAACTTTCAAACTCAACACTCAAATCAAAATTGTGTGATTATGTGAGCATTAACCTAGACTTTATCTCATACCTTATATTTATAATGCACTACCTTAATCCCATATGGAAATTACCATAATCCTATATGGAAATATACCATAATTACCATATATATGGAATATTACCATAAACCTTATGGATTTCCATACTCGTGATTATTACCATAATCTTATATGGAAAGGATCTATGCATATACCATAAATATAATAATATCCTCATGGATAAAGAGAATAAAATCATTACAGAGCTAGGCGCCGATTTTCCTACTCGGGCCGGTGCACAAGGCACCGATCAAATGCAAGGAATAAAGATGGGCCTCAAAAATTAATTATCTTATGTTCAACTAACATAAATTAATTTATAAACATTCGATCATGCCACTAGAGAAAGAATGTCGACTTACCCTTTATTACCGGTTGAGTCCGCACTTAGACATTACGAATCCCTCAGATTTAAGATATCGAACGTCCATTAATCATTTATAGCAACTGATCGCTAAAACGAATAACTTCATTTCCTTAAGTAGTACCACTCAACCTTATTATTGTACTTGAGCTAACTCAACCGCGCGGTTTAGTACAATAAACCTTTCGAGCTCCTTAAGGACGCCATCATCCTAAACGGATACGTGACTGATGATAACTAGTGACATACAAGACGCCACCACCCAAGATGCGGAGAATTCGGTATAACATATAACCTCACTCATAACAAGTCAAAGTGATGGTCAAGAACTCATACTCACCTAATACCTTATCGAGGTTTAGATCATCGTAAGTCACCGAGATTCGTTCTTCACGACGGTCGAAGAAGAACACATCTCATCGTGATCCTTCAATACGCCGAGACGCATCAAAGATAGACAAGCAACTAAGTCAAGTCACTTATTATCTATCAGCCTAACCGACAACTCGTCCTCAAGTCGCCTCAACAGGAACTTTTATATCTCATTGTTCGACCAATCATACGCACTCGTGATCTTCACACACCGTATGATCTAACTTATATATGAGATAAGGGACACGATATATGCAAACAAGTATTCAAATCGATAGGAGATTGTAATAGTGGTACAGAAACATTGATACAAGCTCAACCAAACCGCCAAGATACAACCAACACACACTTCGCTTCAAATGACAGTGGCACCCAACATCGCCGCCACGATGGTCTTGGGACCCTCCGACTTCCTTTTCGCCACACCACCAACATGGCGAATCAAGGAATGAAAGATTTTCATATGTGTAAAATCTTCCCGAGGGCCGATCTCCAACGCCCGACGCTGGTTCACCTCGCCCGCCAAAACAAGATACACCGCCTGTGATCTCACGATTTTATGGCGCTCTACCGTAAGATGCCACCGCAGCCTTCGTCCGACTGCCACTATCCGCATAGGCGGACGAGACGATGTCGAACTTGCCTCGAGGTTCATCAAAGAGCTCTCAAAATTACGGAGAACGATCTCTATATCATCAATGCTCAAGAACGGATCGACCGCGATCGAATAAAGAGATCACCGTGAAAAGCCAAAGACGCTAGTCGCTCCGACCCCGGGTCGACAACTTCGCAGCCGAGACGAGTCGACGGAAGAAGAGAGAGATCCGGGACGAGCAGAGGGCCGAAAGAAAGGCCGAGGACCGAGGTCGAGCGCCGATCGTCAAGTGCCTTCGAGAGGATTAAGAAGGGGTCCTATGGGGTCCAAGCAGATATCACAAACCCCGGCGGCAACGCCCCATCTCGCTCAAATCGAGGGCGAGATATTTGAGCTCACACCGAGCTCTTCCCAAACCCTCCTATGAAAGCGAGGATCCAAGAAGAGGTCGACGGAGAAGAGGCGACTATCACCAAGGGTATGGTCACAATACCGAGGATTGTAGAAATTTGAGCTCGCATCGACGAGCTCGCCAGCGGTGAGCGCCAAAGCACCTCACCGACCGGGCCGGAACAAGAAGCAGAGGAAAGAATGGAGGTGGCAACAACCGCGCCGACTCGACGATGACCCAACCTCAAGACCAAGAGGACGAAGGTCCCAACGTGATGGAGAGTGTCTACGCCATTACCGGACTCGCCCATAGGAACCATGAGGTCGCCGTTAAAACGAAGTTCGGAGGCCGATCCCCGGAGCCAAAAAATAAGCGACTCCGGATCATGAGAACATCGTGTTCTCCAAGAGGACCCTGTGCCCAAGATCATGCCCCCACCAAGATTCCATCACCATACAAGCCGTGGTGGGCAACAAGAACGCCCACCGTCTCACATCGACATCGTGCCTCCACAAGATCATTTTCCGTAGTCGCTCGACAAACACGAGGTCAAGTGATTCAAATACATCCTCCGCACCATCCCCCAGTGAGTTTATCAGAGGCGTCCAACCCGAGGGCATCATTATCCTTCCCTATCGTAGACGTGCTCCCGTGTTGGTCACCGGCCATCCAATTTTTCTGGTCCGAGCTCCTTCTCCGCACAACATCATTCTGAAGAGATCACTATACGCCACCAGTTATCCGCCGGCACCACCACCATCAAAATACCCACCACCGATGGAGTGTAAGCATCCGGTGACCAAACGACAGCCAAAGAGTGCCTACGAGTCTCAACCCAAGACGTGGCTCTTACCTCGTGCCTAGCATTACGTAACCTCTAAGCCGACACCCGGACTAACGATCGAGAACCTTCAACTATGCGATCACGATCCTCCAAGGTCGCTTGGCACCTGTGGTCCAACCGATATTCGAGTGCAACGCCAAATGCCTACCGAGGGAATCAAGGATGTGTTCGTGGTCCCACTGACATGAACGGGTCTCGCCTAAGCTCATCACTCATCGCCTCAACATCGACCCACCCACAAACCAGCCTCGGTAATACAGGTTTCCAGTCAAAAAAAGCAATCGACTCAACCAGTGAGGCCAAGACTCGTCAAGTCAACACCGACCGACGGCCAATCCAGCTGGGTCCGAAAGCGTGGAGGGTGGCGCATGTGTCGATTATACCGACTCAACAAACAGCCCAAAGATTGCTACCCCTCCTCGATATCGAAAGGCATGGAGGCACTTGGGCCATGAGATCTTCCGCCTCGATCTATGGGTACCACCAAGTCCTCGACGAGCCGAGGATGCTTCAAAGACGGCGTCATCATCGACTTCTGTCTTCGATACCGAAAAATGCCCTTCGCCCGAAACGCCGGTTACCTATCAAAAGCACGGTGGACGCCATATTCAAAGATCATATTAAAGATCGCGAGGTTCACGCCGACCTACATCGTGGTCAAAAGCCAAAAATAGAAAGTACCGACGACCTCAAACGATCCTCCAACCTCGATCGGCAAATCTCAAGCTCAACCCCCAAAAGTGCACATTCATGGTGAAAACGGGAAATTCTCGATGCTGGTTTTCAAGAAGGCTTAATAATCCCACTAAGGTCAAAATGGTACTCGACATGAAGTACTAAAGACCATCCGAGATCCATAAACTCACCGGATGTCTCGTCAGCAGTAGATTCCTATCTCGAGTCGCCGGAAGAACTTCCTTCTTCAAAATCCCGAGAAGAGCCCCGACTTCGCTGAAGGAAGAACATCATGTCGCCTTCACCCTAACAGCATACCTCACGACCGCCCACACCGCCCGCCCCGAAAAGCGCGAACTCCTTTCTTTGTACTCGCCGCAGACGAGGCAATCAAGGCGGCATCATGCGAGATGAGGTCGGTAAACAACTCCCTCTACTTCATCACCGAGCTCTCAAGCGGTTTGAGACAAGGTACACCACCAAAAGCTGCTGGCACCGTGAACGCCAAGCGATGCCTCCGACCTACTTCCAAGCCCATTCAATTCGTGTACCGACCGACTTACCTCTAAGACAAGTCTTGACAAAACCGAATCGTTAGGGCGATGATAAAGTTGGCACCGGAGCTCCATGAGCACGACATTTTATACTCGCCTGCATCGCCATAAAGGGCAAGCCCTAGCCGATTTTCTAGTAGAGGTAAGATTTACCGAGGTCACCGCAGAAGAGGTCACTCCAACCCCACTCCCACAACGGGAGTAACCCGACCGATATACCCGAGGGTCACCGCGTATGTATGGATGGAGCTTTATGCAAACGGGTAATGGAGCGTAAATCTTGCCTCGCCCGAACAAACAAGAAGTGACCTATTCACTTTGGTTTACTTTCCCGACCACAAACAACGAGGGAGTACGAAGCATTGATCTCGTGACTGCCTCGCACGGAATTGAAAGTGAAAAGATCCGATCTTTGGAGATTCCTGTGTCGAATAAACCGTGTCCCGGCAACACGAGGCTAAGGAGGATCGAATGAAGAATACCTTGAGAAGGCAAAGGAGGCGCTGACCTCATTCAGTATTCCGCACTTACCGTATCCCACGGAGAGAATAGCCGAAATGACATCCTCGAAGTTGGCTTCATCATCAACAAACCTCCGTGATGGAGGTTCATTCCGTAAGCATCATGGAGTCCCACGCTGGTATCATCAACGAGACGGAGCCAACCGATGTCTCCTATAAATGCTTATCCTGAAGCAGGAAAGACTACCTCGTGATCGCTCAAGCCAAGAAGATGATGGTCAAATCCCAAAAGCACCTCATACATGATGGTACTCTACAGAAATCCTATCTTCAACCTCTCCCGAGATGCCTCGGGCCGTAAGGTTGCAGACTACGGTTTAATGAAATTCACACTGGGTCTCGGAGAAGTCACATCGGGTCGCGAGCGCCTCAAAGAAGACGCCGAGGTCGGGATACTATCGCCTCCCCTCATCCAAGACCGTCGAACTTGTCAAAAGGTCCGGCGCCCTTCCACCCACGCTCAAGAAGCTTCCCGCACCGATCTCAAGAGCCTGCTGCAGTCCGTGGCCTTCATGCAATGTGATCAACATCGCTGGTCCATTTGACCGAGCACTAGGTCACCGATACTTAGTCGAGCCGAGACTACTTCACAAACGGGTCAAGCGTGAGCCACTTTCGAGCCTCACGAGCGTATGATTCAGTCCTTCGTGTGGAAAACATAGTTCGCCGCTCGACATACCTCATGTTTTGATCTCGACAACGACACCCGCCTCGCTGGACAAAATTTCAAGGAATGTGCGAAGAGCTCCGATCAGAACATTTCACCTCGTCGCACACCCGCAGCGAATGGTCGACCGAGGTGACGAACCGCACGATTGTACTGCGGTCGAAAGAGGCTAGACCGAGCCAGCGTGATCGGGTCGAAAATCTCCTCAAGTCCTCTCGTCCCACAGACAACACCCTGACTTCACGAGAAACCCCTTCACTTGGTCTACGGACCGAGGTCACATACCACCGAGATCGGTGCACCGAGCCTGCGATTTTCACTTCGATCAAGACGGCAACGGCGGAGACCCACGGGTTAACCTCGACGCCTCGAGGAGAAACGCGAGCTCGCTCATAAGTTTAAGCTAAGCAAGTGCCGTGTCGCACGCAGACTACAACAAGAGGGTAAAGCCCACACTCCAAGTAGGCGACCTCGCCCTACTAATAATGAAGCCAGAGAGCCGAGCGCCTTAACAAGCTAGATCCGACATGGAAGGTCCATACCGCTGCTCACGAGGACCTCGGCAAAGGGCCTATAAGCTTGCTCACCTATCCGTGCACTTATTCCCCGAATCTGCATATCACTCATTTGATGAGGTATTTTACATAGCTTTGATTTCGTGATCGGCATCATGTTAGCCCTCTTATCGCTTTGTCAAGTACGATGTTGTTTACATATTCAATAAAACATTTGTTTTCTAATGAATATTTCACTTCGCCTCGCCTTATATCTATGTGAACATCCATTCGGATACACCACAATTAACCTTCAAACGGGACGCCTGCTAAGACGGCACACACGTACGCATAACTCATGAACTTGAACGCCTATGCAAAGCATACAGACAACTCATTAACTTGAACATCTACATGCAAGGCATACAGATAACTCATTAAATTGAATGTCTACATGCAAACGACGCCCGAGATCGATCTCGTCAATTTATACCCTTTATTTGGGAAGATATACACTTTAAACAAGATGAATACATTTACGGCTAAAACCAAGTTCTAAGCTATATTTGTACCTCTCTAGGGAAAATATACACTGTACAAAGCCTAAATACATTCAATACTATACACCAAGTCCTAAGCTATATACAACTCACTCCTATTTAACTCTACCCGCCAAGCCCTGGTCAAGTTTACACCATTCGAGACAAAATCCCCGGTCGTCCATGAACACCGCATTTGTGCACCCGTAAGGTCTTCAAACGCTGCTTAAAGGCTCTATTTTCAAGAACAAGAGTTATTGATCAAGAGTAGGGTAGGCATCGTAGTTCTGAGCTAAAGCCTCCCACGCAACATTTTCCCCACTCACTATGGAATGTAACCTCTAAGGAACCATCGCCTACTTTTGTTTTGCCGCCTTTCCCCGACTTAGGCTTATGGTCGGCCTAGTAGTTTCTCTTCTCTAGACGGAGTATCGATCGGTCTATGTAGGATCGCCCAGCTCCTATAGAACCTATCACTAAAATCACACATGCTAATCGAGCCTAGATAATAAACTTTGAAATGGAATCCCTAAAATCTGCAAGGAAAGCGCACGCGACTTGATCGGGATGAACTCGGTGCCTTCCACCTAATCGACGAGGTCGGCGCCACGCGGGCCTACTCCAGCCACACTTTGAATCATGCAGATGGGTCCCGACCGGGCGAGGCACTCCCGAACCCCGACCGAAGGGGTACTGAACCGAGGTCGCACGTCGCCCCTCGAGCTGACGCCCGCCGATTACGACCGCCGACCACCGCCATTCCTGCTCGACCGAGGTCCCTGGCGCCTTCCACCGCCGACGATCGCCCCTAGATGCCTCCCTCTCACCGACCCAAAGAATCAAGCACTTCAAGATGATCGCATAGCCTCCACCCGGGTTCTTCTATCCTTACATCACGAGCCACCATGACTCATGGCGGCTGGCATGTCGTCGTCATGGACGAGCTCGATATCCGAATATACTTCACAATGGAATCGAGGCGCCTTTAAACTTTTTACCGTTGGGCCCTCCTCGCCCTCAAGACCATGCCCTGCAGCAAGCTCTCAGACTCGATCATCGCTCGATATGGTAACTCCACCAGATCGGTGGATCACCTTTCATACTCAAGATGTTCCTCCCGAGATCCGAGCCGCCCTCCGTCGTCACCGAGTTGCTCCTCGCATCAGATCAAACGCCCGAATCACGCCGCCAGACAACCACCTGGACTTCGAGATGATGATCCTTACTTGAAAGTCTCTTTCTCGCCAGAGACGGCCACCCTCACGGTCGGCCTCTCGCAACTTCTTCCTCACCGGTAGATGACGCCGAGTCAAGCGTCCATGTCGACCAAAATCTGGTCGGCTTATGCATCGGATCCTCCAAAACAACGCCTTCTCCTTCTCACCAAAGTACCCTGACCTCTTTTAGCTTGGTCATAGCTCATGATCGAGTCCGAGGTATTGAGAAGTGAAGTGCTAAAACAAAGGACAACACACATTCGTAAAGTTGAACTATTATTATTCAAAAGTGGAGATTTTTACAAGCTCGTGATCCTATCGACCCCGCAAATCAACCTATTACATCGTGTCCACCGACTCGTGCTCTTTGCACGGACTCGCCGGCCTCCTCACGCCTTGCCGCCGCCGCTGCGGTTGGCCCCTTCGCATGAAGCTCGAGCCGGCTCCTCCTCCTGCCGCCCGCGACTCCTAAGAAGCTCCTGGCTCGTGATCTTCGTCCTCCTCGCATCGAGCAACGGTCTCACCGGCCGAGGGGAGCCGGACGCCAAAGCCTCCAAAGACAGGAAGGACCCGACCCCGAGATCACCCAAGGCACGCCTTTATTCACCCCGAGGACGACTCGACCCAACCATGCTCGACCTGTTAAAGTCAGCATGGCGGCCGCCACTCCTCCAGATGGTCCGACACCACCTGGTCTGAGCACGACGCCAGTGTCGGAAATAAAGCCGGTAAGCCTCCGACTGACGAGCTTGCCGGGCGAAGGCCTCAACATCGCCCCCGATCCGCCACCCCAGCACCTCCTCGCCACGAGCTCCTTCTTCACCCCACCGCCTCCTCCCGCCTCCTCGAGCTCCCCGAGCAACCTCCGCCCAAGCCCTCTTCTTCACAGCTGCCTCAAGAAGAACCTCACAAGGTCACCACCGCTCAGCAATCACAGGGCCTCAGCTCTGCCTCACAACAGCCACTACGGATCAAGATCCGCCTGCAAAGAAGAAGCTCCCGCCCAACACCACATCGAAATGAGCTTCCTGCGATGTACCCAGTGGCACGCCAGGTGTCCCCACCGCGACGCTGCGTGTGCGATCACCGAGCTCGCTTCCTAAAAACAACACAAGTTAATACACATCATAGAGTAGATAAAGCCATATGTGGAAGAGATTTATACCTTGGTGAGGGATACGGCCGTGCTGGAGCCCGACACCACGCACTCGATGCGAGCTCGAGTCTGCTTTCTCCGATGCCGATTCGACCCGGCTGAGGCCCCGCCATCGAGAGGTCGAGATCATCAACCACCGATAACTCTTGTAAAAGAGTTATTATAGGTCCTTTAATGATAAAAGCTTCTGCTGTTGTATGCTCGTCACCGCTTGTCCTTGTCTTGCTTGTGTTTCTCTTGTTTGCGTGTGTCAGCGAAGGATCGAGTCCGATGAAAATAAAGGGTTTTAGTTGTTTTGAGCGTTATTTATATAATTATAGCATGTTGCGCGAAGAACGGCAATGAAGACGCAGGCCGAGCTCGAGCGAGCTCGACTTCACGTAAGAGGAAGGACCGAACGAGTAATGCCGAAAATGTGGGACTGAGTCTGCTACTAAGACGAAATCAACGCCCGAAAAGTGACGCCCGAGCTCAAATTGACGAGCTTGTAAGTGGAACCAAACCCGGGAGAAAGAGAGTAGGACCGAGCTCGCATCCTTCCGAGCTCAAAGATTGAAAAGTTCACAAGATGAAGACGACCTCGAGGTCGGGCTCTGAAGCGAAGAGAGCGAGCTCGACGCCGAAGAGCTCGAGCTCTAAGCCGGTGTTCGAACTCCTCAGTAAGATTGAAAGTGGAAGCGAGCTCGTAAACGCAGTCAAGCTCATGACGGAAGCCCACCGCAAGTATGGATAAGCTCGTGTTCGAAGCAAGGTCGGACTCACGGTAAAGTAAAGCCCGTAAGCGCAGTCGAGCTCGGCAGCGAATCCCGGCCGCGCTTACGGAAGGAAGCAAAGTAGCATGGAAAGTCCGGGTTAATTCTCAAGAAGAAATCACGGACCACGGCCACGCGGCGCGCTACAAGCAATGAAAGAGACACGCGCCCGCATCCGCGAGCTAATCGAAAAAGAAAAGGATCAGGAACGGCGCTACCGGCAGGTGCACGGCCTGCACTCCTAAAAGCGCAGGAGGTTGTTATTAAAGGTGAGTTGACAACAATCGAACGGGATTCGGATATCGACATTTTAGAGAGTTACAAAGGATAGAGAACATCCGGAGTAAGGAAGAAGGCGAATTTTGAGAGGAAGTCATCGGAAGAGACGACGATCCAAGAGCTCTGCATACGATTCGATAACTAATTTCTTTATCTTTTCTTAAACCTTGTTAATCATATGGCTGTTGCTTATTTCAATGTTGTTAAACAACCGCTATGAGCTAAACCTTTATGATTTGATTTTTGAGGAAACCCATGTCACGTGACGAGCGCAGCTTCACGCTTGTCTTGCCAAATCACTATTGTTTTATCAGGGTTGTTTTTATCTCACTTGTGATTGATCACCATTAGTCGATCGTAGTTCTATAATTGCCGGAAGTTGTTATAGAATGGAAAACAATAGAGCTACGAAGAACATGATTTTAATGTTATGTGTGTAAATAGCATATGAATATGCATTTACCTTTATGTGGCAAATATGAATGGATTAGTAATGATATTCTAAGAGCGCTCGATATAGGAATATATGGACCGGATCTATAGAATATAATCTTAGATTTGGGAAAATACTAAGAATCAAAGAAGTTCATGTCATAGTGATAACGCAAGATAATGTCAGTAGCAATATTTAGAAAAGAGCATGGTGGAATCGAGAAATCAAGTCCTGCTTTCACCTTGATAACGTAATCTCCTTGTTTTCTATGTCACTATCCACTTCGCCGTGTCAAGTCATTTTAATTTCGTCACTTGGTGTTATATTCTAGTTCGATCGCTCGTCCATCTCCTTATTTTGCAAAATTACAATCTACGTGATTTAAAAGTGCATTCCCGTGGATTCGATCTCTAATACTTCCGTATTACTTGTTGATTACGCACTATGCGATAGTATATTCACATCAAAAGAAATATTTGACAACAAGTTTTTGGCGCCGCTGTCGGGATTGCCAATTATAAATTACGAGATTGAAATTTTGTGTTTCTTTGTGATACGTGACTCACTCGTCATTACCTTTTGTGTGAACAGGGTTCTGGATTGTGGTTTATGCACAAGGCAAAGCGCAAGGACCCACCGCTTAGATCCAGATTGAACGCACCTTCGTAAAGCGCCAAAGAACGAGTTCGCGACGCAAGCTGGATGGCCGCAGCAGAGAGAGGCACACAATGGCGAAATGCCATTGTCATCGCCGATGATCGGAAAGGGGTATACGTGATCACGCTAACCCCAGATTTAACGAGTCAATCCGGAATTACAAGACCGAGAGGTGCAGCGAACCGCTCTGAATCGGCTTGGCCATGTTTCGATGCTCCAAACAAGGGGCGATTTAGTGGTCAAGCCACCGAGGATCCACATCTCCACCTTCGATCATTTCCGGAGGTCGACGACTCATTTAAGCTACCGGTGTTCCACCAAGCTACCGAGACTTTGTTATTCCCTTTTCGCTACGAGATCGCGGCAAAGCACGGTCGAACGGTCTTCCATCAAATTCCATCACCTCATGGAACGAGCTCGCAAAATTTTTGATGAAGTACTTCCCGCCCACCAAGAACGCAAGATTCCTAATGACATCACGTCATTTCAGCAGAATGACGAAGAGCTCTGCAGTAAGCTTGGGAGCGATATAAGGAAATGCTACTAAAATGTCCTCATCACGGCATTCCGATCAGATTCAACTGTAGACCTTCACAATGGTCTCAATGCCAACACGTTTGGTGCTTGATGCCTCGCAAATGGAGCTATTCTTTCAAGTCATACAACGAAGCATACGAGATATCGAAAGGATCGCAGATAACAATTGCCAATGGTCAAATTCTCGCGCGCCAATAGGAAAGAAATCGGTCACAGTGTGTTGAGGTTGATGCCCGACGGCATTAACAGCCCGTGTAGATCCATGAGTAACATGTTAAAAGGATTGCAAGTACCTAATCCAGCAGATACAACTGATTTAGTAGTCCAAAGGGTCGACCTACCATGCAAGTAAACGAGGTGTCGTATGATATTGTGGTATGGCATACCTTCGAGAGTTGCTCGTCAAACCCAAACTCGATCCGTTATCCGGGAAATTAGAATGACAGAGGAACAACCTTATTCACAAACGATAATCCGGGTGGCGACAACATCCTAATTTCTCATGGGAGGCCAAGGTCCGGATCAACAAAGGTGGAAATTTTGAGAAACCACATATCCACAAAATTACCAACCAAAGCAAAGAACAAGTCGCCCACACCCCAAGACTATTGAAACCTTGACGAAGGAATACATGGCTAAAACAGATGTCAGAATACAGGGCAATCCACTTCATTGCTGAATTTGGAAGTCCAGATCGGACAATTAGCCAATGAGATTAAAACCGACCTCTTGGGAATTTGCCAAGTGACACCGAGAATCCACGAAAAGATAAAGAACAGTCAAAGCACACGTTACAAGTGAAAAGCAGACACGGAACCGAGTCACGGACCGAGAGAAAAGGTCGAGTCCTCAACAAGTAACAACCAGTCGCTACCACGAAAAATCCAAAGGCCTCGCAATGCCGAGGTGCTGCAAAGAAGAACCGCTACTAAACCTTACGGACGAAGTGGTGTATCGTCCCACCACCTCATTTTCCGTAAAGTTGAAGAAGAAGCAGCCAGGATACCCAGCTCAAGATTCCTTGATGTTCAAGCAATTACATATCAACATCCCTTCGTAGAGGCGTTGAACAAATGCCGAACTATGTGAAGTTCTCAAGGACATCCCGACCAAGAAGAGACGGTTGCATGAGTTTCAAACGGCACCGACCGAAAGTAGTAGTACGATGCTAAAGAGCAAGCTCCTCCAAGTTGAAAGATCCAGGGGAGCTTACAATTCCATGCTCGATTGAGGACGCGACGTCTGTCGTGCAAGCATGTGACCTCGAGCAAGCATAAATTTGATGCCGCCTCAATATTTAAAAGCTCGGGATAGAGAAGCGAGGCCCACAACGGTGACCTTGCAATTGGCGGACCGATCTACGGCTCATCCCAAGGAAAAATCGAGGATGTATTAGTAAAAGTGGACACATTCATCTTCCGTGACTTCATTATCTTGGATTATGAAGCGATCACGAGTGCCAATCATTTTGGGACGTCCGCTTCGCAACCGGAAGAACTCTAATTGATGTTCGTATGAGAGCTCACCATGAGGGTAAATGATCGTAAGGTTACCTTCAATGTTTTCAATGCTATGAAGCATCCGGACGAAGTGGAGGAATGCTCGTAATCCGAGTCATGGAGCAGTCGTCATGATACAATATCGGATCGCACTCGCAGCTCGAAAGTTAATGACGAAGCCTATGCCGAACTCGTAGAGTTGGAGAAAGGCGAGGAGTTGTCAAGATCTCTCAAAGAAAATGTCCAGCTTTCACTTGCCCGGCCGACCTCGAGTCGCTGACTCGCCGATAGGTAGCTCGTGCACCCAAACCATCAATCGACTAACCTCCAGTGTTAATCCTAAAGACTTTGCCGAACCATCTCAAATATGCATATCCGGGCGGGAGGAAACCTCCCCGTAATTATCTCCGCTATTCTCAAGCCCGATCGAAGAAGCCTTGCTATGGTGTATTGCGAAAATACAAGCGAGATATCGACGGTCAATTGTCGATATACGGGATCAGCCGTCCCTCGCATGCATAAAATATTGTCGAAGATTGCCACAACACTTCCATAAAGATCGCCGACGCCTCAATCCAAATATGAAAGAGGTACTAAAGAAAGAAGTTATCAAATGGTCGGATGCCGAATCATATATCCACTTGGATAGCTCGTGGGTAGCCCGTTCGGTGTGTTCCTAAAAGGCGAGTCACGGTGGTTTCAAACGATCGACAGAACCGATCCCAACGCTGGTGATAACAGGATGGCGTGTCCGTGTTGACTATGTAAAGCTAAACACAAAGAACTGTGAAGGATCATTTCTCACCATTCATGGATCGATCTTTGGATAAACTAGCGGAAGCGAGTTCTTCGCTTCCTCGATGGTTATTCGTTATCACCAAATTGCCATTGCGCCTAATGATCAACACAAACCACCTTCACTTGTCCTTATGGCACTTTCGATTTAGAAGAATGCCTTGGGCTCTGTAATGCTCCGCAACATTCCAAATGCATGATGGCCATATTCTCGATATGGTGGAAAAATCAGAGAAATCTTCACGGATGACTTCTCCGCCTTCTGAGAGACCTATGGGATATGCCTAAGTAATTGGAGAAAGTTCTGAGCGTGGGCAACCCACTTGGTTTTAAATTGGGAAAAGTGCCACTCATGGCGCAAGAGGGCATCGCTTTAGGTCACCACATATCCAAAGAAGGGATCGCCGTGGACAAAGCAAAGATCAAGTAATAGACAAACTTCCACCTCCCACTCACCGTAAAAGGTGCGCGAAGCTTCGGGACATGCAGTTTCTACAGAGGTTTATAAAGGATTTCAAAGATAGCTAAGCTTCTATGTGCCTTCGGAGCAAAACCGCCAGCTCGACTTCACTCCCGAGTGTTTTAAGGCATTCAAGTCTCAAACGAGCTCTTGTAATGCTCCAAGAATTGTTGGGTCGAATCGACATCGCCTTCGAGGTGATGTGCGATGCAAGTGATTTTGTTTGTAGGGGCGTCTTGGGCCAACGCAGGAGTAAGATATTCCATTCGATCTACTATGCAAGTAAGACCACGTGTAAGCCGGATAAATTATACCACTACGTAAAAGGAGCTGCTTTCAGAGTTTTGCCCGTGAAAGTTCCGAGCCCACCGTAGGAACAAAAGTGATAATCTACGGATCATGCAATTATCGTGTATCTTGTCACAAGAAAGATGCGAAACCACGGTTAATCTTGGTGGATATTGCTCCCGCAAGAATTTGATCCGAAATAAGAGATGTGAAAGGAATGTAAAATCAAGTGGCGGATCATTTGTCTCGATTACCAAGATCGGAAGGAGAATCAACTCAAGCCCGATTCGTGACATGTTCCCGTATTTAGCAACTAATGAGCATGCATCACAAGAAGACGCCATGGTATGCGATTTTATCAATTTTCGGTATGTGGAATGCTACACCGAGTTCTCGTCCCATCAAAAGAAAAGATTCTTTCGAGGTCAACATTACTTCGGGACGAGCCCTTCTTATATAAGTTGCCTGGTCGATGGATTAACGAGGCGTGTTCCGCATGAAGAAGTGGAATCAATTCGAAGGATGCCATGCCACTTTATATGGTGGTCATTTTATGGGCAAAGGACAACACTAAGGTGCTTACCAAAGTTATTTTGGTCGACCTTATTTAAGGACGCACATGCTTTGTGCAAAGATGTGATCGATGCCGTGAGTTGAAACATATCCTCTCGAAATGAGATGCCAATGAATTTCATTCGAAATTGAACTCTTCATGTATGGGGCCTCGACTTCACGGGTCCTTTTCCACCCTCATTCGGAAACCTTTACATATTGGTGGCGGTTGATTACGTGTCCAAATGGGTAGAAGTCAGAAAGTACCACGAATGATGCAAAAGTGGTGATCAAGTTCTTGCAAAGAACATTTTCACACGGTTCGGCACTCTCGTGCGATCATTAGTGACGAGGGCACACACTTTGTCAACAAGGCAAGAAGTTCGGTACTAGCGAAATACAATGTTCGCCATAAGATCGCCACAAAGATATCATCCGCAGACGAATGGTCGTTTGAGCTTTCAACAGAGAGATTAAGAGTATACTAGAAAAGGTGGTGAATCCGGGCGTAAGGATTGGTCCACGCGACCGACGATGCAAGATGGGCCTACGTAACGCTTTTCAAACACCATTGTGATGTCACCCTATCGCTGGGTATATGGAAAACCTCGTCACCTCCCAATCGAGCCGGAGCACCGAGCCTATCGGGCAATTAAGAAACTAAACTTTGATCATCCAACTTTGAGAAGCTCGATCGCTGCAATTAAGTGAGATGGATGAATTCCGCTGGTTCGCCATGAAAATGCTAAGTTGTACAAAAGAGAGAACTAAAAGATGGCATGATAACAACATCTTGCGCCGGAGTTCTTGCGGGTCAGCAGTGTTACCGCTCAACCTGAAGCGAGGTTATTCCCAGGAAACTAAAATCAAGACGGTCCGGGCCTTTTACAATTCTTCATGTAAGACCCCATGGTGCTATAACACTTCAAGAAGGAAGTCGTCGTGAATTCCGTGTCAATGGGCGCGTGTCAAGCATTATTGGGGGCGAGGTCGGTCGCGAAGACCTCTACCACTTTGAAAGATGCGACGACGGGTACCATGGGTCGCCATGGTGATCAAATCTGGCACTGATTGTACATATTTGTTTATTCCCGCCTTCCTTGTTTGTTTGGGTTTTAAATAAATTGCTATAACATGATTAAAAGAAACTAGGTTGTTTTGGTAAATTGATATGTCGATGTTTGATTGCGGTGGCATGTAAGATATGCCGAGCACCGTGCTTTTATGTGTCCGAAGAGGATTTGCAACAGGTAGATAGAAGGAAAATTTTATGAATAGTGGTCCGAAAGGCTGGAATTAATTCTTCGCTATTTGGGTTAAAAAGCCGCTCCATATTCTTCGCTTATATCCCACAACTACTCAACTTCCTTTGCTCTTCCTTTGTCGCTACATTGCTCTTACTACCCACGCCCTGCCTCCCAAAATCCTCATAGCGATCTCACCTCTATCTCTCTCTCCCGAAATTTTCGCAACCATGGTCAATCTCAAAGCGAACTGTGGAGTTTGTGAAAGTCCCAAATAATGATCCAAACACGCCCCTCATCATATCGGACGAGGAATTATCACCAGCAGCCTCCCCTGAATCGTCACCGTTTATTTCGCCGTTCCCTCAATCTTCGCCGGACACTGCGCCTGCCTCATCAAAAAGAAAAGTTAGCCAGAGAGAGAAGGGAAAAACTAAGGTTGCAGAAGAAACTGAACCTGAGGATGCTCTGCCCAAGAAAGCAAGGGTAGCTACACCCTCCAAATCTAAGGCCAGTCAATCTATTCAGAACATTCCTAATTTTCGCGCCAGCGGTTTTGAACGATTTCAAATTGCCTAAAATCAAGAGCATTGTGGATGGAGAAGGGTTTCAAGCGAATAAGGAAACCCTATGTTCGTCGTGGAGTCGACTTCTCTAAGCAGATGGGCGAGTTCACGGCGATTCCACCGCCACCGTTACGGCCCCGTGAAAGAATTTTATGCTAATATCACTCCTCCGCGACAAGGGAGTATCGATCGTGGTCGAGAGGGCGGTAATCCTATCCCCAAACAATCAATGAGTTGTATAGTCCGGATAACGCCGTGGATGACGAGTATTCGACAATGTTAAGAGAGCCCCGGTGATGACCTCGATGACGACATTAAGCCACCGACGGTAGAAGGAACAAATGGGTCAGATTCACGCAAGGACGCCGATCCATTAAGGCGTCAAGATTAAAATTCAAGCCCATGCGTGGCTCCATTTCATTAAGAGCCGCATCCCGCCCACTACCCATGACTCTTCAAGATCGAGGAACGGATGCTTGCTCCGCATGCATTTTCACGGAGATCGGTTAATGTAGGCGCTAATTTGGCGTGAGGTGGGCGTGCGCTGTAAGAAGAATGGAAGGTTATTTTTCCTTCCCCGATATCCCGCCTATGCATAAGAGTGGAGTCCCTATGATGACAATGAAGACCGCCCAATGGAGAAAGCTTTCATGACATCAAGCCCCGACGCATCGCCATGTTCGTGGCCCCGACGACTTCTCAATGCCTGTAGCATCTGCCGCCTCCCGCCGAGCCATCTCGCCCAAAGTCAAAGAGCTCGCTTATCCAACAATGATGTATATGCCGAAATGTCTCATCGGTGCAAATCAACATCCTTATGCTGCGCTTAGTCGCTTGCGAAGACGACATCAAACGATTACGGGTATCGCCGCAATGTGGACCGTGCATTAAGGGATTTCTTGGGATCGCCATCTTCGACAGACGCCGCCTTTCCGGATTTCCCAAACGGTTGTTCACTCCATGGCCAAACTCGCAGACCTTGACGAGGATTTCAAGGCGTACTCAAGCGGCAGGTTCGGTGCATACCACGCCGCAAAGTGAAGTTCGGTCCTAGTGGAGCTCGGTCAAATGAGCTCGCATCTGCCGCTGCCATGATGAAGTCCTTCATGCGACAACTTCACTGCCTCCCGCATCTCCCATCGCCTTGGGTCATCCCGATGCATAGGCTGGGCGTATCTCTCAACTCAATCCTTGGTTTTGTTTTTGTTCGTTGTTCTTTTGTCTTTTTGTTTGTTTATTGTTTGTGTTGTGCGTCCTTGTTGAGGTTGTTGTGATGTTTATAATGACACTAAGGGTGATGCCAGTTGGCAAAGGAACCGCTTAATGATGATGTTTTTCTTATTTTGTTTTGAAAGAGGAAATCGTCTTGACTCGTTGTTTATCTAAGTTTGATCCTTATTTGAGTAAGTGAGTACCTCGATGGTTCGGGTATTTGCATATTAGCTTTTATAAGAGTTAACCATTGCATAAGTAATCCTCACCGACCTACATTCTTGTCACGAGTGCCTATCTTCCATTTCGGTTGGAAGTTCCCTGAACAATTTACATGAGTATGTTAATATGGATAGGATGTAGGCCATCTTTGAATCGTTTGTGCCTTTCTTCGCCTACCAGATATCATGATTTCCCTAGAGTCCCTTTGAGCTTACAACATTTTCTTTTGAACACCATATAAAATTCCCTGCACTCTCTCATTTATGTATCCATGATTCCTCGACCTCAAGCGAATTACTTAGAGTTCAACTTATCACCGTATTCACAAAGTAATCAATCTCCCAATTTTTGTTATAATGTTCCAACATTGGGGACAATGTTGAGTTTTAAGTTTGGGGTGAGAGGTAACCTCTTAAGAAAAGGGACAATATTATAATAGCGTCTCTTGTTCTACGCTAAAAAAAAAAGAAAAAAAAGGGAAAGAGTCAAATTTTGTTTATGAAGTAGAAAATGAATTAGCCAAGAAAAGGAACAATCTCCCATAGGAAAGAAGAAGGAAGTTATAAAGCGTGTTGAAAAGAGGAAAGAGTAAGGATGCCCGGTGTTTATGAGCTACATTATCCCAAATAATCCTACCGTCACCCGAGCCCAACGTTATAAGCTTTATAAAGACCCACGATTCATTATTGATATCACTCATGTTAAGCAAAGAGGGATGACTAAATTGAATTTGTGGAGACCAGGTGCACTTGATAATCAAGATATGGTCATATTAAGGAGAATCAAGCATGGGAAGATTCATGTAATTGCTAATGCGCTTTGTACACATTAACAATTGTAGTGTGATACTCTTACAAAACGAGGTGAGCAATTAGATTTACAACGAGAAGGAATGAATGAATCTTGTGTTTAAAAAAAAAATTTGGTGAAAGCAGATTCTTAGTTGATTAAGCTATCATCTCTACTGTTGTTATGAGCATCCGTTTGTTTTCCGCTTGTTTTGTATCTTGTGGTAGAGCATCACCGAGGACCAGTAATGAACTAAGTTTGGGGTGTGATAACTCTTAAAAGAGTTATTATAGGTCCTTTAATGATAAAAGCCTCGGTTGTTGTATGTTCCGTCACCGCTTGTCCTCGTCTTGCTTGTGTTTCTCTTGTTTGCGTGTGTTTGTGTGAAGGATTGAGTCCGATGAAAATAAAGGGTTTTAGTTGTTTTGAGCGTTATTTATATAATTATAGCATGTTGCGGGAAGAACGGCAGCAAGACGAGGCCGAGCTCGTGAGCGAGCTCGACTCGATGTAAGAGGAAGGACCGAACGAGTAATGAAAAATGTAGGGACGAGTCGGGCTACTAAGACAAAATCAACGCCCGGAAAAGTGACGCCTTGAGCTCAAATCGACGAGCTTGTAAGGGAACCAAACCCGGGAGAAAGAGAGTAGGACCGAGCTCGCATCCTTCCGAGCTCAAAGATTGAAAAGTTCACAAGTATGAAGACGACCTCGAGGTCGGGCTCGGAAGCGAAGAGCGCGAGCTCGGAAGCGAAGAGCGAGCTCGGAAGCGAAGAGAGCGAGCTCGGAAGCGAAGAGCTCGAGCTCGGAAGCGAAGTGTTCGAACTCCTCAGTAAGATTGAAAGTGGAAGCGAGCTCGTAAACGCAGTCGAGCTCATGACGGAAGCCCAGCTCGCAAGTATGGATGAGCTCGTGTTCAGAAAGTAAGGTCGGACTCGCTGGTAAAGTAAAGCCCGTAAGCAGAGCCGAGCTCGAAGTAAAGCGAAATCCCGAAGCCGTGCTTACGGGAAGGAAGGCAGTAGCATGGAAAGTCCAGGTTAATTCTCAAGAAGAAATCGGCGGGACCACGGCCACGTGGCGCGCTACTGCTCTGATTTGAAAGAGACACGCCGCATCCGGCGAGCTAACGAAAAAGAAAAGGATCGGGAACGGGCGCGGTGCAGCATCTGCACTCAAAAGCGCAGGAGGTTGTTATTAAAAGGAGTTGGCAACAATCGAACGGGGATTCGGATATCGACATTTTAGAGAGTTACAGAGGATAGAGAACATCCGAGTAAGGAAGAAGGTGCGAATTCTTGGAGAGGAAGTCATCGGAAGAGACGACGATCCAAGAGCTTACATACGATTCCGATAACTAATTTCTTTATCTTTTCTTAAACCTTGTTAATCTGTTATGGCTGCTTATTTCAATGTTGTTAAACAACTCGCTATGAGCTAAACCTTTATGATTTGATTTTTGAGAAACCCATGCTCGCGTGATTTGCGCAGCTTCACGCTTGTCTTGCCAAATCACTATTGTTTTATTGGGGTTGTTTTTATCTCACTTGTGATTGATCACCATTAGTCGATCGTAGTTCTATAATTGCCGGAAGTTGTTATAGAATGGAAAACAATAGAGCGACGTAAGAACATGATTTTAATGTTATGTGTGTAAATAGCATAGAATATGCATTTACCTTATGTGGCAATATGAATGGATTAGTAATGATATTCTAAGAGCGATTCGATATAGGAATATATGGACTAGATCTATAGAATATAATCTTAGATTGGGAAAATACTAAGAATCAAAGAAGTTCATGTCATAGTGATAATGCAAGATAATGTCAGAGCAATATTTAGAAAAGAGCATGGTGGAATCGAGAAATCAAGTCTGCTTTCTACCTTGATAACGGTAATCTCCTTGTTTTCTATGTCATCGTCCACTTTGCCGTGCGAAATCATTTTAATTTCAGTTCACTGGTGTTATATTCTAGTTCGATCGTCATTCCATCTCCCTTATTTTGCA
Source organism: Salvia rosmarinus (assembly GCA_036937905.1). NCBI lineage: Eukaryota > Viridiplantae > Streptophyta > Magnoliopsida > Lamiales > Lamiaceae > Salvia > Salvia rosmarinus. Next base: position 13,419,336 of record CM072819.1, read on the forward strand.
AAATTACAATCTACGTGATTTAAAAGTGCATTCCCTGGATTCGATCTCGAATACTTAGTATTACTTGTTGAGTACGTGCACTCACAGATATAGTATATTCACATCAAAAGAAATATTTGACAACAACCACCACGGGGCTTGGCAGTGCAGCCCGCCTCGCCTTCTTCTTCTGGGGCGCCTTGCTCGGCGATGGTGAGCCCTTCTCTTGCGGCACCAGCTTCACTGCACAACATAAGAAAATCGCGTTAACACAGCGAGATCGGACTTATAAGGAATAAGAAGAAGAGGTGCCTCACCCAGATCGGACCCGACCCCGGGGCCTGACTGCACGCCATCCGCCTTATTCAGTCGCCCCGGTGAACCCTACGGAGACTTCACCGAGCATGTCGAGTGGTCCTCTACGGCCGGGGGTTTCACTTCGCATCCTTCATCCTACCCAACCCCCACTCGCATCAGAACCTCAAAGGAAAATTCCTCGGCTATGCCGTAACAAGAAAGCCCCATCCCCACTACCGACCTAATGGAGTTTGGGGTAAATTGGCAAATAGGAATTTGGTAATATTCCTGAATATGCAAAAAAATGGGGGCTAGAGGGAACCTAAGACCCGCCCTCAGGGCATCTACATATATTGTCAAAAAACCTTCCGGGGGAGCCAAAGCTCGGTCACAGGATCCCGGCAGGCACCACCAGGCCTCCGCCGGCAGATGGCAATCCCTACCTACGCTAATTACTTCGGCAACGGTCAGAGACGATCTAACGTCCCTGACCTTATACTCATCCCAAGCAGGATCAATTGGCGGAACCCTAGCGCTAATGCCTAAGGATTTACCCGCAAAATTATGGCACATATAGTCCATAATCTCTACCTCGCTATCAGGGGAAGAAGAAGAGCGGGCAGAACCAGATATGGAAGAAGAAGCCATACTTACTTTTTAATGACGGGTTATTGCTTCTTCGATGAATCGGGATAGATTTCTGAGTGCTCTGAAAATATGGTAGGTTTTCTTTTGCTCTGGAACAATGGGGGGAAGAAAGTGAACAATTTCCTCATTAGGGCCTATTTATAATACGAATGGGCGCCCAAATTGCCGTTTCAACTTCCCACGTGGCTGATAGCAATTTGATATGGAGTAGACACGCGCACGCTGCGTTCGAGCGCCCACCAACCGTCTGGCGCAAGTGACGTGATCAAAGACGCTACGACAACCGATCCAATCGCAATCATCACTCGACTCCGACCGGCATCGTTATGTCGACGCCGCCACCCAACGTAGACATCTCGGGTCGGACCTCATCACTCGACTCCGACCTCGGCGTCGTCTTCCAAACGACGCTGCTATCCAAACGTCAAGTGATTCAACTCGGACCTCGGTATCATCCAGGTGGATATCTCTATCCACTCGAACCCCAGATCATCCAGACATATATCGCTAGCCACCGGTCCTCAGATCATCCGAATGGTATTTCTATCCGTGTCGGACCTCAACCTCCCTCGCAGACATCTCGTCCCTGTGACAGACGATCAGTTCGGTCCACGACAAGCGGTGCACGCCCAGGCCGACAAACCGTCCAACTCAGTTCGGACCCAGATCGCCTGATCTAGCCCTAACGTCAAAAAAGATAACACCTTCGACAACAACCTCAGCCGAGCACCAACCAGCCTCGGTAAATTAGGATCTCCACCCCACCTCGGCATAGTTGGTCCTCGACTATTTGGGGGGGGGTATGATGGGATATGGCCCAACCGCTCAGGCCCACTGACAGGCCCAAACGAGCTGACCCTGACCTGACGACAGCCCCACGCGGTTAAGCCCAAAGGCCCCGCCTCTAAACCCTAATCAATGCCCTAATAAAGACGAAGTCAAAGACGGAATCATGGTCAATTATGGAGAAGATCATGGTCAGTTATGGAGAAGATCGTGGTCAGTTACAGCGAAGATCGTGGTCAGTTATGTGATCCTACCAATCAAGGGATCCAGTACGAGATCCACAATCTTGTATAAATAGAGGTTAGGTCGACAGTAAAAGGGTTAGCAACTTGTTGAATACTAGAGCTTTTTAGATACACTCACTGTAATATGATTATAGTAAAATTATTGAGGATCATCACCTCCGTGGACGTAGATCTCATTCCGATCGAACCACGTAAAAACTCTCGTGTTCTCTACTGCTTTACATAAATCTCGTCTATTTACATATACTAGATTTATCACATAGGACATTGTTCTTATATCTTTTACTTAAAAGTTGCATGCAATTGATGGAATTATCACATCTAACACTAATACTAATCATGTTCTCTCATCCTTATGCAACAACTTCATATATTATGTGTATCAATTTTATACGTATCATGTATAATTTAAAGATTCGTAAAAATTATATAATTTTCATTTAAAGAAAACACACACACACAAATTATAACATGAAACAACTAATAAAATTCGAGCTAGCAACATAATTATTTATCTCGATATTAATACCCATTCCGTCATTGATATTTGTTCATTTAATTCCATTTTGGACGTTCATAAAATTCGTTCACTTTCATTTTATAAACATGAATTTCACCAAAAAATCAACACTTTGATCTACACTCAATCATTTATTTATAAAAAAATCACTCATAGTTCACATTTTTCAATCTTATAATATATTTTATTATGTAGATCTCATTCTCTACTCACTTTAAACTCATTACATTTATTAAAATCAGTGCCGACTTAAACTTGTTCCAAAAAAAGGGGAAGTTCTCCCCATACCCCATCCCATGAGAATGTGAGAGGGTAAATCATGGTGATTCAGTAATTAAGGAGTTATGAGGACTTTACCTAATGTCCACAAAAAGCCATTCTAAAAAGAGTGAAATCCCTACATTACAGTTGCTAAGACTTGATACTTGATCCCTTATTCTAAATCTGTTAGCTATTATCCAATTTTGCTAAGTCGTTGGGATAAATGAACTCTAATATAAATAAAACTAACTAAGAAGATATATGATAGATGGAAGTGGATGGAGGAAGTATAAGTGAACTCTTACATAAACAAAACTATTTTATTAAAAGAAGCTCAAAATTTACTCTTTCATAATACTTCATTTAGTTTTAAAAAAAACGTGCAGAGCAACCGATTCGACCTTTTTTGGTGCAAAAATTCAAAAAATTGTTTAAACTTCACGTGAGCATTTATTAATTTAAGAAGCCGAAAAAAGATAAACTAATAAATTTCGAACTTGTTTAGTTTTTGAGCGATTTTCGAGTTTTCTGATGAATCCTCCCCTTCTCTTCGGGCGGGAAGCTGAAAAATCCACAAATACATCAGTCTATGGAAATTAGGGCTCGTAAATTCATCTGAATTTCATCAAGTTCAATTTTTGGTGAAACTTGTATTTGCCGACTTTTGAGATTACATGAGAAAAGAAGTGAAAATAGTTATAAATTGCTGAATAAATGGCTCTTCGGAAGGGCTTCAAAGTGTGGGTGGAGGACAGGGATTCGGCCTGGGTTGCGGCGGAAGTAGTTGATTTAGTCGGAAAACAAGTTCAGGTCATAACTGCCACCGGGAAAAAGGTGAATTTGTGTTTTTAGTTTTTTTGCTACTCACATTTGCCTAATAGTTTGTTGCAGTAATTTCTGCTCGAAAAGTGTTAATGTTCAAAATTATTATTTTTGCTATTGGAAATGAAGTTGTTCAGTGCGTAAAATTTTGTTTTTTTATTGGATTTGTTGTGGAAATTGGTTCCTTTTTAAGTTGCATGACCTGGTGGGAATTTTGTTTCGAATAGGTGATGGTGGTGGCGGAGAAGTTGCAGCCGTGCGACGGGGAGTCAGAACTTGGAGGTGTGGATGATATGACCAAATTGACTTATTTGAATGAGCCTAGTGTTCTTGATAATCTCCAGAGAAGATATGGCCTTAATGAAATTTATGTAAGTGGCTTAAACTTAAAGTGCTCTTTATATGTGAAGGAGCGCTATCGCATATTGGTGCATAATTGGCTCTTTGGGAGATTATTTGTCCATTTGCTGACTTCGTCTATGTTTTGTAGTTTGCTTGTTATGGAAATTAGTTAATTAAATTAACTAACTATTATATTAAGACATACATTCTATGTTCATATTACGGACTGCTGTGTGGACGCAACTTTTCTGAGTTGTTGAATGTGGGTGGTTATTTGAAATGAGACTTCGATATCGCACGCATTCTGCTGACATAACAATCACAAGCTTAATGGAGTAGGATATTTTTGCGTAAGGAAGTTGTAGTGAACTCTTGGGAAAGCAAATCTTCTATGTAAATTATATATCATGGTTTGGCATCTCCAATTAGTCAAGATATCGTGTATGCAAAATGCTGCATTAATTGTTACTCCCTCCGTCCCACCCAAGACGGTCCATTTCTTTTTGGCACGGTTATTTAGGAGAATGGTATAAAGTGATTAAAGTTATAAAAAGTAGGTAGGTCCACAACTTTTAAAGAGATAATTATTTTCTAAAAAGGAAACAGGTCATCTTAGGTGGGACAACCCAAAAAGGAAAACAGACCATCTTGGGTGGGACGGATGGACTATTTGTTATGGTCAATCCTCAAGCAATAATGGCTTGTGGTTGACTTTTGGAGCTTTTTGTCCCTGAGCATGTACTATTGAGACAGTCAAGTATCAGTAGATCTCTTACCTTTAACAATATGGTTATGCACGAGATGGCTTATTCCTATTTGTATTTCCTAGTTTGAGTAATGAAACATCATTAAATTGTCTGGGTTTTTGTTGATACTCAGTCTTTCAGCTTTTCCAATTATATTTGTCCCAGTATGCTGTCAGTCTTGGTTTTCATGTATTGACATGGATGGAAGTCGACATAGTGTAAGCTTGGCTCGATTTGATGATTTTAGAATATTTGTCTTCTAGATTGGGGAAATGTGCGGGATCAATAGTTGATTTGATCTTATGAGTGCACTGTTGCATTGATTGTTAAATTAGAAGAAGTAATGTACTATACCATGTACACGTTAGATATTAAGCTGAAATGAATTTTGAGTTTGCTAGAGTAAATGCAAGTGATAGGACTTTCTTTTAAAACACAACTTCTTGATAAGCAACAGATTCATCAAATCCAGGTTTTGTAGAAATTCGACATGGCAAAACATCTTTAATTCTTTGTTTATAATTCCATAGTGCTGTTTATAAAGTATTACCTTGCACATCAGATTACCTTGGTCCTGGCTTGCTTCTCCCTTTGGGAGAGGTCTGTTTGTTTATTTTTAAAAAAAAATCAATTTTATATATATATATATACACACATATATTATATGATATTTTGTGCACTTGCTAATTTACTCATGCATTAACTAGTAGTTTGAGTTAAGAATTCATCTGATGATGTTAATTCTTTGTCGCCTTTAAGTTTTTTGGCGCTATGCCATACTTATGGTATGTTGTCCGCTTCTCCTCTCCTCTCCTCTCCTCTCTCTCTCTCCTGTGCACATTAGCAACTTTTCATGGAACTTAATCATGAAGGCATGTAACTCCTTGTTTTCAAATGACTGATAATTACTTTGCTTGAGCATTTTGTTTTATTTTCACTTATGGCTACTTTTGTACCCTTCTCTTTCTTTATTCTTGTACTGCAAGATATTCTAGCTAATTGTAAACCATGATCAAATGTATGAGATTGGTCCATTTGAACAGTATAAAACAGAAATCATACATTCGGTTTCAATAGCTGTACACTGTGATAAAGTGCCCTCTATATTTAAGTTGGTAAATTTTATTGGGAAGGCATTTATAATTTTACAGTTCATATTTTCCTGACGTTCCTTTTCAAAATGTTTCTGCCTCTACTAGACATACACAGGAAGCATTTTGATCGCAGTCAACCCATTCACCAAGCTTCCTCATCTATATAATATGTACATGATGGATCAGTATAAGGGGGCTCCCTTTGGTGAATTGAGCCCCCATGTCTTTGCTGTCGCTGATGCATCTTACAGGTTTATCTGATTTTGATTGGCATGTTGCAATTGAATACTGTCAAGTTTACTTATGTGTAATTGAGTTTGTATTTACCTGGATTGGCACAGAGCGATGATGAGTGAGGAACGTAGTCAGTCTATTCTGGTTAGTGGAGAAAGTGGCGCCGGGAAAACTGAGACGACAAAGTTAATAATGCGATATCTCACTTATGTTGGTGGGCGTGCTATAGATGATGAAAGAAATGTTGAAAAGCAAGTTCTAGAGGTATACTTTGTAGTTTGTACTCCGGTTAATCATATTACATAGTGTATTATGTATCACTAGGTGAACATACTTGAAGTAAAAGCAAAAAATAAATAACATGATTTGATAGTAATTTAGCCCATCTTGTGGAGAACTGTCTTGAGATGAGATAAAGCCTGTATTTTTTTCATGTCCCTATTGTATAATATAAATGCATGTATTGGTATGCCTTGAAGTCCTAATATAATTATACTTGTCTTTTATTTTTTTTTCTTTCTCCTTCTGGGATGGAAACTGTGTTTAAACATTAGTTCTTTAAAGAAATGCTTATTCCATTTCAATTTTGAATCCATGGAGAAACCTGATGGAATTGCTAACAATCTGTTTTTCTCCATTATAGTCGAACCCACTTTTAGAGGCATTTGGCAATGCGAGAACCATTAGGAATGATAATTCAAGGTATAGAACTATTCTTTTTTACATTTTAAATTTAAATGATTCCTCTGATATTTTGTTGGCTGGAATTAATATTTCTTCTAGTAATATATGACTTCACTTTTTAGAATGTGGTATATCCTATATAAGTTATAACAATTGGTGATGAATTTCTTTTGATACATTGTTCTCATCTTTTCTGAATCTTTGCAGTTTGGCTCCTCTATCGAATCTTTATCTTTCAACTTCACTTGATTGGCTAGTTTCCTCGTCCAGATTGTACTATCTCAGTTTTGAAATTAGAAAATCAACCTAGTAGAGTGCTCGAATGCAATATGTTATGTTCTTTTTTCCTGTAAACTAGTGTGCGAGCTTTTGCCTTATGATTTTAAATGGCTTAGTGTACGCAATTGCTCTTTGATGGCTTTGAATTATCTCAAAACTTTTTACTAAGTCAATCCAAAAACTATGATAATGGAAGACCTCTTCGCACAAAACTCTTGTCCAAAATGTTTGCTGGAGTTAGATATGCTCTTGTCAAAGGTTTTAAGTAAGAGATTTAAGCGCATTCTATTTATAAATGGCTGTTAGTTTCTTATTAAACCCTCAAGCAATTCCTGAAGCTCAGAGTTCTTTCACACTCTTTAGCACAGTAATACTTTATCTGGTTTGTATTTAGTATGTGGCTCTGATCCACTGGATCAGTTCAGTTATGAATCTGATTGCTGTCAAAACATGTGGTAATTGAGCTGCCCATCAAATGATATGAAGCTTGACTATTCAGCTGGACTCCACTTTGTTTCAAATTCAATCTTTTTTCAATGTGGGGTAGAAAAAATCTGAGTTTTATAAAATGATGAGACTTGCTACACCTCTTGGCCTTAATTATATATTGACTTGCTTCTTCTGCCTGCTTTGCAGTCGCTTTGGCAAGTTTGTTGAGATCCAGTTCGATTCCAGCGGTAGAATTTCTGGGGCTGCAATCCGAACATATCTCCTGGAGCGGTCTCGTGTTGTTCAAATAACCGACCCTGAGAGAAATTACCACTGTTTCTATCAGTTGTGTGCATCTGACAGGGTACTCCCCAAGTTAATTCACATGCATGTTTTCCTTGAGAAAATTATATATTGTTAACCTAAGCAGCATCTTCTATATGATATGTTTACCTTAATACATAGCTTGGTGGTAAATTAAGGGTGACTGCCCCAAATAGTGGCATGGAAAAAAATGATGCTGTGGAAATTTTCCAGTAAAATATTGGTTACATTTGTTATGTTTTATATTGTGTATTACTTTGATAGACTGCTGAAGAATCATTTATTTTTCATGCATTACTGCTATAGTGCTATTAATAGTCGAAATCTAGGTTTGGGTTCTTACCCTCCAGGTTTGTGTTTGAGGATGCTATTCTGTTGTTCAGGACACCAAGATGTACAAGCTAGGTCATCCCAGCAACTTCCATTACTTGAATCAGAGTAAGATTTATGAGCTAGATGGGGTAGACAATGCTGAAGAATATGTGAAGACAAGAAGAGCAATGGATATTGTAGGGATTAGTGATGATGAACAGGTGTGTTAATTGAAGTTTTTGTTTTTTGTCACACACCCTCAATGGTGTAACTCTTGGTTTTATGTGTTGTTCATATGTCTAACTAGGAATCAATATTTCGAACCTTGGCTGGAATTCTACATCTTGGAAATGTAGAGTTTTTTCCTGGCAAAGAACATGATTCATCAGTTGTAAAGGATCAGATATCTAATTTCCATTTGGAGATGGCTGCTGAGCTCTTTAGGTTTGTCACTTCCAGTACTTCTTTGTCCTCTCTGGATAGCTTATTGATAGTTTTATGTTTTTCCCCTTATATATCTTCTGCTGGTTCTCCAGAATCCTGTTTCCTTGTTCTACCCCTTACCCAATATTTTTTAGTGCTTATGTAGGCCTTAAGTTCCATATTTGCTCCTTTCAATTTATGCCTCATTTATTTGGTAAAATTTGTTGAATCAAGTGGGTAGTAATTTGGTTATCAAGTGTTTTTATATATGTCTTGGCTATTTATAGATTCAATTTTTTCGTCAACTCTGATGTGATTTTTATCTTTTGTGGACATTTCTCTTGACTCAGGTGTGATATTAATCTCTTGCTAGCTACACTTACAACACGTTCCATTCAAACTCGTGAGGGGATAATTGTCAAAGCTCTGGACTGCAATGCTGCTGTAGCTGGTCGGGATGCATTGGCTAAGACTGTTTATTCTCGGCTGTTTGACTGGTCTAGTTTAATTTTAAGACTTGTTTGAATTGAGCTTCCTCTTCTTGATTATTAAACTAGTAATCTTAAGGTAAAATAACTGAATATCTTTGTTTCAGGCTGGTTGATAAGATTAACAGATCTGTTGGACAAGATCGTGAGTCTAAGTTACAAATTGGAGTCCTGGATATTTATGGATTTGAATGCTTTAAGATAAACAGGTAAATGATCATCTGACCATCTCCACCTTTCCTCTCAATTTGTATTCAGATTCTACTTGCTGTTTCCTTGAGGTATAATTGAGGTCTTTTGAATTAGATTGAAAAAGTAAGAAACCCTGTCCAAGTGCCAGTCTCCTTTATATTCAGCCTGTGCCAAATTATTGATTATTTTTGTCTCCATTTATACAGTTTTGAGCAATTTTGCATCAACTTTGCAAATGAGAAGCTCCAACAGCATTTTAATGAGGTGATTTGAGGTTTTATGGTGCTAATTTTGGCAATTGCACTTTCTATGCGGAACCTCCTTGTTAATTTAGCTGTTTTCATTTTCTGCTGGGCTGTTTTGCAGCATGTGTTTAAGATGGAGCAGGAAGAGTATCAAAAGGAAGAAATCAATTGGAGCTACATTGAATTTATTGACAATCAAGATGTTCTGGATTTGATAGAGAAGGTATTCCCTGCAATCTTGTATGCATTATTAACCTGCATCAAAGTACCTAGTATACAAAAGTTGTTAAAATTTGTCTGCAGTTGTGAATAATTTGAATCTGATCTTGTCAGGGACCATGAATTTCAGCAGTATGTGTGAAGGGTTAATATTCTGAAGTTTGCAAATGATACGAATGATGTTAAATCTATCTGGATGTCACATGATGCTATTTCCATTTGAGATATGCCTGTTGAGAATTTTGAATGGGTTTGTCTCAGTGACTATTAAAAAAAAATATATTATTATCTGAATCAAAACTACGGTTTGTTTTCTAAAAGAAGAACATGGGCATTTGCCGGTGCACTAAACCCTCCAAGCCTTGATGAAATGGAATTGGATCTAATTTTCTTTCCTTCAGAAAATTGGTTTTGGTTCAGTTTCAGTTTGCCTAACCATACCAAAATCTGATCTTCATGATTTTATATATGATTATCCTAATTATCATAATCCAAAACCTGTCAAATGATTTATGAATATTAGAACTTTGTCATTCAATTTGGCTCAATATACATACTTAATGCTTTATCTTAATAAAGAATATGGTGTTTAGTTTATTTTGTGGTTGTCTGGTTGATTGGACTCAAGTGGTAGCTGGTCTTTAGAATCCTCAGAGAAAAGGAGATGCGCAGACTTGAGCAAAATTGTAAAGAAATGTTTTTCCATAATATAAATTAGGTCTTGTATCTTGCAATACACGGTGTACACCAATGAATTTCCGGAAAGGTTACCAAAAAGAACAGTAAAGGTTATCTGGCTACCAAGCAAAACATTTTTTTTCTTCTCCTTTTGCTCAACCTATTTTACATTCGGTCTAATTCAATGGCGATGTCCTTCTGCAGAAACCGATAGGCATAATTGCTCTTCTTGATGAAGCTTGGTATATTAAATTTTTCTCTGGTCTTTCATGTCTTATTTTTCTTCGCTTGTTGGTTCTTAGTTCTTACCTTTCCATATTTCGTTTGGGCCAATGTCTGCAGCATGTTTCCAAAATCAACACATGAGACATTTTCAAACAAGCTATTCCAGAATTTTCGGTCCCACCGACGATTAGAGAAAGCCAAATTTTCCGAAACAGATTTTACTATCTCTCACTATGCTGGCAAGGTATGTATATTTTGTATAATGTAATCTTTATTAACAGGTTAATATGGTGTCCTATATACTAACAGTTATTGGCTATTTGCTTTTCTGTTGTCTCTTCACTAGGTGAACTATCAAACGGACACATTTATAGATAAAAATCGTGATTATGTTGTGGTTGAACATTGCAACTTATTGGCCTCTTCTAAATGCCCCTTCATAGCTGGTCTCTTTCCACCTTTACCTGAAGAATCTTCTAGATCATCATACAAGTTTTCATCAGTGGCTACTAGGTTTAAGGTACCAAATCTATCCGCTTTTCTGAATCACTTGTGAACTCTTGATATGATTTTCGATTCAAATACTTTGTAATCTTATTACCACTTTTCTTGCAGCAACAACTCCAAGCTCTTATGGAAACACTTGGCTCTACTGAGCCTCACTACATTCGATGTGTGAAGCCAAATTCACTAAATAAACCAAACAGATTTGAGAACTCGAGCATCTTACACCAGCTGCGCTGTGGGGTCTGTAAAACTATTACCTGCAATTACCAGTTTAATGGACCTAGCCTTCTTTCATATTTTTTGTTGATTATGTCTGATCTTGAGAAGCTATTTGTACTGTGGGTTATCAATCTTAGAATCCAACTTAAGCTGTGTGAAAACCTTAATGGTTTAATGTTTGCATTAAGAATTTAGTCATACTAGTATAAACTTTCAGGAATCCGTTGCAGAATGCTCAAGTGCCATCTCTAATATCCATTGGGTTATCAATCTCTTCCTACAAAATGGACTAGTATATTTATTTAGTTTGACTTCTCTTTTCGGGGATTCCACACTTTGTATTGCCTATGTTTCGGTTTTCTAGTAACTTTTGTTTCTTATGAAAAAAAAAACTTTTTGGACAGATTCTCCTAATACTCAACTGAAGCAGTACAACTATACTGAACACTGATTTTCATTCTGCAAGTCATAATATGTTCTTCTGATTTTCTGCAGGGTGTATTAGAAGCTGTTCGTATAAGCTTGGCAGGATATCCCACGCGCAAGACATATCATGAATTTGTTGACCGATTCGGGATAATTTGCTTAGATATCATGGATATGGGGTAGAATTCTCAGAGTCCTATTTATCTATTTTTAACCATGCAATATACTTTTTCCTAACAAATATCAAAGTAAGTGTAGAATTTTGAACAATGACCATTTGCCCTTTTGTCATGTATTTGGTATGCTCTATGCTCTATCTGTCTGGTGCTTGGCTGGTATAAAATAGGCTGGTTCCTGGACTATTCATGAGTGTTGAGTATTGTAGGTCTCTAACTATATACAACAGTGGAATGCTATATAGTTAAGTTGATGTCATCTGATTATAAGGTCTAATGTATATATTATGCTGTTACTGATATATAATGCTGTGCTGATTGGCCCTTGATATAGCATCTGTTGAGTTAATAATTTAAATTTTTTGCTGATTTTATGCTCTAATCTCTCTTTTGATTGTAACATTTGTGCCTTTTTTTGTTTAAGTTTAATTTTCCATGCTTAAGGGTTTGTTTCCATCGTGATTTTCTTTTTCAGATATGATGATAAAACCATTACCGGAAAATACTAGAGACTGGGGCTTGAGAACTATCAGGTTTGATGTGTGATGTGTCAGTTTGAAGTTTTACATTATATATTTGTACTTTTCTCAATGTTCTTCTATGTCTGTTAGCATACTTAGCATACTTTGATATGTGTTTTGCAGCTCGGAAAAACCAAAGTTTTCCTTAGAGCTGGCCAGATTGCTATACTAGATTCACGTCGAGCTGAGGTTTTGGATGCTGCAGTCAAGCACATTCAGGGTCACCTGCGAACATTTCTTGCTCGCAGGGACTTTGTTATGAAGCGTGTTACTGCAATTTCTCTACAAGCATGCTGTAGAGGTGTATTCTCATTCTTAGAATCTATACGAGAAAGTAACTTGGTCATAGAAATTGTATTCACATCATTTATTCAAGGGTCTTACCTTGTCTTGACAAAGTGTTAGTAAACTACTCTCAATTTTTATATTCTTTGGGAAGTGTTTGCAAACTATTCTCAATTCCTATATAAGATTCTTAGTGCAATATGTAGAACATATTTTTGTGTATGTTTACAACTTGCAAGCTAAGTAAATGAGTTATTTGAAAACATTGTGCTGAAAAGTGCCAAAAACTGCCAGATTGTTTGCAGTTGTGAAAGCTAATAGAGTTTAGGAGAGTTAAGCATGTGCTGATCATTTGGGTACCTTTATTTTGTCACATAGATTTATGGACTTTTAATTTTTGTGCAGGTTATCTTTCTCGAAATAATTTCTCTGCCATGCAATACAGCAGCTGCCATCATAATTCAGAAATATTTTCGATGCTGGTTTTCAGGCATTCATATATGCAACTTCATTCTGCTTCTGTGCTCATACAGTCTAGAATCCGTGGTTTTTCCACTCGCCAAAAGTTTTTGTATAGAAAACAAGGCAGAGCTGCAACTGTTATTCAGGTAAATGCATATAGTTATGTTATGTTCCTCTAGGTTTTTTTGTTATATGATATCTGATAGGCAAAAAATTATAGTGATATTTCGTGGTGCACAATATTTTGAATGGTGATTTTGGGCAGTAGGTTTCAGTATTTAGTCCTTCCATTTTGTTTTTCTTTAAGCTTCAGAAATGAACCATGCTTAACATTTGAATTTCTGCATGTTATAACTTTTATGTCTTATGCAAGAGAAACATAAATGGCCAAGGTTTTATTCCATTTTTAAATTAGCAAAGTTTATTAATATAGATAATGTTCTTAGAATTTCTAGAGTTATCTTAATCAGACCAATATTTTCTTGGTATACAGATCAAAATTAAATGGTTTTGCAGATGGATTGAGACTGAATATGCTTGTGGTAGTAGTTTTTTGCAGTACAATTATAGTGCTTGATGCTACAATATCTTTAACATCTTAGAATCATTTATGTTCGTGGTCGCCTTTTGCTGTTTCGGTATGGTCTAGCTAACTTTTGGCCTCTGTATTAGGCTCATTGGAGGACGTTCAAGATCCGGTCTATCTATCGTAATCGTCAACATAACATCATTGCAATACAATGTCTCTGGAGGCGAAAGTTGGCAAAAAGAGAACTTCGGAGGCTTAAAAAGGTGAGGATGAGTTGAAGTTGCGTAATTTGCCATTGCAATTTGGACGTGATACAGGAGAACAAGTACTTCATTATATATTTGTTCTCCAGTGTCTGGCAGCAATTGCCTTGTCCCAGGTCAATATGTAGTGTTTTCTCTGCTTTGATTGTAAAAGATCGAGGAAAGACCCTCTATGGTTCTTGGCATAATGATCTGCTCCAGATCTTGTAGTTTCTACCTAGGTGTTTATATTTAGATTTTTTAGAGATTTTCATTAGTAGGTTGGCTGCATGTAGATACATAATGCGGTAGTGAAATATATCCTTTTTTGTAATTCTGTCTTAGAAGGCAACTTTTTCCGTCATCTGGACATATTTTGCTGACGAACATTGTTTCTGTATGTGTTAATGTGTTGCATTCTTTCTTATGCAGGAGGCTAATGAGACCGGAGCATTGCGGTTAGCTAAAGGCAAGCTTGAAAAGCAGTTGGAAGATCTGACTTGGCGATTGCATCTTGAGAAAAAAATACGGGTAAATGCTACGGAAGAATCAATTTGATGTACTCTGTAAAGTGTAAACTCTTATTGTCTGTTCTGGCCGGTTATTATTATTTGTTTTTTGGTTACAATATTTTGTGCACTTTTCTAATACTCTAAAAGATGTTTGCTATGTTTTTATTGCACATTTGCTTTGTCGAGAGCATTCACTTTCATGCATCTAAATTCTATATATCTTTGCTTAGTTGCTATTGTTTTTTTTATTTGGTCTTGTTGGAATCTGTTCCCCCTCCTACGTCTTGTTAAAAGCTGATTCGCATTGCAGGCATCCAATGAAGATGCTAAATCAGTTGAAATTTCTAAACTTCAGAAGACTGTGGAGTCCTTAACATTGGAACTTGATGCAGCCAAACTTAGAGCTCTTAATGAGTACAATAAGAACATGGTCCTACAGAGACAGCTTGATGTATCAGCTAAAGAAAAATCTGCCTTTGAAAGAGAAACAGACTATTTGAGTGAACTGAGGAATGAAAACTCAGTTTTAAAGGTAATTCTTCATGAAAGATCTTTATTCAGTGCAAGAAAATACGATAAATTCTTGCTAACAAATTTTTCCTTTAGAACTCATTGGCTGCAATAATTTGTTGCAGAGTTCCCTTGCTGCATTAGAAGAGAAAAACTCAGTGCTGCAGACTGAACTTGTCCGAACCAAAGAAGAGGCAAATAGTACCATCACGAAGTTGCAGGAAGTTGGGAAAACATGTTTGCAACTCCAACAAAATCTGCGTAGGTAAGCTGAAATGATTCCCGCCTGAAATGAATGATATAACATGTAATGACACCTCTATTCCCAGAAAGAAAACCGAAAAGAAAGGAATGAGCATTACCTTGTTATTTTGCAAAGACATTAGTGACTGTAAGAACCATCTGCTATAGTTATGATTCCATCTGGAAGTACTTTTCTGATGCTTGGTTATAAACTTGTCTAATTCTTTTGCATCAGCATGGAAGAGAAGCTGTCAAACCTAGAGAATGAGAATCATATCCTGCGCCAGAAGACATTGATTGTGTCTCCTAAGAGCAATCGGGCAGGATTTGCCAAACCTTTCATTGATGTAAGCAGGCTTCATCTGCCTCCTTCCATCATCTACGGACCTCTGTGAAAGAATTCTTGAGGCTAACAGCATATGGCATAAAATTAATTAAGCTTCATATTTGTGCGGAACTGTTTCATTCAAAATGTTCTAATTTACCTTTTCCCTTTGGAACAGAAAATCACCGGTGCCCTCTTGTCTGCTGATCAGAAATCTTATGTAAGTTTCTGCCCCATTTATAATGTGATAAGTAGCTAAAATTATGTACTGAGTTTCCTGCTATGTAATTTGCAGGAATCACCTACTCCATCCAAATTTATTGCACCAATCTCACAAGGCTTTTCAGATACCCGCAGAGCAAAGTCGGGGATTGAAAAGCATCAGGTTTTTCTTCTAACTTTAGTTAACATGACATGTTTCTACTAGTGTGATGTTACTTGGGCCATTGATGATATGCCTTACACGTGAATGAATCTTTAGCTATCAGGTCATTTTTTCATACAGTTTTATGTTTGTATGTATGATGGTTGCAGGGAACCTAGATATCATATCACAATGCATTAAAGAAAATTTGGGCTTCAAAGATGGAAAACCAGTAGCTGCTTGTGTTATCTACAAATGCCTCCTCCATTGGCATGCCTTTGAATCTGAGAGGACTGCTATTTTTGATTTCATCATTGAGAGCATCAATGATGAATTGAAGGTTACTTTTATTTAAACTGTAAATTTTATTGCATTGGATATTGTTTTAGCAAGATAAATGGAAATTAGTTACTTAGTTTATGAGTGACTACCATTCAAGCAATGCCTTTGTCTATAGATATCTCAATCTTAGAACTTGTGATATGGTGGTCGCATGGGTGATAGAAAAAATATTT
The DNA here is from genome assembly GCA_036937905.1 of Salvia rosmarinus. Taxonomy (NCBI): domain Eukaryota; kingdom Viridiplantae; phylum Streptophyta; class Magnoliopsida; order Lamiales; family Lamiaceae; genus Salvia; species Salvia rosmarinus. Next base: position 13,435,644 of record CM072819.1, read on the forward strand.
CGTTATTACAGGAGGGGGATGAGAATGCTGTTTTGCCTTACTGGTTATCTAATGCATCTGCCCTTTTATGCCTTCTGCAAAGAAATCTGCGGTCCAATGGGTTCTTGACAGCTGGTTCTCAGCGTTCTGCAGGGTCAGCAGGGCCGAATGGGAGACTCATGCAAGTAAGTTGGCTGGTGGACCTCAGTTTTCCTGGCTTGCAGTTATGTAGTCCCAGACTGTCCTTAGACATGGCATCATCGGATATATGTCTTTATTCTTTTTATGTTTCTTTATGAATTTATTACATTTAATGTCCGTTCATCCTTCTTAATTAGCATTGGGGCGAGCTCTTGGCTCAAAAATATGTACACTCAGCATCAAACAGCCCCTGAAAATACATTAAGATTAGCACAAGCTACTAATATAATAATATTGCAATTATTTCATAGGTGTAAGTGTCTTGGATAGCTTGTTTCAAATGGTTATTGTATTTATCCTGGTTACGTGAAAACTGGATATCTACATATCAATACCTTTCTTATTTATAGTCACAAGCTTATAATAGTACATGTGCAAAGACAGAGAGTAATTATGACAAGAATTTACAAGTAGTACTTCAGAACTTGAACAATGTACTAATAGTATGTCATTTTCCTCTTTACTTCTGAGGGCGTAACCTTTTGAGTGATGTTGAAGAACTCCTGCAGAATTTTCTATGACTAATCTATCAAAGAATGCTTTAATGGAAGATACATTTATTTTAATGGTAAACATGGGGAATATTTGGCCTATAACCCAATTGAAGTGGTCGCTGGAAGGATCTGGTGGAGATTCTGTTGTAGTGCAGAGTGTAAGAAATGAAATCACATATTTGCCTTGATATTGCATTATTCAAAGTATGAAATGCCTAGCATCAGCATGTGCTTTGAACTATTTTTTATGACTATTTGGCTCAAATAAATTTGATCTGCCTTCTATTATGCTGATATACTTCACACTTGCTTATTTTGAAACTGACATAGAGCATTCTTAATTCTTCATAGGGCCCAAGGTCATCTTTCAAATATCATGCTTTGGATGATGGTTTATCTCATATGGAAGCTAAATATCCTGCTATATTATTTAAACAACAATTGACTGCTTGTGTGGAGAAGATATTCGGTTTGATTCGTGATAATTTGAAGAAAGAAATATCTCCATTGTTGGGCCAATGCATTCAGGTACTTGATCTTTGCTCTCTCTCTTGGCACTTGAGTTTAAGTTGTTGCATAACAGATGCCACATTTGATGTTTGTTTTGTGGTTCAACTGAAAATGACAAAATATCCTTTGCTCAAATGGCATCGGACTTAGTCCACTTGGCAATTTGGGATCCAAGTACAACAAATTAACTACTCCATCCACCATATTTGTTCATTTAATTCTGTTTTGGTCCGTCCACAAAAAATATTCACTTTCCGTTTTTTGAAACATCAACTTTACATTTTTACCCTAAACCTACTCACTTATTTACAAAAAGAATGCCCATGGCCTACCTTTTTACACCCATTATCTATTAATATACTCATTTATTATCCCTACGGTACACCTTTTAATTCCACTATCTATTCATTTATTATCTCCACTAACTTTACACACATTACAATTTATTAAAATCCGTGCCACCAAAATCAATGAACGAAAATGATGGACGGAGAGAGTGTAACATTGCTCAGTCTTATATGATATATAGCTTTTAACTGCTGGAGAGGACCAAGCTCCCTTAATTGACGTCAGCATAGTCTCAATTTTCAGCTGGTGATTATTCAGTCTATATATAGCATATTTAGCCATATCAAGGAATTTCCTCTTTCGTGAAATGCACTAAAGTAGTTGCATCATATTCAGTCTATATTGAAATTGTTTGACCATTTCAGGGAGATATCCTCTTCATCCCTATGCACTAAGATTTGTCTGGCTAATCTACATTGATTCTGGTTTCTGTATTTGCATCTTATGTTGCTAACCTTTACACAGGCGCCAAAAAACCAGCGAGTTCATGGTGGGAAGTCATCCAGATCTCCTGGCAGTGTTCCCCAGCAATCACCAAGCAGTGAATGGGATAGTATTATCAAATTCTTGGATTTGCTGATGAGTCGATTACGTGGAAATTATGTAAGCTACACTCTAATCCCATGCGACTCCCTTTTTTCTGAATTAACTTATATGCTTATTGCTAGTGAATTGATGAACTCCCAGGTTCCGTCATTTTTTATCAGGAAGCTCACCACACAGGTTTTCTCCTTCATCAATATACAATTATTTAACAGGTATTTTAATTCTAATTTTGATGTTTGACAATAGATTTGTACAATCTATGAGGGTGTCTTCATTTAAATTAATTGGCAGTTTGCTGCTGCGACGTGAATGCTGCACGTTCACAAATGGTGAATATGTGAAATCTGGTCTGGCTGAGTTGGAAAAATGGATAGTCAATGCAACGGAGGAGGTTTGTGTCATTTTCTTTGATTCTATCTCTAACAAAAATGAATTTTAGTTCTCGTAGTCTGAGCCATTTCAGTATGCAGTTTGCAGGAACTTCTTGGCATGAGCTAAACTACATTAGACAAGCTGTTGGATTCTTGGTATATATAGTTCATTTTCTAGCGATTTTAATCCTTGAGGATATAGTTACTAACATATTTTGCTATTAAATAGGTGATACATCAGAAGAGGAAGAAATCTTTGGATGAGATAAGACAGGATCTCTGTCCGGTATGATTTCATTGAAATATTTTAAGCTCAAACTCGTGCACTTCCTCTCGTCTTTTTTCCTGATCTAGTTGACTTCTTCTGGTCTCTTGTCTGACTATATTTCTCCTTTTAAATTTTTTTGGCAGAAATTGACGGTGAGGCAAATCTACCGAATAAGCACAATGTACTGGGATGATAAGTATGGGACTCAAAGTGTGTCAAATGAGGCAAGTCATTTCGATAGCTACATATTGTTGGCAATTCAGTACTGAGTTATCATATTCATGGCAGCTGCCACACTTTCATGATAGTCGGGTCGATCCTTCTGTTATGGCTCCTTGTATCCCCCTCAATTGTGGAAAGGATTTGCCAAAAAAAAATTGGGTGCAAATTCAGGCTCTATAATGATGTAAATGTTAGAAGAATGGAAACCTGCTCTCAGTGACAAGCCTCTGGCAGCCAGTTTCACATTTTTCAAAATTACTGAATGATGCAATAGAGAATCATCGTTTGAGTCATAGCTCCATACCTTCCAATCCGTTAAGAGTTGCTTACAGACCTCCGTTTTTTTCGAGTCATGCTTCCACACCTTCATCTTTCTGAGTCATGATTCCATGCCCTCTTGTGTGTAATTATTCAAGGATGAATGGATTTTCACATTTTCCCTTGTCTTCTAAAATTCTTTTTAACTTGAAGTGCCGGGAAGATAGTAACTCCAAGCAAATTTTTGGTCCTTCACTTTCCTTTTTTTTTCCCTTCCTTTTTACTGAGATACCTCAAGCCCTGATCGACTAAATGCATCACATAAGATCTGAACTGATATTGTTAGCTCTGAAATTTTTTATTTGACACTGAACATTTCCCTTGTGGTCTTTTTGGCAGGTTGTGTCTCAGATGAGGGAGATAGTAAATAAGGATTCCCAGAATCTGTCCTCGTCAAATTCATTTTTATTGGATGATGACCTCAGGTTAAGTGTGTTAAAAATGTGATTTGAATATCTTATATTCTACCTAGGGTAGTACCTTCAATTCCTACACCTACTTCATACCAGAAATCGTCAAGTATAGACGGTCTCTATGATTCCCTTGCAATCGACGAAAACTACAAAATATGAGCTAGATTTGTTGCTCGCTTTATCTTCTTTTGTATGTCACGACTCCATGAATGTTTCTCTTTGTAGCTTTCCGATGTTTATTTCCTATGCACTATCTTTCTTGTAGCATTCCTTCTCTTTGTAGCTTTCCGATGTTTATTTCCCATGCACTATCTTTCTTGTAGCATTCCATTCTCCACGAAGATGTATATATGGCAATTCCTGCAATAGATCCTTCAGATATAGAGCCTCCAAAGTTTTTCTCCGAATACCCTTCTGCACAGCTGCTGTTGCAGGCTGTGAAGTAAATGATCCACCAAACGTGCATAGCTGTAAGTATTCTAGTCTTGCCCTGTGCTTGCTCGTTTTTTAATCTGGTCCCAATTGCTGATTAGTTGAATACACTGCAGCGCGCAAACCTTGGTTTTCGCCTTCTTGTGCCATTTGTATTGGAATGTCAGAATGAAACTGAATGAAGAACTGTAAATGAGGTAGGCCATCTGCAAATTAAAAGTGGTAGTTGTCCAAGATGATGAAAAAGGTAGCGACATTGTTTGATTTTGTCAGCCCTGTTAGATCACACGCAGGTTAGGATGTTGGATTTGTTTGTACAAAGGATTGTAGGTAGCAAATTTGCTCAGAAGGTTAGCCCTGTAGTTTTGTCGGAGCTTTGGCCCTTTCTTGAGCAATGTACATTATTCATCTTCTTGTTAAATGCAGCATGTTGTATTCTTCCAATTTTAGACGTCTTAAAAGTCATCTAACTTCATTTTGCTTGTTTTAACAGTAATGGTTGAAGCTGCGCATTCGTAGAAATACCCGTATTCATACGGACGGGGATAATAATTCTAATTAGGGCTATATATTGGGAGTCTCGGCTCATTCGACTTTCGTTTAGGTTTAAACACGTCAAATTTGGAACAAGTTTGTGAACATGTAAACGAGCTAATGATATTGAACGCATTTAACTCGAGGCCAAGTCCAAATCACAGAGTAGCTTTACTCAACTACAACCCTAATCATCCACCTACATAATGGGTTACAAGTGAGCGAATCTCACCAACTAAAATTGAATTTGTTTCAAGATGGATGATGAAAAAACTGCATTAACATTCGCTCTCTACACTCCACCTTTCATCATATAATCATCAAAGATCTCCAGTTACATACAAAACAAAATTTCGATCCCTGGATGTTGCACATTAGTTTTCTACACAAAAATAAGCATGTTCCAAGTTAGCCTGCATCTATCCGGACGGCTCCAACGCCACTGCGTTCGAATTTGAGTTCGAAATAGCAACTGCTGCACACTGCTGCAGATCGGCCAATGAGAACGACCTCCATGTCGAGAAATCCTTGTTCCTTGGCGATGAAGAGCCACCCGGAGAACTGCATTCACTCTCCGTATTGCTCATGGCCACGGCCAGAGCCAACGTGGTTCTGGCCGTGGTCGAGCTCGTTACCCTCTTTGATATGCCGCCCCCATGGCCACCCAGCGGGGAGCCTCGTGTCTTCTCCCAGTTGAGGTTGGTGGCGAGCAGGTTTCTCCGTTTCCTCATGTACGCATTCTCTGGTTTCGCGATCTCTTTAGAGGATGAAGATGATGCATCTCCTAAGCTTGCAAACGACTTCGACTTCCCGTTGTAGAACCTCGAAATCCCCCTCCTGCATTAACAACAACAAGAAAAAAAAATGAGATGAACATAACTAGAACGCACTCACCAATAGCGACTAGACTACAAATAGGTAGCAAGGAGAATTCAGTATAACGTTCAAAGACCTAATTTTCAAGAAAACTCTTAAGATATTATCGCACCTAAAATAGGGGTTGCAAACTTAGCTAAGAAAAATAGGATATAATCTTACAAGAATTGATAAATGATTACACGATCAAAACCAACAAGAATTCATTAAGTCAAGACAGAGCAAGAAACACGAAATCCAAGAAAACAACTACGGTCATAAAGTAAAGCTACAGATCACCAAAAAAATCACAACTTCAAATTAAAATATAAAGAAAAATAAAAAATCAACCTTATTGGTAAAACTTCCTCCAAAGCTTCCATGGCGTCCAAGGGCCCTTTATAGGAGCTTTGCACCTCTTCACCATCACCAGATTTCTCTAATGAATTGTCAGAAAGATCACTGTTTTTCCCTATAGAAGATGATGATTCATCTGAGCGACTAATATTCTTGCAAGAATTCTTCACCAACCCAATTTTCCCACCTTCTTCTTCCTCTCTAACATCCTTGAACATAACCTTTTTCCCCACAAAGAACCTCTGATCTCCACTGTAAATCTCATCAATCGCATGAACGAACCCACCATCTGCAACACCAACTTTGTTCATCACTCTCGTAGGCATATTTGCTCACTACCAACAGAAGCCCAATATAAAACTTAACAAAAAGTGATGATCATGAAAAAGATCACGTTTTGAGAAGAGGGTGCTTGCTAAAAACGTAGCCCGGAATCATATCTTCTCCATCAGAGATGGGATCTAAGAAGAATATACTGTGTGAAACCCCCTACAGCAAAGTATGGATCACTACAAAAAAAGATGCAGACAGATATTATTACACACAAATTAATTTTTTTGTTTACTTATTTATAACCTTGGATCTTAACGAAAAACAGAGAAGTTTAAACAAAAAGGGATTCGAGTGTTGAATATTCTTTGTTGGATGGATATATAATAAATGATGAGATAAAATTGGGGGGGTGGGGTGGATGGTTAGGTCTTATCCTGAAATCCTCATCCACTGGTGATTCTATTTTAGAGGGAGAAGAAAATAGAAAATAGTAAAAAGTTATATTATATTAAATTAATGTAACAATGTTTGTTTAAAGATGTAGTTGTACTAAATTTATGCAATAATGCTTAGATGAAAAGTAGCTGTCTTTAGGGTTAGGGCTCATGTATTATATTATTATTATTATTATTATTATTATTATTATTATTATTATTATTATTATTATCCGAATATTTTTTGTATCTGGTCAACTTACTTGTTTAGATTCGTTTTTGATTTGCTGAAGGATTGGATTGGATTAGTCACCAAACCACACCATTCTCTTCTCTTTTTATCTGGGTCAGAATTTTGGATTGGCTCCACATGGGATGCTACTTCATAGTAATTGCAATTATTTATTATGATTAGTGTGTATATAAATGATTAAATGATGATATTAGAAAAGGTTAATTTCTTATTAAATCATGATTTTTTTTACTATAGTTTGATTTTTTGCTTGAACTTTAAATTGTAGCATCAAAAATATGAATTTTCATTTAGATGCAATTTTCCTTGAAAATAAAATTATTGTGAACATACTTCATACTAGGGATGGTAATGAACCGAACCGACTAGATCTTACTAGGTCCGGATCCGCGTCCGAATTTTTTACTTGGGTCCGGATCCGGTCAATATCTATTGGGTCCAAAAAATATTATATCCGGATCTGATCCATAAGATCCAGTAGGTCTGAGGTCTGAATCTTGATTCACATGTTTTCTCTTATAAAATAAATCCCAAATCAATTATAATTCACTGTAACATCATAATAATAATAATAATAATAATAATCTAAATACATATAACACTATAATAATTATTTAGAAATTCTACAATCATCACTATACAAGAAGATGTTAGTTACAAATTTATTTTTACTTTCATGAAAACAAATAATATTGCAATAGTAATAGAAGAAGTAGCACACATATCTTAGCAAATAGACCACTCATATACAAAATTTCCTCAAATACAAGGTACAAATTTATAATATTATTGAGATACCATCCAATTCCGTAACCTAGTTTATACAATTTTGACTAGAAAGAAAAATAATATAATACACTTATAAATATAAATAAAAATTATATATACATATATATTATATGGATCCATGGGTCGGATCTGGATCTCAAAAATCGAGATCCAGATCCTGAAAAATGAATTTGGATCTGCGGATCTGGATCGGGTCCGGGATCCACTGCCATCCCTACTTCATAGTATTAATATAAAATACATGTATTTTTTTCAATTAATTATTAGTTTTAGAATACACATGTATTTCCACGTCACATACCGACGGGCAATGTAGATGCTTTCAACTTCAATATAAGTTTATTGTCATCGGAATTATGTTTTTGGAGAGAATTGTAACAAAATAAAAGTTCATATTATTAGCACTATAATTTAAAATTTATGGAAAAATTCAAACTATGGTAATCCTTAAAAAAGACAAGAACAATAAGCCTGATAGTACCCTGTTTTATGACAATTTTTCAGTTTTACCTCTATTTTTGTGCTTTTAGTAGGCTTCTTGTTTTCGGGGATTGCAACGTGAATCGGGGTTCTCTATTTTCTGGTGTTTCATTTATTTATTTATTTATGATATACAGTACGTAGCAATGTGCATCGTAGGTTATGCCTAGATAAAAATTGATAAGAATGAATTAATAGTTGGTACTCAATATATCATCCGCACGATAATTGCATATATTTGAGAGAAATTCGTTACGATCATGTAATGATACCCAAGAATCATCATTTTGTTTTGGTAAATATCATTTTCTTGATCGAAGTATTTATGATTTTTCAAAAATGTGTAACATTTAATATGTAACGAAAAATTAGTAATCAATAAATTGATTTTGTTTCCAAATTTAAAAAGAGCAACTTTTTTGGTCCTGAAAATCTTTGTTGGAAACAAAACTTTTGCATAAAAGACAAATTGACTTGTTTAAAGTACAATTTCCATGCAGATTTTTGATTACTATCATGATTTTTCTATTACAAAAAAAAAAATGAATCGATTTTATATTCAAAACCAAGTCAATATATTGAATATTAAGCTATCACTGTCGCAAGACATTTCTAAAAATATGCATATTAAAAAAAAACTCTGTAATTTTAGTCTTTCATTTGATCCCTTGTTGGTGGTTTGTGGAAGTCCTAAGTTGAGATTCCAAGCTGTTGGCAAACATAATAGCTGTTCAATGTAGGGAGACAAATTATGTAACAAAACAAATGGACCAATAGAAAGATGATGATGATGATGATGATGATGATGATGATGATCTGCTGCCCTTCATTTCAACTTGATGCTTATCTTCAATCTTATCAATTCAACTACAAGACCAAGTCATTTGGTTGCAAAATTAGGTGTGTTGTTATTCAAGTATATAATGAGAATTTCATTAATGTGCATATTCTATTTGATACTCAACTAAATCAATATATAGACTTGTAACTATAAGTAGTGATTGAATATAATTTTAAATTAATATATAGACTTTAGTAAATAGTGATTAATATCTCAGCTTATTATAAATAAACAAGAGATTTTACATTAGATTTCATGTAACATAAAGAGATATATACTAGACAAGGTACACTATTCAAATTTATTATAAAATCAAGAATGAATGACTGCCCAGCTGTACATTATTGAGGTACAATTATCCAATTTAGCACAAAATATTGTTATTTTATTTATTTTGTGACCAATGAAGGATAAATAAATAATCTAGGTCATAGCTCAATAATCAAAATTGAGTCCCACCCCAACCCTACGATAAATATTATAAGATATTACATTATTTCAAATCTATTAACTTTTAAGCAATCGAGCTAAGTTCGCTTCCAAAACGAGATTATTATTCTTTTCATTTAAATCAGGGTAAAATCAACTTAGTTGACCTAAGACTAACAATGAACTTGATGTAGATAAGATATGTATCTACTTCTATTTATTAATTGAAACATTGTTCCCAACAACTACGTGTAAGTTTATCAGACTAACCATTGTGCAAGTTTTACTATTGAATTATTGTATGCATATAGTTATATAATTGTATGTGTAATTAAGTATAGAATATATTATTTATGGAAGTAATAAGTTCATTTTTATTTTTTTTTGCAGAAAAACATATGGTAACTTTTTGAAAGATTTGACATGCCACAATTAATTCGCTTAAAAAACGTTAATGGTGGTACAAACTTTTTTATTTATTAATTAGCATTTAATCTAATAACTTTTTGTGAAATATTTTATATAATACTTGATAATCGTATCACAATTGACTTATTCGATTCACTAAAAATGTATCACTTTCTTTTGGGGATATTACTATTTATTTATTCAACCTCACAATCACTAATTATTTATCAAAAAATCATTCTTACCATTCATAATCTAACACTAGGTGGAACCATTTCTCCACTTAAACAGCATACACTAATGATTTTATTAAAATTTATATTATCCATAAATGATATATTTATTATAAATGTAGGGAATACAAAATAACAGTCAATTTACTCATTTCCTTTCTTTTCCCCTTTTCCTCTTTCCTCACACGCCGCTGCTCTTTTCTTCCAATTAGTTTTTATCTCTTTCTCTCTCTCAATTGATAATCAGATGGTGATCGATCACTTTTTTTCGTAAGGGAATTAAATGCACAAGAACATCAAAGATTTACGTGGTTCGATCTATGAATAAGATCTACGTCCACGGAGAGAGAGAGAGAGAGAGAGAGCTTGTGTATTGAAAATATGAGGAGTGATTACAAGAAGTGTAGATGATCTTTTCCGTCCAATCTATCCTCTATTTATACACGATTATGATAACCTAGATCTCGAATCCGAGATCTATTCTAAGATAGGATTTGAATCCTATCTCTCTCTAATTAGGATTCTCGTAGATATGACCGAATCTTTTGCGTTCCTCTTGGTTCCCGAGCTTTCTTGGGCGGACTCGTTTGGGCCGAGCTTCATATCGCTTTTTTATGTTGGGCACGATGCTTGGGCTCGGAATTGGGCGTATCCTATCATATCCTCCCCAAAAAAGACGCAGGTCGAGGTCGCGATGGGTTTGGGGATATTTGCCGAGATGTGTCCGTGACGGAGTGGAGTATGGTCGATCTATTAGTTATCCTTGATCTTGACTTCGTATTTTGTCGGCTTGACTTGATTAGGCTTTGCGCGATGTCTTTGGATGGGCTTCACTGACAGGCTTTATGCCGAGGTCTTTGGTGACTTCACCGACGAGGCATTTTGCCGAGGTGTTTGGGTCGGCCGCCGACGAGCTTTATGCCGAGGTCTTTGGTAACCGCTGACGGCGTTATGCTGGTCTTTGGTAACCGCTGACGACGGCATTTGCCGAGGTGTTTGGGTCGGCCGCCGACGGGCTTTATGCCGAGGTCTTTGGTAACCGACGAGGCGTTATGCCGAGGTCTTTGGTAACCGTCGGCGAGGCGTTTTGCGAGTGTTTGGGTCGGCTCGCCTTTACGAGGCGTGAAGCGAGACCGAACGCGGATGCCACATAAAATTTAATGCGCATTTAATGTAGCGGCGGTTGGATTCCCAATAAAGCGCATATTGGGAGAATAACTTCCGTGATACGTATTTTTGCCTATCACTTGTACATTCCAATATTCAAAAAATTCTGAAACTTCTTGTGTTCCAAAATTTCTCTGTCGCCATTATCGTCCTCATGAGTTTCGATGCTATCTTCTTCGAATCTTAAAACCAATGAAGTTATGGCTTCCTCATCTTCGCCTTCTTCTTCTGATTCTCACGGCCCTGAGCGCCGTATTGTGTCTGTGTCACCACCGGATTCTCCGGTGGATTTTGAAGTTTATTCTCTTGGTTCCCCCCAAGCTACCTTGTGTAGATTAGATTTTCCGTCTTTCTTTGATTGTGGTAAAGTTTCTTCGTTTCCTTATATTTTAACAACTCTTGCGATATTAGAGCTTGCCTCTAAATATTTTGTTCCGATATGCGTTGAGTTAATTGCCCCTCGTCCGGGGGATAGGGCTAGCCTCCCTCCGCACGGATTTGTAACAGTATATGAGGACAACCTTAAGTGCGGTCTTCGTCTTCCTTATCCTTCCATGTTTGTTGAGTTACAACAGCTTTTCGCTATCCCCTTCGCCCAATTAACACCGAACTCTTTTCGTCACCTGACGGGCCTTGGTGTATATGCGTATAGGCATAACTGCCCGTTGAGTCTAGGGCTCATCCTTAGATTTTTTCGCCTTAAATTTAGTGCGGGGTGGTATTACTTAGCGCCCCGTCGTAAATTTAAGATAAAGACGAAGTCGAAGATATCAAACCGCGTAAGTACTTCTTACGCGGTTTAACGGCTCTATGAATTCGCTTGGAAGCGTGAGAGATTGGCCGATGTAGCCGTTGGAGATTGCTTCGGCGATGTGGAGACGTATCTGGACGGGGTTGGCCTGGTCGACGAAGTCTTCTCTGAGGCCGAACTAGCGGCTGCGGGGCTGAGCCCCTATGACCCTGCTGCTGCAGATGAGCCGGCGAGGGGTGAGGCCCTGCACTTAGCTTTAGTGTCAGAATATCTTTGTGTTGCTCTGTATTGACTTGATATGTGTTATTTCTGTAGTGGAATTCGTCTCCTCAAGGAAGAGAAAGGGGTCGGAGTCCGAGGCCGAGCAATCCAAGAAGGCGGCGAAGACTCTGCCCGAGGTCACCTCGAAGAGGGCTGAAAAGAGTGCGACCTCGCCTCAGCCGAAGCGTTCGTCGCCTCAGCCGAAGCGTGCGTCGCCTCAGGCGAAGCATTCGTCGCCTCCGCGCACCTCCCGCTCCGGAAAAGAGAAGCGTCATCCTCCTGCCGACGATGACGATTGCACGATCCTCGGTACCCAGGTCGCACGTCCGTCTTTTCCCCAGGTAATGCATTGTGCTGTACTTTTTCGAGCCGTGTTGAGGCTTTGCTTGACGTTGTTAGCTTTATTACAGGGGATCGAGGACGTGAAGGTCCAATTGATAGCGGCGTCCGAGCTTGTTGTTGGGCATTTAAATGATGTCGTGGCTCATTTTGAGTACTTGGCTCGCTACGCCCACGAGCTGGAGGGGGAGAAGACCCTTCTTGTGGCGGAGACGATTGAGGCGGAGGAGAAGGCTCGGGTTGCGGCCGAGAGGGAGGCCACGGCCTTGGCCACGGCCTTGGCCGTGGTGGAGAAGGTCAGGGCTGGGATTGAGGCTGCACGGGTGGAGGCGTCGGCCGAGATAACTTTTGAAGGCAGAATCGGCTTCGCCGAGGCAAATAGGCGGATTGAAGGCCAAGTGGGCGGCCAGCTTAGGGAAGCCGAGGCGGCGGCGAGGGGAGCTCCGTGCTTATACCGAGAAGCTTTTTGTCTAGAAGTTTTCGGTGGCGAACAAGATGGCCGAGCTGCTGAATAAGAGGGCGGTGTCTGATACTCTGGATGACGTCGCCGATGACTATCCTGACTTAGATAAATATAAGTATGGATACGAGGTGGTGGAGACTGACGCGCTGGTGCGGTCTTATGTTGGTCTCCTCGCTGGCGGTCTGAAGAGCTTGCCCGTCGTTCAGAGTCTGGCCTCGTCCTCGACTCTGCTGACTGCCGAGTCCGTCCGTGCTTGCTCGGTGGACCGAGATCCCCTCTCCGAAGCTATCATGGCCGAGTTGACTAAGGAGCCGGAGGCCGAGGTGGCGCCCGTTGAAGTTCAGAAGGAGGCCGAGGCGGCTCACGAAATGCTGAGATCTGCTTAGCCGAGGTAGCGATCGCCGAGGCCGAGGCGACAGGTTGGCATCGAGGAGATGCAGCTCGGAGGCGATCGCGGGGTCGATTGATCCTTGTAAAATTTTTTTCTTGTACTCGAGCACGATATTACGCCTCGAGGCCTTAATAAAATCTTCGTTTGATCAAGTCCGCTTATTATTTCTTTGTATTCGGTTTGTTTCGAAACCTTGGTTCGCCTTCTACGGTGGGCGAAGTCGAGGCATTGAGACGAGCTCTTGAAGTTAGGAGGTTGAAATCCTTCATTTGGAGGCAAGCTCGGCCATGTGCGGAGGAGGCCAAGTCGGGGCTTAGGCGTCGAAGAGAAATTGGACGAGCTTCATGCTCGGATTTTGGAAATTGAGGAGAAGCTCGAGATTGCAAAGGATAAGGCCAAACCGATCATTGAGGAGCACGCCGAGTACGAGGAAGTCATCCACCGAAGTGGTGGGATGACCATTCCTGAGGTCGAAGCTAAGGTTATTGAGGCCATTGCACTGTTTGTCGAGGTACAGCGTGAGTACGGCAAGAAATCTGGCGGTTCTGGAGCAGTTCGCGAATTGAAAAGACTCGGAGGCATATATAAGATCACATTGCTCGACAACCACACTCAAAGAACTGCTTCAACCGGATCAGAGCCTCTTCTTGCAGGGGCTTCTGCACTGCCAGACTACAATTTACATTCGGATTTTGAAGATCCGGTGGCGAGCTCAAGAGAGACGTGCTATGGCCCAAGAGGCGTGGATCCTCAAGGGCCGAGTCGGGCGTCATCGAGCGGCCGAGGTCGATCTAGCGGTGGCTGCGTCGTCGAGTGGCCGAGGTCGGTGGCGGGGCTCATAGCGTAGATCGAGGGCGAGGTAGAGGTAAGATTAGTATAGATGCTCTGTTGAATCCCGATTTTGCTGGGGATTGGCTCACTTTTCGGCCCCTGGACCTCTTCGTCCTCATGATGTACAAACTGTATACTTTGAAATAAAAATTATTTTTGCTTTGTGTTAACTCTTGAGAGCACCGCTTTAATTACCGTAACCAATAAGAAGGTAGGTCGTCCTTGTTTAGGTGAAGGTAGCTCGTCCTTGCCATAAACAAAGGTAGTTTGTCTTCGTATGAAGGTATCCGTCCTCGAAATAAACGAAGGTATTCCATCCTCGTACGAAGCTTCCTCGAAATAAACGAGGGTAGTTCGTCCTCGTACGAAGGTATCCATCCTCGAAATAAACGAAGGTATCCGTCCTCGTACGAAGCTTCCTCGAAATAAGCGAGGGTAATTCGTCCTCGTACGAAGGTATCCGTCCTCGAAATAAACGAAGGTATCCGTCCTCGTACGAAGGTATGGGTTCTGTTTGCCAAGTTTTATCGGGAGGGTCCCCACGCACGTTTATAGTTCATCTTCGTATTAAGCGAAGGTAGTACGTCCTCCGTCGAGGTATAGTAATTTTAGAAGAGTCGTATGCATAAGTGACAAATGAAAACATGCAAGACAAAAAATAGATAGAAAAAGAAAAGATTTTATTAATAAAAGATAACGGAACAAGACGACAAGACTCGGACTCTACCTAACAGACTCAAAGACGAACAAGACTCAACTTTTGACACTTATGCAAAATATCTCTTCAAATGAATGATGTGCCATGTGTTGGGTATTTGCTCACCGGACAAATGGGCGAGCTTATAGCCCCTTTTCCGAGGATTTCTTCGACCAGTAAGGTCCTTCCCATGTGGCTTCCGGTTTGCGAGCTTTGCGGCTTCTTCGACTTCATTATTTGAGCACGAGGTTGCCCACTCGGGCTGTCGGGACTTGACACGCTGGTTGTAATACCGAGCTACTTGTTATTTGTACCGAGCTTCCTCGATGTGACGAGGTCTCTTTTCTTCGAGCGATCTAGATCGGTTCGTAGATTTTCCCATTTGCTTGACGGAGAAGTGAATAGTGCGAGGGGCTCGGTATTCCGATTTCGCAGGATCATTGCTTGTTCCATACACCGGCTCGTAGGCGTTTCTCCGTTCGTCGTCCGGGTGTTGTTCGGTATGACCATAAGACTTGCGGTAAATTCTCCACCCAAAGACCCTTAGCTCGGTCGAGGCGTGTTTGAGACCCTTCACGATCGTCTGTTGGTGACTTGGTCCGACCATTTGCTTGAGGATGGGCGGCCGAGGTGAACTTTGTTGGATCCAAGCTCTTGACACCGCTTTGAATATCTTATCGATGAATGTGTCCCATTATCCGAAAGAAGGATATGAGGGATGCCGAATCGACACACTATGTTCTTCCAGATGAAGTTGAGGGCGTTTTTGCTTGTGATCTTTGCCAAGGGCTCAGCTTCCACCCACTTCATGAAGTAGTCAATCGCGACAATCAGGAATTGGAGTTGCCCCGGTGCTTTGCAGAAAGGGCCTACGATGTCGATCCCCCATTGCATAAATGGCCAAGGGCTTTGTACGGAGGCGAGGTCGGTCTGCGGTAGCCTTGGCACGTTCCCGTGAATTTGACACTTCGGACACCTTTTCACAAGGTTGAGTGAGTCTTCGAACATTGTCGGCCAATAGTATCCCCTGTAGGGATGACATATGTCTAGCCCTCGCCCCGAAGATCTATCTTGGATATTTAATTCACCATACATTGATTATAATCCTAGCATGCGTCTATTTAATTAATTGCAACACGTAGAGGTTTTCTCGTGTTTACCTTTGGATCTGTCGGTCGAGCGGAATGAGCGGATCGAGACTCATGCTCGATCTTACGGGTCAGATCCCGGTTGCCCAATCTCCAACGTCGAGTGAGGACGATCTATGGAGAATGCTACGGAAAAATCACCCTTTGCTCTCTCACAAAACTCACGAAAATTCTCTCTCAATCACTATGAGATTACAGAAAATTTGTGTAGGATTAATGAGCATTAACCTAGACTTTATCTATTACCTTATATTTATAATGCATTACCATAATCCCACAAGGAAAGGATTTATGCATATCCCATAAATATAATAATATCCTTATAGGATAAAGAGAATAAAATCTTGCCATGTAGAGCACATAGGGGGCACCGATTTTCTTGTGCTAAAGGGCCTGGATGGGCCAGCCCAGGGATCAAATGCAAGGAATAAAGATGGGCCTCAAATAAATTAATTATCTTATGTTCAGCCCAGAACATAAATTAATTTATAAACATTTATTCATGCCACTAGAGAATAAATCCCGACTTACCCTTTATTACCGGTAGAGTCGGGCTTGCACTTAGACATTACTGAATCCCGTATTTATGATATCGAACGTCCATTAATTATTTATAGCATTACATCGCTTAAAATAATTAATATCCTTAATTCCTAAGTAGTACCACTCAACCTTATTATTGTACTTGAGCTAACTCAACTGCGGGGTTTAGTACAATAAACCTTTGAGCTCCTTAAGGGACGTCATCATCCTAAACGGATACGATGACTCGACATGATAACTAGCATGACATACAAGCACCGCCACCAACCAAGATGCGGAGAATATTGGGTTAGAACATATAACCCTCACCCATAACAAGTCAAAGTGATGGTCAGCAACTCATACTCATCTAATACCTTATCGAGGTTTAGATCATCGTAAGTCACCGAGATCTTGGTTCTTCACTACGGTCATATAGAAGAACACATCTCACTGTGATCCTTCAATACGTCAGAGACGTACCAGCATAGACAAGCAACCAAGTCAAGTCACTTCTTATCTATACAGCAGCTATACCGACAACTCGTCCTCAAGTTGTCTCGGTGTGAAACTTTTATATCTCATTAAGCTTAACCAATCATACGGACTTACGTGATCTTCTACACAATCGTATGATCTAACTTATATATGAGATAAGGGGACACGATATATGCAATCAAGTATTCAATTTAGATAGGAGATTGTAATAGTGGTAACGGAAACATTGTATACAAGCTCAACCAAAGCGCTTTTAGTATACAAATCCAACAATCTCCCACTTATACTAAAGCAAACTTTTAGTATACAATGTGTCTCTCTACTAGCTATTACAAAAAAAACCATCACTTTACATCTCCCACTTATACAAAAGTTTCCTTTCTAAGTGAGTGCCATTAAGCGCAATCCAAGTCCTCTAACGTGTCCGTCGTAGACTTTTTGCGATAGGCTCTTCGTGAATGGATCCGCTAGGTTATCCGTCGATCAATCTTCTCAATCAAGACGTCACCTCGCCTAACGATTTCTCGTATGACATGGTACTTTCTCTCTATGTGTTTGGTCGCCTTGTGGGTCCGTGGTTCCTTCGAGTTTGCCACATCGCACCGAGTTATCACAAGAACTATGATACTCTTGGGCAAACCAGTACCACACCTAGATCCATGAGGTAGTTCTTGAACCATCTGACCTCCTTAGAAGCCTCCGGCGCTACATATTCGGCTTCCATGGTAGAGTCCGCAATGCATCATTGCTTTGCACTCCGCCAGATACGGCTCCACCTCCCAAGGTAAACACATAGCCGAGGTTGACTTTTCTCATCACGTTCACTTGGAAATCCGAGTGCAGATAACCCAAAGGCATTAGACTATCTCGCATGGTAAACCAGCCTATAATCTCGAGTCCTTTCGGTGCTTGAGTATATGCTTCTTCGCAGTCAATGAGCTTGTCGAGGTTGGACGATATCTAGCTATCTTGTGCCTACCGCATAGCGAGATATCGGGCCTCGTGCATAGCATTGCGTACATGAGACTTCCTATGGCGGAAGCGTAAGGAACTTGTCTCATTTCTCTATCTCCTTTGCGGTCATAGGGTGATGCGTCTTGAATAAAGGAACGCCATGTCTGAAAGGTAGCAATCCTTTCTTGGCGGTCTGCATACTAAAACGAGTAATCACAGTATCAATGTAAGACGCCTGAGATAAGCTCAACATTTTCTTCTTGCGATCTCGGTAAACCTTGATCCCAAGAATGTACGCTGCATCTCCTAAGTCTTTCATTTGAAACTGATCGGATAACCAACTCTTTACGTCTGATAACAACTTCACGTTGTTGCCAACTAGAAGAATGTCATCTACATAAAGTGCAAGAAATACCACATCACCGTTGACATCTAACCGATACACACAACTCTCGCTAGGCAACTGGGTAAATCCATGGGACTTGACCACCTCGTCAGCGTAAGTTCCATGACAGGGGCACGCTTAAGTCCATAAATGGACTTCTTAAGCTTCCATACTAGATGCTCTTCACCCTTCACCACATAACCTTCGGGTTGCTGCATATAGATGTCTCTACCTTCCTCAAGGTAACCGTTTAGAAAAGCGGTTTTAACATCCATTTGCCAAACCTCAAGGTTTAAGTGGGCTGCTATGGCCGTAAGAATTACGATGGACTTGAGCATTGCTACTGAAAAGGTCTCATCGAAATCGATGCCCTCAATCTGAGTGTACCCTTTCTCCACAAGCCCGGCTTTAAAAGCGAAACCTCTCCATCGGAATCTCTTTCCTCAGATATCCACTTACTACTTACGGCTTCCTTGCCATCGTAGAGGTGTCTTTTCATATACATCCATAGCCGTTATGGACTCCATTTCTAAGTCCATAGCGGTGTGCCATGATCTTGCATCAATATCTTGATCGCCTCCTTGTATGTCCATGGGTCGATTATTGCCTGCTCGCTTCTCGGTACTAAACCAAGATTCACCCACGAACATAAATCGCT
Source organism: Salvia rosmarinus (assembly GCA_036937905.1). Classification (NCBI taxonomy): domain Eukaryota; kingdom Viridiplantae; phylum Streptophyta; class Magnoliopsida; order Lamiales; family Lamiaceae; genus Salvia; species Salvia rosmarinus. Next base: position 13,454,697 of record CM072819.1, read on the forward strand.
CGGGTTGACGAACAACCCTCCCACTCTGACGAGGCGCTATAGGCACCATGGCAGCGGTGGGTGCAGAAACTTGTGGTTCTCTAACTTGCACAACTTGTTGTGTAGGTACCACTGTGACGGTCGATATCTCCAAAGGAACTCGACCCACTTCAATTTCTTGAAGTATCGGTGTTGATCCTCCTCTGACTCGACATCTCGCACTTTCGCCTAATCGATGGTGGAATACGATCATCTTCTAATTCTTGAAGAATGATTTCAACTTTGGTTTATGATTTTCATATAGTCCTCTTCTAAGAATCGAGCATTAGTGCTAATAATGACCTTCTGATCCTTAGGACTATAGAATAAACCACCTTTCGTTCCTCTAGGATAGCCAATAAACAGCCTTGCGTCGGATCTAGCCTCCAACTTGTCAGCCTTCTTGTTCAGCACGTGTGCTGGACTGCTCCATATCCTTATGTGGCTTAAACTGGGCTTGCGCCCAAACCACAACTCGAAAGGGGTCTTTTCGACTGACTTGGATGGTACTAGATTTAGCAAGTATGCCGCTGTTTCTAAGGCATATCCCCAGAACGAAATAGGCAATGTTGCATAACTCATCATTGATCTAACCATTTACAAAAGAGTCATATTTCTTCGCCGACACACCATTTTGCTTTGTGGTGTGCTGGTGAAATCTTGTTGGATATAATCCCACACTTTACTAGATAGTCCATAAACTCGTTCGAGGTATTCGCCATGCGATCGGACCATGATGACTTGATACTCTTACCTAGCCGTCTCACTTCCGCCTTAAACTCTTTGAATTTCTCAAAGCATTCGAGACTTGCGGTGAAGCGGTATACGTATCCGCACCTTGAGTAATTGTCGATGAAAGTGACAAAATACTCATACCCTCCACGAGCTTGTGTGGACATCGGTCCACACAGTCGAATGGACTAACTCCATCATTTCTTTGGCTCTATAACCCTTCGCTTTGAAGGTCCGGTCGACATCTTACCTTCTATACAGATTCGCGATCGGAACGGAGTAGCCGTGAGATTACCCAACGCCCATTCTTAGCCAGCCTTTGGATCCTATTTAGATTGATGTGACCTAATCTAAGATGCCGAGAAAAGTGGTGTCATCTTCTGAAGAAAACTTTCTCTTTATAGGGTTTGTAGAAGATGCAACATAGTTATAGGTATTATGTTTTGCGAAATAGTATAAAGCGAATTATATAAAGTGCCAACACGAGATAACCGTCATTTCTTATGATAGAAACACCACTATCAAAAATAACGAGAATATCCATGAGTAAATAATTTGAAAGCAGAAACAAGGTTCCTTGAAAATCCGCACATATAAAACGCCTTTCAAAACTAAAATGGTTGTTCCAAAACACAAAGAAACATCTCCAATCGCAATCGCCTCGACTTTCGCGCGTTGCCCATGGAGATCGTTATCTCGCCATCAAACAGCTCCCTTGTCCGCAGGAACCCCGCAGGTGTAACAAACATGATCGATTGCCAGATCTACTACCCAAGAATGGGTAGAACAAGTCGCTAAACATGTTTCACATTAAAGCAAGCGGCGTACACTTGAGCCTCGAGCATAGGGCACTTGGCCTTCCAATGCCTAGTCTTACCGCACTTGAAGCACTTGCCCTTCTCCTTTGTCTTCTTCAAGCCTCCGGTGGCAACCACGTTCTTGTTCCCATTACTCCCACTATTTGCCTTGCCTCTTCCACCTTTGGTACCCCTTTTTCTTTTTCCATTTTGCAACGAAAATTTTGGGCCCTTAGATGTGGTAGCAAGAGCATGTGCTCCTTTTCCCATAACTCCTTCCGCCGCAACGAGATCATTAAGCAACTGACTAAGTGTAAACTCGGTCTTGCTCATGATCGCATTCACGTGAAAGTTCTCAAAAGACTTGGGCAGTGTATTGAGGATGATATCGACCTTGGCTTCGCCGTCAATACCTCCTCCCAACTGATCAAGACTATCCATGAGATGAGTCATGTGGGAGACATGTTCATGGACCGAACTTCCTTCTTCCATCTTACACGCCAAGATTTCTCTCATTGTGTGGAAGCGGACTGTCCGATCCGATTGCCCAAACTTACTCTCGAGACTTGACCAAATATCGATCGCGTCTACCATCGATGATGTTGCAGTACCGCAAGCCTTTGGACATCGTAGTCATCATATAGCATTTAGCCATATTGTTTGACTTTTCCAAAGTCCGCTTGACTCTCGCTGCTCATTAGTCGATCGTCGATGGGCATCGGGTTTAGAGTAGTGAGAACAAACATGTGTTCTTCAATGATAAGAACATATTCCATGTTTCGCTTCCACTCGATAAAATTTGGACGGATAACGGATTTTGTGCGAGCATATTGATAATCGATGTAAGAGACATATCCGAAAGATAATGAAAACACATAAGCATACGATCGCATATAATTCGTAACAATAATATTGTAACCTTTGATAAAACAATATTAATTGAAACCTCCAATCGCCCAAGGAATCCCATACGCAAGCCACGCGTGTGGGCGTTTACACATGAACCCTCGACCGGACTAAAATATACCTTTTAGTCGTTTAATTTCAATCCATGTCAACTTAACCTTATGACAAATGAAAATAACGATTGGACCTTACTAGACCACATCACTATCGCAAGAAGGACTTGGCGGGAAGTTGTACTCGAGGTGATGTCTAAGCAATGACTACAATTTTAACAAAGAAATGAATTCTTAGAATTGGCATACTCACTCGGACCATACCGCCCAATTCAAATTCTTTTGTTATCTCATTTTATATCTATCTCTAGAGAACTTATGAAAATCACACATGCAAGCCACGCGCGTGTGGGCGTTTACATGAAACTCCCACTTCAATAGATTTAAAAGTTTTATTTAGAAATCTCATCTAACAAACTTATGATAAACAGTGCAAGCAAGCCACGCGTGTGGGCGCCACTCACGAGTCGTCCTCACTTTGTTTAGAGATCAAAAGTGGAGGTCTTGACATTTTAATTTTAAAAATTAATTTGTCGGGTTGCTTGCTTAGTCTTTTTATTCAAAAGGTTTGTCCATGCGGATCACGTAATCCTAGCATGCTTGTCATAGAACTCAACATGTAAAACATGCTCGCAGAATTCTAAAATATGCTTGATAAGCGTGATAAGCCTAGCATGCTTACTATGCGCACTTAAACATCGTAAAACACTTAAAGGTTTGTCAACGTAATTTAAACATACATAGCATGCTCGCATAATTTAAACATCCACGACATGCAATGAACGATAAAATAAAATAAAACGTTCATCGTGGCTCACTCGTGGAACTCACTTTCTTGCCTAATCTATTACATAGAATAGCAAAGTACGAAAATAAATCGCGAAAGCGGCGTTCGCGTACCCGCACGGACCGGATTCGTTAAAATTGGATTCGGGCGGATCGGTAGAAGGGCCGGATCGGGCCTAAAAGCGAATCGGGCCGGAAAACGGGTGCGGGCACGAAAATCGGTTCGGGCGGGTTTGGGCAGGTTATTAAAATGGGCTGGTCATTGCGCGTGCTAGGGCACAGCCCATGCGCGCAGCAAGACCGCCGCCGCTTTTCTCGCGGCGCTGGCGTGCTACGCCTCATGGCTGCCTCATGATCGCAAGGACGACCGCGACCCGCCGAGCTCACCTGCGTCCTCATCGAAGGCTGTCGAGCCGCTGCGCCGAAGCGCCGCTTGGGCGTCTGCGTGAAAATTGCACGCCCGAGTCGCCAGCGCCGCCGAGACCTCGCCGAGGTTTCTCGCGCGTCTTGCAGCGCCGTTGCCGGCGCTTTGCGTGCGCGGGCTGCGCGTGCCGGTTGCCGGGTGACGCTCGCCGCGCGATGCGCGTGATGCCGCTTAAGCGCGCGAGCGCTTTGAGGTTTCCGCGACCAGCTGCTGGCAGCGCCGCCCGCCCGGTGGTGCCGAGGCATCCGCGCTGCGCGTGCCCGCCCGGCCGCCGATCCGTGCCGCCCGCCGCCCGCCGCCGCTGCCGCCTTCCGAGAAACGCGCATGGCGCCGAGATGTGCTCGCGAGCGCCGAGCACGCAAAGCGTGCCGCCGCCCGCCACCCTTGCGCCGTCGCGGCCGTTTTGGTGTCTTCCGTCATCTCGTTCTTCGTGCTTCGTCTTCGTTCTTCTTTACGGATAAGATTTACGAAACAAATCTAATCTAACCACGGATTTTCTCGTGGTGAAAAACAAAACCAGCCACGATGAACGATGGATCCAACAATTAATTAAACGCACGTAATAATCAAACGTGAATTAATCCAACAGAGCCAAGATTCTGATCCCAGGCTCTGATACCAATTGTAGGGATGACATATGTCTAGCCCTCGCCCCGAAGATCTATCTTGGATATTTAATTCACCATACATTGATTATAATCCTAGCATGCGTCTATTTAATTAATTGCAACACGTAGAGGTTTTCTCGTGTTTACCTTTGGATCTGTCGGGGTCGAACGGAATGAACGGATCGAGACTCGTGCTCGATCTTACGGATCGTATCCGGTTGCCCAATCTCCAACGTCGAGTGAGGACGATCTATGGAGAATGCTACGGAAAAATCACCCTTTGCTCTCTCACAAAACTCACGAAAATTCTCTCTCAATCACTATGAGATTACCGAAAATTTGTGTAGGATTAATGAGCATTAACCTAGACTTTATCTCTTACCTTATATTTATAATGCATTACCATAATCCCACAAGGAAAGGATTTATGCATATCCCATAAATATAATAATATCCTTATAGGATAAAGAGAATAAAATCTTGTCATGGAGAGCACATAGGGGGCGCCGATTTTCTTGTGCTAAAGGGCCTGGATGGGCCAGCCCAGGGATCAAATGCAAGGAATAAAGATGGGCCTCAAATAAATTAATTATCTTATGTTCAGCCCAGAACATAAATTAATTTATAAACATTTATTCATGCCACTAGAGAATAAATCTTGACTTACCCTTTATTACAAGTAGAGTCGGGCTTGCACTTAGACATTACTGAATCTCCGATTTATGATATCGAACGTCCATTAATTATTTATAGCATTACACCGCTTAAAATAATTAATATCCTTAATTCCTTAAGTAGTACCACTCAACCTTATTATTGTACTTGAGCTAACTCAACTGCGGGGTTTAGTACAATAAACCTTTGAGCTCCTTAAGGGGCGCCATCATCCTAAACGGATACGGTGACTCGATCTGATAACTAGCATGACATACAAGCACCGCCACCACCCAAGATACGGAGAATATTGGGTTAGAACATATAACCTCACCCATAACAAGTCAAAGTGATGGTCAACCTCATACTCATCTAATACCTTATCGAGGTTTAGATCATCGTAAGTCACCGAGATCTTGGTTCTTCACTACGGTCGAGATAGAAGAACACATCTCATGTGATCCTTCAATACGTCGAGACGTACCGGCATAGACAAGCAACCAAGTCAAGTCACTTCTTATCTATACCGCACTTATACCGAAAACTCGTCCTCAAGTTGTCTCAAATTGAAACTTTTATATCTCATTAAGCTTAACCAATCATACGGACTTACGTGATCTTCTACACACCGTATGATCTAACTTATATATGAGATAAGGGGACACGATATATGCAATCAAGTATTCAATTCGGATAGGGATTGTAATAGTGGTAACAGGAAACATTGTATACAAGCTCAACCAAAACTGCTTTCAGTATACAAATCCAACATCCCCATCGCATGACCTTCTTTGACAAGGCTCGGGGTCCGATGTGACTTCCGCATGATCCTTCGTGCACTTCCCATAGTACTTAATCAGCTCGGTTTTGACCCAAGCACCTTAGGAGAGGCTGGAGGTATGATTTTCTATAGAGAACTCCCTGCTCCAGTACATATCGCAAAGATTTGTTCAGGATCCTCCTGGCCTCGAGCTTATCATGGGGCAGTTCGCCTTTCTCCAGGTATTCTTGAATAGGAGTCATCCAATTAGGCTCTTCGTCTGAGACCACGTTGACTTCGGCTCCTTCATTAGCATCATCTATGCTTCGGTTTTGAACTTCCTCTACCGGCGGGCTTGTTGACGACGAGGCCAATTTGCTTAAGATGTCAGCTCGGTCGTTTTGCTCCCTTGGGATGCGAATTATCTGGAAGTGGGAGAAAGTTTGTTGTAGGCTTTGGCTTTCTCAAGGTATTTTTCATCCCATCGCCTTTTGCTTGTTCTTCCCAACATGTGGCTTACGATGACTTGAGAATCACTATGAACTTTTACTGCTCGTATTTGAAGACTTTGAGCTAGGCGAAGCCCTGCGATCAAGGCCTCGTACTCCACTTCATTGTTTGTATTTTTGAAGATAAAGCGAAGTGAGTAGGTGATCTCTTGGCCATCCGGTCCTAGGAGTAGGATACCAGCTCCGCTACCCGTTTTTCCCGAAGCCCCGTCAACGTAGACTTGCCAGCAATCCTCCGGTGTTTTCTCCGCTGGTTCGGCTTCGGCTTTGTCTGGTACGGACTCGGGGGGCTTCGGTTTCTCGGCGAAGTGAGCCTCGGCAAGGAAGTCCGCTAAGGCTTGACCTTTGATGGCTTGACGGGGGTAGAAAGATATGTCATGTTCACCCGCCTATTGCCCACTTGCACCTCTCCGGAGCTTCGGCCGTCAATACTTGCCAAGTGGATGGTCGGTGAGGACTTGTATGGGATGTGCATGAAAATATGGACGCTAGCCTCCTTGCAAAGATTTACTAATGCTAGGCGAGCTCCAAAGGTTGATACCTTGTTTCGGGCCTTTTAATGCTCGGCCGATGAAATATACCGGAGTTGACGTCCTTCCTCTCGCATCAAGATCGCACTTATTGTTTCATCCGGCGGCGGGTATAGGAAAGGACCTCCTTCTTCTGAACGGATAGAGTAGGAAGTTTGGCGGTAGTTTTGAGATCTTCAAAAGCGGACTTATGTGTATCATTCCGGAGAACTCCCGAGCCTTTTGAGTACCTTGAAGAAGGGTAGTCGCTTGTCCGCGCCTTGAAAGAAAGCGGCTTAGTGCGCTATGCAGCCCGTCGGTTTGTGTGTAACGTAGTGAATGGTCTTCGCATCTTCATTTCTAGAATGGTTTGAACTTTGGATGGGTCAAGCTTTTAACCCTTCTTGTGAAACCCAAGATCCTAAGAATTTTCCGGACCGAACCGCAAACGTGCACTGGGGGTTCAGCTTGAGGTCGACTTTTGAAGTAAGCCGAGGACGATCCGGAGGTCGGCGACATGCGGATTCCTCCTCGATTTTTACTACGATGTCGTCGACGACACCTCTACATTCCGGTCTATGTAGGGTGAAATATTTTATCTACCATTCTTTGATAGGTAGCTCCCGCATTCTTAAGTCCGAATGACATCTTCCTCAGATGCGAAGACTCAAGTCAGAATGAAGGCTGTCTTGCCGCGTCTTCGTCATCCATCAAGACTTAGTGATACCCTTTATACAAGTCCAAGAAATCAAGACTTGAACCCGACCAATGCGTCGACCTTCTTATCGATGTTGGGAAGGGATAGCAATCCTTTGGGCAATGTTTGTTGAGGTCGTAGTAGTCGATGCACATTCGCCATCCCTCCTCCTTTCTTCACCATCACCGGTTGGCTATCCATGTCGGATATTTAACTTCCGAACAATATGCGAGCTTTTAACAATTGATTTACCTCGTCATGGATGACTTGGTTCCGCTCGGTGCAAAATTACCGCTCGCGAACCGGTTTTGTGCTCGGGTCGATGTTAAGCTTATGGTGATGATACCGGGAGACCCGGTCATGTCGAGGCGACCAAGCAAACACGCCTCGAAATTCCCCGTGAGTTGGATAACTGTTCTCTTAATTCAGATGCCTCGGTAAAGCCAATCTTGACGACCTTGAGTGGCTCGTCTCAGATAGCGTGACCTCCTCCACCGGCCGCCGAGATAGGCGTTGTCTCTTTTACTTCCAACCCTCGGGTTTCTTTAGTTGCTATGCTCATGGGTGCCGGGTTGGAGCCCTGCACCTCGTAGGCGACACAGAAGCATTCCTCGCCCGCTTCCGATCTCCTGATCACGGCTACCCCCTTTGTGGGATCTTCATCGTCGTGGTATGTTGAGCATACCGCCTTCAGCTGCTCAGCCAATCTCGCCCAAGATGATGTTATACTACGAGTAGGCCTTCACTACTGAAGTGTACCACCTTGGTGGAGCTTGTCTGAGCTTTCCACCGTGACGGTGTAGCTCTATTATCCCTTCCGGGCGTGTCACTTGAACGAAGCTTCGGAGCGGCAGCGGTGCTGTCGCGAGGCGCGCCTCTCTCTCCTAATTTATCAAAGCATTCCTTGAAAAGATGCTTACCGACGCATGTCGATGAATACGCTTCACCAACTTGTTCGCGACCACTCCACTGGATTACCAGCGCATCCTGGTGGGGTACTACCGCAGGTACAGGGTCGTCTTCGGAGAAGGTGATCGCCTCGTCCCTTCTGAGCCTCTTGTTGGCCGGTTCACCGATATGTGGACCTCGGGCTTCGACTTTCGAGGAGGACTTCGTGACTCCACGGGGGAGTCCCAATAGTGGAGATGACTCAGTCATATTGCTATTCGTCGTCTCCTTCTTCGCCTTCGCCGCTCGCCTTCTTGTTAGGGCACACCCCTTCTTGCCTATTTCCTCCTTTTCCGGCCACGATGAGGGCCTCGCATCTTTGTCCAGCTCGTCGGTCATGCCCTTTGTATTTTCTCGTGACCGCCCCTGCACTAACATTCGATATCTTCCATGAGATCTCGGCACTCTCCGTGTTGTGCCCGTAATCTTCATGGAAGGAAGCGATTGTCATTTGTTCATGCGTTTTGACCCCTCGTCATTGGTTGAGGTTTCTCGAATTTATCCATGTGGAGTTCAGATTTACGCCTTGGCCGCCAAAGGAGTGTATTGAGTTCGCTTAGAGGTGTTGCGCGTCCGAGCCTCGGACTCTATGGGGCGATCGTATTCTTTCCAAGCGCTTCGCGTCGGCCTTGCTACGGCCTCCTCGTCCTTCTTCTCTTCTTCCTTTTCGGAGGATCCGTCTTTTTACGCCTCGCGCTTCATTCTATCAGCCTCGTCCGCCTTGGCGAACCGATCGGCTATGCGCCATAGCTCGCGGGCGATCGGGGTTCGTGCCAGACGATCTCTTTATATAAGGCCCCAGGTGTAGGAAAACATATGTTAACCCTCGCCCGAGGATCCATCTTGGGTGTTTAATTCACCATACATTGATTATAAACCTAGCATGCGTCTATATAATTAATCGCAACACGCTGGGGTTTTCACGTGTTTACCTTTGGATCCGAAGAGGTCGATGGAACGAGATGAATGGATCGAACGGATCGGACTCGTGCTTTGACCTTCGGAATGTATCCCGATTGCCCAATCTCCAACGCCGAGTGAGGACGATCTATGGAGAATGCTTCGAAAATCACCCTTTGCTCTCTTCACTATTTTCAAAAATCCTCTCAAGAGAACCATGAGGGGCCGAAAATCTTGTGGTCAATATGTGAGCATTATCCTGACTTTATCTCATACCTTATATTTATAATGCACTACCTTAATCCCATATGAAAATTACCATAATCCTATATGGAAATTACCATAATCCTATATGGAATATTACCATAATCTTAGATCATTTCCATACTCTCGTGATTATTTCCATACTCTCGTGATTATTACCATAATCTTATATGGAAAGGATCTATGATATACCATAAATATAATTATATCCTTATGGATAAAGAGAATAAAATCTTGCCATAGAGAGCTACTAGGGCGCCGATTTTCTTGAGCTACGGCCTGGATGGGCCAAACCTGTGGATCAAATGCAAGGAATAAAGATGGGCCTCAAATAAATTAATTATCTTATGTTCACCGAACATAAATTAATTTATAAACATTCGATCATGCCACTAGAGAAAGAATGTTGACTTACCCTTTATTACCGAAGTTGAGTCGGGCTTGCACTTAGACATTACGAATCCCGATTTAAGATATCGAACGTCCATTAATCATTTATAGCAACTGATCGCTTAAAACGATTAATAACTTCATTTCTTAAGTAGTACCACTCAACCTTATTATTGTACTTGAGCTAACTCAACCTGCGGGGTTTAGTACAATAAACCTTTGAGCTCCTTAAGGGACGCCATCATCCTAAACGGATACGGTGACTGACATGATAACTAGCGTGACATACAAGATCGCCACCACCCAAGACGCGAGAATCTGGTTAGAATATATAACCCTCACTCATAACAAGTCAAAGTGATGGTCAAGAACTCATACTCACCTAATACCTTATCGAGGTTTAGATCATCGTAAGTCACCGAGATCTTGGTTCTTCACGACGGTCGAAAGAAGAACACATCTCACCGTGATCCTTCAATACGTCGAGACGTATCAAAGATAGACAAGCAACTAAGTCAAGTCACTTATTATCTATATCGCAGCCCTAAACCGACAACTCGTCCTTAAGTCGCCTCACCAGTGAAACTTTTATATCTCATTAAGCTTGACCAATCATACGGACTTACGTGATCTTCTACACATCGTATGATCCAACTTATATATGAGATAAGGGACACGATATATGCAATCAAGTATTCAAATCGATAGGAGATTGTAATAGTGGTAACAGGAAACATTGTATACAAGCTCAACCAAACCGCTTTCAAGATACAAATCCAACAATCTCCCACTTATACTAAAGCAAACTTTTAGTATACAATGTCTTTCTACTAGCTATTACAAACAACCATCACTTTGCTTCTCCCACTTATACAAAAGTTTCCTTTCTAAGTGGGTGCCATCAAGCGCAATCCAAGTCCTCTAACGTGTCCGTCGTAGACTTTTTGCGCAGTGCTCTTCGTGAATGGATCCGCTAGATTTTCCGTCAGATCAATCTTTTCAATCAAGACGTCACCTCGCCTAACGATTTCTCGTATGACATGGTACTTTCTCTATGTGTTTGGTCGCCTTGTGGGTCCGTGGTTCCTTCGAGTTTGCCACATCGCACCGAGTTATCACAAGAACTATGATACTCTTGGGCAAACCAGTACCACATCTAGATCCACGAGGTAGTTCTTGAACCATACAACCTCTTTAGAAGCCTCCAAGCGGCTACATATTCGGCTTCCATGGTAGAGTCCGCAATGCATCGCCGCTTTGCACTCCGCCAGATACGGCCCACCTCCCAAGGTAAACACATAGCCCGAGGTCGACTTTTTCTCATCACACGACTTGGAAACCGAGTCAGATAACCCAAAGGCATTAGACTATCTGCGTGGTAAACTAGCCTATAATCTCGAGTCCTTTTCGTGTACTTGAGTATATGCTTTATCGCAATTCAATGAGCTTGTCCAGGTTAGATCGATATCTAGCTACTATGCCTACCGTGACAGCGTATATCGGGCCTCGTGCATAGAATTGCGTACATGAGACTTCCTACGGCGGTCGAATGAACTTGTCTCATTTCCTCTATCTCCTTTGCAACATAGGTGATCTGCGTCTTAGATAAAGGAACGCCATGTCGAAAGGTAGCAATCCTTTCTTGGCGGTCCGCATACTAAAAGAGTAATCACAAGATCAATGTAAGACGCTGAGATAAGCTCAATATTTTCTTCTCGCGATCTCGGTAAACCTTGATCCCAAGAATGTACGCGATCTCTCTAAGTCTTTCATTTGAAACCGATCGGATAGCCAACTCTTTACGCCGATAACAGCTTCACGTTGTTGCCAACTAGAAGGATTTCATCTACATAAAGTTCAAGAAATACCACATCACCGTTGACATCTAACCGATACACACAACTCTCGCTAGCAACCGGGTAAATCCATAGACTTTACTACCTCAAAAGCGTAAGTTCCATGATCGGGAGGTTCGCTTAAGTCCATAAATGGACTTCTTAAGCTTCCATACTAGATGCTCTTTCACCCTTACCACATAACCTTCAAAGTTGCTTTGCATATTGATGTCTCTACCTTCCTCAAGGTAACCGCTTAAAAGCGGTTTTAACATCCATTTGCCAAACCTCTAGTTCAAGTGGGCTGCTATGGCTAGAAGAATTCTAATGGACTTGAGCATTGCTACGGTGCTTAAAGGTCTCATCGAAATCGATGCCCTCAACTGAGTGTACCCTTTCGCCACAAGCACGGCTTTAAAAGTCGAAACCTCTCCATCGGAATCTCTTCCTCTCAGATATCCACTTACTACCTATGGCTTCTTTGCCATCCGGTAGAGGTGTCTTTCATATACATCCATAGCCGTTATGGACTCCATTTCTAAGTCCATAGCGGTGTGCCATGATCTTGCATCAATATCTTGATCGCCTCCTTGTATGTCCATGGGTCGATTATTGCATGTTCGTCACTGACTAAATCCAAGATTCACCCACGAACATAAATCGCTCGGGTCGACGAACAACCCTCCCACTCTGACGAGGTTCTACAGCACTATGGCAACGGTGGGTGCAGATACTTGTGGTTCTCTAACTTGCACAACTTGCTGTGTAGGTACCACTTGCACGGTCGGTATCTCCAAAGGAACTCGACCCACTTCAATTTCTTGAAGTATCCGGTGTCGATCCTCCCACTGACTCGACATCTCGCATTTCGCCTAATCGGTGGTGGAATACGATCATCTTCTAATTCTTGAAGAATGATTTCAACTTTGGACTTATGATTTTCATATAATCCTCTTCTAAGAATAGGGCATTAGTGCTAATAACGACCTTCCGATCCTTAGATTATAGAATAAACCACCTTCGCTCCTCTAGATAGCCAATAAACGCCTTGCGCCGATCTAGCCTCCAACTTGTCGCCTTTTGTTCAAAGACATATGTTGGATCGCCCCATATCCTTATGTGGCTTAAACCGGCTTCATGCCAAACCACAACTCGAAATGGGTCTTTTCGACCGACTTGACGGTACTAGATTTAGCAAGTATGCCGCCGTCTCTAAGGTATATCCCGTAACGAAATAGGCAATGTAGCATAACTCATCATAGATCTAACCATTTCCAAAAGAGTCATATTTCTTCGCCCGACACACCATTTTGTTTGTGGTGTGCCCGGTGAAGGCGCTGGGATGTAATCCCACACTTCACTAGATAGTCCATAAACTCGTTATCGAGGTATTCGCCACCGCGATCGATCGCAAATGACTTGATACTCTTACCTAGCTTCGCCTCCACCGCCTTAAACTCTTTGAATTTCTCAAAGCATTCTGACTTGCGGTGAAGTAGGTATATGTATCCGCACTTGAGTAATCGTCAATGAAAGTGACAAAATACTGCATTCTCCACGAGCTTGTGTGGACATCGGTCCACACGATCGAATGGACTAACTCCAACATTTCTTTGGCTCTATAACCCTTCGCTGAAGGGTCCGGTCGACATCTTACCTTCTATACAGATTCGCAGACCGAAATGGAGTAACCGTGAGATTACCCAACGCCCATTCTTAGCCGCCTCTTTGATCCTATTTAGATGATGTGACCTAATCTAAGATGCCGAGAAAAGTAGAGTCATCTTCTAAGAAAACTTTTTCTTTTAGGGTTTGATGTAGATGCAACATAGTTATAGGTATTATGTTTTGTAGAAATAGTATAAAGCGAATTATATAAGGTGCCAACACGTATAACTTCGTCATTTCTTATGATAGAAACACCACTATCAAAAATAATGTAATATCCATGAGTAAATACTTTGAAACAAAACAAGGTTCCTGAAAATCCGCACATATAAAACGCCTTTCAAAACTAAAACTGCTGGCCCAAAACATAAAGAAACATCTCCAACCGCAACAACTTCGACTTTCGCGCGCCTATGGAGATCGTTATCTCGCCATCAAACGCCTCCTTGTCCGCAGGAACCCCGCAAGGTGTAACAAACATGATCGGTTATACCAGATCTACTACCCAAGAATGGGTAGAACAAGTCGCTAAACATGTTTCACATTAAAGCAAACGGCGCCCTCGAGCCTCGAGCATAGGGCACTGGCCTTCCAACGCCCGGGCCCACCGCACTCAAGCACTTGCCTTCTCCTTTGGCTTCTTCAAGCCTCCGGTGGCAACCATGTTCTTCTCCCATTACTCCCACTATTTCCTCGCTTCTACCACCTTTGGTACCCTTTTCTATTTCCATTTTGCGATGAAAATTTTGGGCCCTTAGATGTAGCAGCAAGAGCATGTGCCCTTTTCCCATAACTCCTTCCGCAAAGAACGAGATCATTAAGCAACCGACTAAGTGTAAACTCGGTCTTGCTCATGATCGCATTCACGCCGAAAGTTCTCAAAAGACTTGGGCGGGTATTGAGGATGATATCGACCTTGGCACTCGCCGTCAATACCTCCTCCCAACCGATCAAGACTATCCATGAGATGAGTCATGGGAGACATGTTCATGGACCGAACTTCCTTCTTCCATCTTACACGCCAAGATTTCTCTCATTGTGTGGAAGCGGATCGTCGATCCGATCGCCCAAACTTACTCTCGAGACTGACCAAATATCGATCGCGTCTCACCATCGATCGATGTTTGCAATGCAAGCCTTTGGACATCGTAGTCATCATATAACATTTAGCCATATTGTTTGACTTATTCCAAAGTCCGCCGACTCGCCGCTCATTAGTCGATCGCGCCGTAAGGGCATCGGGTTTAGGAGTAGTGAGAACAAACATGTGTTCTTCAAATGATAAGAACATATTCCATGTTTCGCTTCCACTCGATAAAATTTGGACCGGATAACGGATTTTGTGCGAGCATATTGATAATCGGCGTAAGAGACATATCTCAAACGATAATGTAAACACATAAGCATACGATCGCATATAGTTCGTAATAATAATATTGTAACCTTTGATAAAACAATATTAATTGAAACCTCCAATCGCCCAAGGAATTCCACACGCAAGCCACGCGTGTGGGCGCTACACATGAACCCCCGACTGCACTAAAATATACCTTTTAGTCGCTTAATTTCAATCCATGTCAACTTATCCTTATGACAAATGAAATTAACGATCGACTTTACTGACCACATCACTATCGCAAGAAGGACTTCATGGAAGTTGTACTTGAGGTGATGTCTAAGCATTGACCACAATTTTAACAAAGAAAATGAATTTTAGAATTGGCATACTCACACGGACCATACCGCCCAATTCAAATTCTTTTGTTATCTCTTTATATCTATCTCTAGAGAACTTATGAAAATCGCATACGCAAGCCACGCGTGATGGCCATACACATGAAACTCCCACTTCTCAATAGATTTAAAAGTTTTATTTAGAAATCTCATCTAACAAACTTATGATAAACAAGGCAAGCAAGCCACGCAGGTGGACGCCACTCACAAGTCGTCTCACTTTGTTTAGAGATCAAAGGTGGAGGTCTTGACATTTTAATTTGAAAAATTAATTTGTTAGGTTGCTTGCTTAGTCTTTTTATTCAAAAGGTTTGTCCATGAAGATCACGTAATCCTAGCATGCTATTCTATAGAACTCAACATGTAAAACATGCTCGCAGAATTCTAAAATATGCTTGATAAACGCGATAAACCTAGCATGCTTACTATGCGCATCCAATTACGTAAAACACTTAAAGGTTTGTCAACGTAATATAAACATACATAGCATGCTACTGCATATTTTAAACATCCACGACATGCATATGAACGATAAAATAAAATAAAACGTTCATCGCGGCCCAATCGTGAAACCTGCACATTAAAATCTAATCTATTACATAGATTTACAAAGTACAGAAATAAACTTTGAAAACGGGCCTCGCGTGCACGGGCACGGACCGGATTCAACAAATGGGCCTCGCGTGCACGGGCACGGACCGGAAAATCTGGATTGGGCCGAAAACGGGTCAGGCCGGTCGCCCAATCGTGTTGGGCGCGCGCTAGGGCAAAGCCCACCGCCCCGCCTGCTTGCGCCACACCGTGTCCTCGCGGGCTTCTCGGTCGCTAAGGCGACCGCGACCGACGAGTAGACATGCGTGGCCATCGCCCGAGCGCCGAACGCCTGCCGAGACGCCATCGCCAGCCGCCGAAACTTCGTGACCGCGAGTGCGCTGCTGGCACCGGGTTTCGCGGCAACGCACGTCCGTCGCCCGCTAGCTCGCACGGCCGCGTTGCCTCGCGGGTCATCTCGCGACCGCGAGCTCGCCGCTAGGTGCTGTGATCTCGCGAGAACGCGCCGCCTGCCGCCTGCGGGCCTCACGATCGCCTCGCGACCGCGAGGCTCGCCGTGAGAAACCGCCCGCAGGACCGCCGAGACCTGTTTTTCCGTCGCTTCGTTCTTCGTTCTTTCGCTTCGCTTCTTCTTTTACGATAAGATTTACGAATAGAATCTAATCTAACCACGGATTTTCTCGTGGTGTAAAACAAACCCAACAAAAACAATAAACGAGCCACGATGAACCATGATCCACAATTAATGAAACGCACGTAATAATCAAACGTGAATTAATCCAACAGAGCCAAGATTCGATCCCGTGCTCGATACCAATTGTAGGAAAACATATGTTAACCCTCGCCCGAGGATCCATCTTGGGTGTTTAATTCACCATACATTGATTATAAACCTAGCATGCGCCTATATAATTAATCGCAACACGTTGGGGTTTTCACGTGTTTACCTTTGATCCGAAGAGGTCGATGGAACGAGATGAATGGATCGAACGGATCGGACTTGTGCTTTGACCTTCCGGACTCAGTATCCCGATTGCCCAATCTCCAACGCCGAGTGAGGACGATCTATGGAGAATGCTTCAAAATCACCCTTTGCTCTCTTCACTATTTTCAAAAATCCTCTCAAGAGAACTATGAGGGGCCGAAAATCTTGTGGTCAATATGTGAGCATTAACCTGACTTTATCTCATACCTTATATTTATAATGCACTACCTTAATCCCATATGGAAATTACCATAATCCTATATGGAAATTACCATAATCCTATATGGAATATTACCATAATCTTAGGATCATTTCCATACTCTCGTGATTATTTCCATACTCTCGTGATTATTACCATAATCTTATATGGAAAGGATCTATGCATATACCATAAATATAATTATATCCTTATGGATAAAGAGAATAAAATCTTGCCATAGAGAGCTACTAGGCGCCGATTTTCTTGAGCTACGGGCTGGACGGGCCACCAGGATCAAATGCAAGGAATAAAGATGGGCCTCAAATAAATTAATTATCTTATGTTCACCCGAACATAAATTAATTTATAAACATTCGATCATGCCACTAGAGAAAGAATGTTGACTTACCCTTTATTACCGAAGTTGAGTCGGGCTTGCACTTAGAACGTCCATTACGAATCCCGTATTTAAGATATCGAACGTCCATTAATCATTTATAGCAATCGATCGCTTAAAACGATTAATAACTTCATTTCCTTAAGTAGTACCACTCAACCTTATTATTGTACTGAGCTAACTCAACCTGCAGGGTTTAGTACAATAAACCTTTGAGCTCCTTAAGGGACGCCATCATCCTAAACGGATACGGTGACTGACATGAGATAACTAGTGTGACATACAAGATCGCCACCACCCAAGACGCGGAGAATTGGGTTAGAATATATAACCCTCACTCATAACAAGTCAAAGTGATGGTCAAGAACTCATACTCACCTAATACCTTATCGAGGTTTAGATCATCGTAAGTCACCGAGATCTTGGTTCTTCACGACGGTCAAAAGAAGAACACATCTCATCGTGATCCTTCAATACGTCGAGACGCATCAAGGCATAGACAAGCAACTAAGTCAAGTCACTTCTTCTATATCGCACTGACTAAACCGACAACTCGCCCTTAAGTCGTCTCACCGTGAAACTTTTATATCTCATTAAGCTCGACCAATCATACGGACTTCGTGATCTTCTACACAATCGTATGATCTAACTTATATATGAGATAAGGGACACGATATATGCAATCAAGTATTCAAATCGATAGGAGATTGTAATAGTGGTAATGTGAAACATTGTATACAAGCTCAACCAAACCGCTTCGAAGATACAAATCCAACACCGGCCGGATGCCGCTCGAAGGTCGAGATGATGAGGAGGTCGTTCACGTCTGCGACCTTCAGGCTTTCTTTATTGAACCTGGTCATAAAGTCGCTGATGGACTCGTTTCGGTCTTGCCTCAAGGTGAGGAGATGTGCCGAAGTCATTTTTGACTCGGCTTTCTGGAAGAAACTTCGATGGAAGGCCTTCATTAGATCGCGGTAGGAACCAATGCTCCCAGGAGGTAGACTGTCGAACCACCGGCGGGCGTTGTCGACTAGTAATTCCGGGAAGAGCTTGCACATATGAATTGTGCCGAGGCGTTGGTTGATCATATTGTACTGGAACTGCGAGAGAAAGTTCTGCGGGTCCCTTAGTCCGTCATAGGGGGTGATGCTCGGCACTCGATATTTGTATGGGAGCGGGGTGTCGAGTATTTCGTTTAGAACGGGCGACTATCCTCCGTGCATCGTCGAAACCGCCCTCTGGAGAGTGAGGCGGAGTTCGTCGACCGAACTCGTTTTGGTAGTGAGGGCTGGCCTCGCGGCGGTCGTGACGTCCTTTCCCGCGCTGTTCGTCCCTCCCGCGGTCGGTTTGGGCCCCGACTTGTGCGGAGGTGTGAGCGCCCATGATTTGGATGCTGGGGGATCCACCTCGTCGCGGTGCCTTATGTTTAGACGAGGCTTCGGCGTTCCTTTCTTCGGGATGTGGCCGACCTTGTGTTGGATGAGGTATTGAGGAAGCTCTCCTTGTTTTCTCAAGAAACCCTCGACGCGCCGCCGAGGTTTATCTGAGCGAGCCGAGGTTCTCCTTGGTTCTTCTTTGCGATCTCCTTCGCTTTGGTATCCCGCTTCATGCGGGATGGGATTCCTTGTTCGTCGAGGCTTTGGATATGCCGCTTCGGGTCGATTCCAGACCATGCTTTTCAAGTGAGCTCGGCGTGTCCGACCGCCGTTGTTCTTTGTTGTTGCCGGCGGTGACTCTGGATGCGTGACTTCTGGTATACATCGTCGTGATTGATTTCCTGTGAACAATGGTTGATCGAAAACACAAATTTTGGTTCCCACAGACGGCGCCAGTGATCGATCACTTTTTTTCGTAAGGGAATTAAATGCACAAGAACACCAAAGATTTACGTGGTTCGATCTATGAATAAGATCTACGTCCACGGAGAGAGAGAGAGAGCTTGTGTATTGAAAATATGAGGAGTGATTACAAGAAGTGTAGATGATCTTTTCCGTCCAATCTATCCTCTATTTATACACGATTATGATAACCTAGATCTCGAATCCGAGATCTATTCTAAGATAGGATTTGAATCCTATCTCCTCTCTAATTAGGATTCTCGTAGATATGACCGAATCTTCTGCTCCTACCGGTTCCGAGCTTTCTTGGGCGGACTCGTTTGGGCCGAGCTTCATATCGCTTTTTTATGTTGGGCCTGATGCTTGGGCCTGGGAGTTGGGCCGTATCCTATCAGATGGCTTATCCCATCTCTTCTAATTCAGTTCCCATATTTCCTTTATTTCTTACTCTCGCTCAGCGCTCAAATTCTGTTCTTCTTTCTCATTTCTCCAATTGTTTTTCTATTGCTTTACGAAGGGAAAATGCACAATTTTAGCCTAACAAATCAATATATAATGTCATAATCAAGGCCAATGAATTAATTTTGTAACAATTTTAGTCCATAAGTGATTTTTTGGAGTCGAAAAGCATAATTGACACCAAAAATAATATGTTAACCCATAAGTCTTTTCCAACGACGTTTCTGATTTGTGCTTTCTATATATCATTTCTTGGTGCAGATTGTGTTTTTTGGTGCCAAAAATCAATTATGAGCTAAAATTGTCATTAAATCAATTCGTTAGGCTTGTTTGAGGTATTATTGATTTATTAAGATAAAATTATCACAAAATCAATGTATCAAGCTAAAATTATATATTTTTCTTTTTTGTAAATTAAGGTTTGTTCCTCTCCCAGTTGTAGATTACCTTTCTCTCTTTCATCTAAAAAGAAAAAATCTACAACTATTGTCACTATATTGCGATTGAACTTCTTTTAAAAAAAATAAATAAATCAAGAAGATATATTAAGCACGAGAAGAAGGATATAGATAGAGAGGCTTTCCATAAAAGTTGGGGCTCGCTCGACCCAAAAATGAGCAGAAGGGAAATCCGAAAATTGGTATGACGAGGAACATGCTTAGCATTAAACAAATTATTAGCGTGTAAAACTGACTTGCAACTATCAATAATAGCATTGTAAACTATCATGTTGTCCGTTTGAAACACCCATAGCTTCCCCCTTCCTCTACACGCAAACAACCACCAATGCAGAATTTGGCTTATATGTCCATTTAAACACGCAATTTTGTAAAATTTGGCTGCAATATAATATATTATACTCTTTTCGTCACACCGAACTTGGCTCGTATTCTTTTTCGAGTTGTCTCATCCAACTTTTTTCAAGAAATAATTATCTCTTCAAACTTTGTACTATTTTTTTAAATAAATGTGCTGAAAAAAAACGAATCATGTTTGATAAGAAGAAGGGAGTATTATTTATATCAAATTTAATTCCCAAGTCGCAACTAATTGTGTCTGGGCCCACCTGCGAAATTACAATGTGGGCCAAGATCCAAGTTGTAGGCCCACAAATCCGAAGCTTTGAAAACGGCCATTAAATAAAATTCTAAACTGTCAGGACTTGATACGACCACGTTTCATTTGTACAGTTGGGAATTGTCAAAAGATAATCTAAACCAATCACATGGGTGATGAGTCATCATATGTACGGAAACAGCAATTAATTCCATTAAAAATTTGATTGAGTAATATGAGTTGTGATATTTATATATAATATGTATATAGATAATAGAATATTATAATAATTTTATAATTAGTGATTAATACATCATTAATTACAGCAATTAATTCCATTAAAAATTTGAGCAATATGAGTTGTGATATTTATATATAATATGTATATAGATAATATTTTTTATAATTAGTGATTAATACATCATTAATGAGAATTTAAGTGAAATGATATTTTATTTAAATAATCTTAGCCAAAAAATTAGGAAATTATTAGTAAAATCGGAAATTCAAAATCAAATTTTTAATTCCATATCTTTTCGTAATAACTAAAGCTTGTATCACATAAATGAATTTAACTACTTCTGCTAATTTGACTCTCTAATTTTCGAATATATTTACCTTAAGTTGTCTTCCATAATTAAAGATAATTTTCAAAATTAATTTTATTTCCAAATATCTAATTGTGTAATGTGACATATATTGCTTACAAACGTCAATTTAACTATGACTACGTAATGTGATATTGCTTACATCAATTTAAGTCTCATATATCATCAATGAATATTGCTTGATATTGCTCCATCACCATAAATTAATTTAACTAATTACGCTAATTTGACTTTCATAAAGTGATATTTATCAATTTTTAATATATTTATTTAGAATTTTTTATGTAGATTATTCATTTTTTTCGAATAAAGATATTTTATTGTTAGTTTTACACAATTAATTTGATGGAAAATTTGGTAGTAATTTATATTTTGGTAGACTTATATACTATAATGAATTATTAATATATGTAATACTCCATCCGTCCACTAAATTCGTGCATTTAATTTCATTTTGGTCCTTTCACAAAAAATGTTTACTTTTCTTTTTTGGAAACATCAACTTTATATGTTTACCCTAAACCTATCTACTTATTTATAAAAAAACCATCTATGACCCATCTTTTACACTCAATATTCATTAATATATTTATTTATTATTCTCATGGCACACATTTTTATACTCACTAAATTTACACTCATTATAATTTATTACAATTTACACATCATACTCCCTCCGTCCACGGAGGGAGTATGAATTACTTATCGCAACAGACTTTTGATTAATTTATTTTGTTTCCGTACACTATAGTCTAAAATCATAAAATCAACAATAATATATGGTACTAGCTAGGGTGACATCACTGACATACTTATCGAAAACATACTATTTTATTAGTATATTTTTATTTTTAATAAATTTTCCTATAATTATATATCTTATCATTTCGTGCACTTATTCTATATTTGTGAAATTATTTTATAATATAAAACAATGGCCCCATAATTCTCTAAATTATAAGGCTTTATACCATAATTTGAATTTTTAATATCAATTTTCTTATAGTCTTATTATTTTATATGCTAGATATATATACTTACACTTAAGGATGAGGGCCAGGTGTAGGCTTTTGAGCATCGGGGATCAAGTGCTTATGCGCTCGTTGCTGAATGTCCCTATTAATTATGAAATAATTGAACCTAGTGACGCAGCCTTTAAAATTTTTGTATTAATTGATCAAAAATAATTGAACCATATATATAGTGAAGGAGTGACAATTATTTACATATTTTAATTTCCTTATAATTTTATGATTGTATGTACTATGGTATGTAATATGAAATAATAATATGATAGTAAAATATAAATTCCAAAATTGCTTTCGTGATGATGGTCTAGATTTCAACTAATAAAAACAATGAAATTATATATAGCACAGAATTTTTAATTTAAATTTCAGTATTGGTATAATATTGACGAGCGAATGGTATCGATTTTTTGTGATTTTAGTATGTAATAATTTGTTGGAATAATTAAAAATTTCTCCCTATCGTATCGCGCCAAATCAACCTCCCTTCCATGTTTAGTAGAAATATTTTATGCTTTCAGCGTCAATGTTTGAAAGATATATTTTTTTCTCAAAGAAGAGAAATTAAGAAGGGGAAAAAGAGAGTACGAAATTGAAACTAAAAGGGAGCAGGATAATTAATTGAATGAAATTATTCATTGCACAGAATATTGATATAAAGCAATTTCACTACTATATAACATTGACAAAATTATGGAAGCACATTTTGGTTAATTAATGAAAATTAATAATTTGCACGACTATAGATGTCAATTATCGTGATTCATATCTACTCATGCAATTGTGGATTTTATAGGGATTCAATCATCGGGTTCTTTCGTAAAATATTGGAGCAAAGAAAGGGCAGAAAAAAAGGTGGGAGATGAAATATAGTTTATCAATCTATATATATAGGGGTAAAATAAACATGTCATAATTTAATTAATCAACAAACAGGGTGAAATTGATTCGGACCTGTCCAGTTCAATTTAAAAGAGCATTATATTTATGTATATATATTTTATGTATGCATAGAGTTATACTAACTATATATTTTTAACCATAAATTTTAAGGTTGCACTACTAGAAATATACCTTTGACTATGCTTTTCTTAAAAATCGTAGTCATAGTATATACGCTACTTTTTCATCAGCGTAGTCTATGTCTAATTTTGAAAATAGACTACGCTTTACTTAATATCGTAGTCTTTATGAATTAACTACGCTAACAAAAGCGTAGTGTATGTCGTGTTTTTATATCCAATATACTACGCTAACAAAAAGCGTAGTCTATATATATAAATTTAAAATATACTTATCAAACAATTTGAGCTCTTATCCCGTCCAACCATTTCCTCTAACACTTATCAATTTGTTTCTTATCACGGATTCCTCCAAGCTCAAAGACAAGTTTAAATCCTCGAGTCCAATTCTTTCGAGGCGTGGGAGAACAAATTAACGTGCAAACCTTTATCTAGTTTTCAATTTTAACATGAATTTTAAAATATTACAATAATGTCGGTATATTATCATATTTTAATTTGTTGTATAATTAATATTTTTGAATTTTTCTGGTCACACGCGAGTTGATGTGACATACCTTATCGGTATTGCTAAATGTCGTTGCATGACCTCGGTATTTTTTATTTCAATAATATTGTGTTCGATATGTCAACTTTCAGATGATAGAAAAAATTGAGATGGTAAACGTGTATCAAATAGAGAGGTGGTGTATATAAAATTACAACATATATCAAAATTCTTGCGTTAATTTGGAATTAATCTTAAAATTTGTTTATCATGTTATAAGTAATTGTTTATTGTAATCTACTAACTAGCTAATAAGGATAGTAAATAATTCGAGATAATCCTTTGTAATCTTTTATTTATTTCCATCCGTGGGATTGTTTGTGTAATATAAATTAATGATAATGATCATCATCATCTGGTGATCACATTCACATCCTCTCATGGTATCATCGTAATCCGGATTATATATTCTGAGTGTGGTGTGCTTTGAATAAATAATTTTATTATATGGCCACACATATGAGTCGTTTAAATAAATTACTGATTTATATGTGTACTACACTACACACACAAGCTCGTCTATTTGAATAATATCTTGCTATTTTGATTTTCTTTTGAGAGCGAATAATATTTAATCATCGGTTCTAGTTTTGCCAACACGATAGGCCGTATGTATTAAATGAAAATTAAATAGTTAATTTAACTATTTTTTTCATGTAATGGAAGTGATGGAATAATAAATGGGACATGAATATAGCATAAGTGGTCGTGCTTGTAGCTAGATTCAAATACACTACAATACAATTTAAAGTAAAAAGTCACGAGTTCGAAACTCACTCATATATACCTTTTAGATTGAGATAATATGTGCGCACGGCGCACCTCAATCTCCCTAAAATCAAGAGAAAAATTGTACCTAAAAAATATCTCTTCTCCTTGAAATATTATAGCCTTCTACGTATTGTTGCTCTATAAACACATAACATATATAGATAATTCTAAAGCAGGATCTCTTGTTCAAGATGGAGAATGATGTTTAGCAAGCTTTGCTAGCACACCAACGGCCAATGAGTTGATGTAGGTACATGGCTCAGTCATGGCAGAGCTCGTCCGCTTATCCACGAATTTGTCGTTCTTGTCCGGGCCGCCGAGAATGGCGCCGGTCAGCTCGTTAGGGTTGGGCTCGTCGTTATTGTACCAATAGACGAAGCTCATCCCACAGTTGACCGGCTCGTTTTTGGGCAGCTTGGGCACAGATGCACCCCTATGATGAGCTTGTTTTGGTGGATTCTTCCCGAATCCTACCATGTACGACCTTCCATTAGGATTCTTGCCCAGCAGGTAGTCCATCTGCACCAAATTATTATTATTATTATCAACATTCCCTGTTTTCATATATACTAACACACCCTTAGTTTTATTTTTAAGACCTGTTTGGTAATTTAGTATATATACATAGTATTTATAGGATAAATTATCAAAGTAAACCAAATTATCAATTTAATTATCACAAAAAATATTATATACAATCAGTAATATCGAGAAATTGTATCCTATATGTACAGGCAGTATACCACTATTTACATGATAAAATTTATTTTTATAAATTAAATTAATAAAACATTATCACGTGAGAGGTGGATGTACTACATGTACATATAGGATAGAAATTCTCCAATAATATCTTAATAAGACATACTTTCAAATTTTATCCGAATCCAACCAACGTCTATCTTTCGCCGACCATTGACCTAGTATCTACGTGCAGATGCAGTATGGTTATTATTAAGATATTATCGAAAATATAATTTGAAATAAGTAGATAGTTTGAATTATTTTGGATAATTTAACCTTATTTTTTACGTCCACGGCACATACCATTCAAGCAGTGCCTTTTCTCACCTGCTGCTTGGCGAATTCCGAGAGTCGGGCCGGGCTGAACTGTGTGTTGCCGCAGGAGACCTTCTTCTTATGCTTCGCCAGATGGTCGCTGTAGACGCTGAGGAGGAAGGCAGCTCCGGTGACGTATTGCGTGTTGGCGCCGTCCCTCAGATGAATCAGTCCTCCTACACAAAACGGAAGTTAATTTCTAGAACTTGTTTCTGAGGTTTGTTGAGCGTTAAAGATTTGAAGACGCCGAATCCAACCTGGAGTCATGTAAACTTGGTGATGGGGGCTGTCGGGGAGATTTGAGCATACAAAGCCATCAGCCTCCTCTTTGAATTTCTTCAGCTCCTTCTTCCCCTCCATGTAGAACTGCCAAAAAAAATTGGAATTGATTCTTGATGTAAGAGAAGATAGACGATGTTAATGTTGTGTTACTTGTGAAAGAATGATCTGTGCTCCTGCGTATTTGAGATCCCAGCTGAATTCTGCCACAGTTGCACTTGTTGCCTCTTCTTGTATATAATCAAGGTATACCGATCTTCTCGTGGCGTAGTAGAGCCAAGTCGCCGCCCACAACAACTCGTCCTGCCGGAGAAAAATGATTACTGGAGAGAGAGAACATGGGTGGACGCGGAAAAATAGTTTTGGAGAACTAAAATAAATTATTTGGTTGGGGGTGCTGGTGCTCCCCCAACACCCCTTGGATCTGCCACTCTGTGTGTGTGAGAGAGAGAGAGGTTACATTGTAGCCTGAGTTAGAGCAATAGAAAGGGCACTCTCCGTCATAGGTTCCTTTATAATCCTTTGCAAGATTGAAGAGCTACAAAAGAGAGGAGATGTAAGAACAAAAAAAAAAGAAAAAGCTAAGAATGTATATATCTGGGGCTGTGAAGATACAGTCTTGGCTCTGTTGGCTAGGCGGCGGGCATAGACCCGGTCATGGCCTCGAAAGACGACAGAGGCAGCCGCCAGTGCAGCAGAGGTCTCCGCCACGATCTCCGTTCCTGGCGTGTTTCTATCAACCTTCAACAAGGTTCGGGGCGTCTGCATGTTCTCCGGCCTGATCCAACACTCGTGGTCCTTCACCGGATCTCCTACCTCGAATCACAGACGTTTTTCCACTTATTGAGACGCGTCATAATTCTGAATGGAAAATGGATTGAGAGAGTTGCGATGGTGATTACCTGCACGTAGAGACGGTTTCGCTTGTTACTGGCTTTTAGGAGATAGTCCGTGCCCCAGCGGACAGCTAGCCGGAGATTGTCCATTTCTCCGGCCGCTTGAAGCTCCTGGCGGTAATGTATGCCTGCCCAGGCCAATGTTGTCACGGTGAAGGCCAGTGGCAGGCCGTACTTCACATTGTCACCTGCATCGTAGTACCCTCCCACCAAATCTACCTATAACAACAACATCAAGACGAATATTCTAATATTCTAACATAAAGACGAATATCAAGAAAACGGTCTACATTTTCGAGCTTGCCATCTTCAAGAGCGGAATCTTCCCTCCAGGAGAGCCTGTTGCTCTTGGGAGCTTGCCCGATCTCTGTGCCTCCAAGAAGATGAGCGACTTCTTTAGGGCACTGCGATAATCAAAATCTGCACGTACGACTGAGAGACAGACAGAGAGCATGAGCCATGTTATCACACGGGCTCTAGTCCGGACTAACTCCATTTCAAGATCAAAATGTGTATGATCATTAGCATGCAAAAATAAAATGAAAAATATTTCTAATGTGTGATGTGTGATGGAGAGGGGTGAAAAGGTGTTTTTTGGTTATGAGAAAGCAAGATAAATTGGGTTGGGAGAGGGGATGAGAATGAAAGGGAAATTTTTGTGTGATATGGCGGGAAGACAGCACAAAAGTTAGTTAAAAGAGCGGTTGGGCGTTGAAAATCAGAGGACTTGAATAAATTGTCTCAAACTCTTGTTTCTTATTCCTCTATTTCTTTTTAATTCTTTTTTTGTTGGAGAATATTAATTTTCAACATATGCATGTAGCAAAGAGACCAACAAAATTAAGTTCTTGGCTCAAACAAACCGAATTTCAATCATCTCAGTACAGAGTATACTAAGATATGCCATGTCTTATTTCACAAAATTTGGCTTACCTATAATGTTTCTTTGTTATATATATTTTATTAAAGGTAATAGTGTAATATGATATACTATATTTTTCTATACCTAATATGATAAGAGTGTATCTTTCATAACTTTATTATATCTATAACATCTTTATTTATTTTAATTATTAAGAATAGTTTAATAATTTAGTATATACAGGTTTTACATATTTGATATAAAATAAGAATCATTTTGTATTTAAAACTTGCGATTCTAATGAATTAATTGCAACAATGAAGACATGACTTCTATAATTTTGGCATTTTCCTGTGATTGGTAGTGCTTGCCAAAATTAATAGAAAAAAGTTAAATAGTAAGTGATATAATTGCTAAAATTAATCACGTTAAAATCACGTTTTTATTCGATGAGCGCTGAAAACACCTTGCAGCTATAAAAATGGAAAATGAGAAATGAAGAACGAAAAGAATAATATTGCAGTTGCAGAGTCAACAAAAGAGCTCTTCTTTCTTCTATTTACAACAAGTAACCATAAACATTCATATATTTTTTTCAACCAAGAATAAAGTCAGAAATTAAATCTACAATAGTTGAATTTCGAAGGAACTGCAAATCCCCTGCTTTCGCTACAAAGAATCATCAAACCAAGCCAAAGTTTCGAACTTTTCTTGCCTGAGAAACCCGGTATAATATAAACTATAAAGGGTTCGCTCTATATACTACAGTATAGCTAGTTCGTATACTTCTACTACACTACGACAAGATCTAAGCACACGACTAATGAGTCTTGATAGCTGCATATACATAACACCGTGTGTATAGCAGATGGTGTAAGTGACAGCTCCAACGAGCTCGTTGTTTCTGAATTTAGATGCTCACTCCTTTGCCTAGCTCAGCACATCCTGATGATACTCGCTACATTTTTCCCGATTTCTTCTTTCGTTTGCTCGCATAGAGGAATTTCACCGATATACATGTCAAAAAAGGCCCCTGTATATATAGAGAAGCAAAGAGACTTCCTCGTCTCATCAACTGTAAACCCTAACGACCAAAATTAAATTTGAAAAACGAGCACACTTACTGCAAAGATCTTTGCTCTGGACTGCTCCAATATTATTCCCTTCAACTGCAAAAGTAAAAAAAAAAAAAATTAGGAAAAGGTCAGCCCTCGTCACGTAGAATGCCAAACTAATTAAAAGCCAATCGAGCAATGTCACTAGGAGCCGTTATTGTTTGTTAGACATCATTGTGCAGCTCACCTTCAGTAACGAGGTGGCCCTCAGCTGTTCTCCGGAAATTGATTGTCGTGCCCTGCAAATTTTTCCTTTTGCTTCAGCGTTGTTGCTTAAAAAATAAAAATACGAGGAAATAATGGATGCATAGGCACATACTACTCGTAAAGGAATATCCTGCGTGAATATGGAACTGAATTCTTGTAGGCAGCTAAAATCAGCTTCAGGATTTGTCTAATAAGAAGAAAAGAGTCCTTCAGTATAACAAAACTACCATCATGAACAAGCACCACTAGAATAGACCTTACCTTTGCTAATCGAGCTCGGAGAGACTTCTCAAAAACACTACAAGAGAATTTTAAATTGAATCAGAAACATCAACAATTATATTCAATTGTATTTTGCCTGCTCGCTTTACTTCACTGGTATCTTAGTTTTGTGTGCCTCTTTACATTTCACATACTAGAACAGCAGTTAACTTACTCTTTCACGGTATTAATTTTGATCCCGTTGCAACTAACCACAAGCCTAACTGTCATGTTGATATCCTCCCTGTACCACATCCATCATCAAAATATACTTTTACGAAGTTAAATTCTGATCACAAATTATTCATGATATGCTATCATATGCAGTCTTGATTTAATAGAAATAACACGTATTGGAAGCAACTTGTCAAGTGAATTGATTGTCTAAACAACGAAGTATTAAAAGATAAAAATATCATAAATGGAGATCATGCACTGCATCACTTCAACAAACCTTAGAAGATCCCGATAAAAATCTTGGCGCTTGTTCAACTCGTGCTCTGGAATGCAAGCATACTTTGGACCCAATTTCTCACAAACATCAAATGGATGAACATCTGTTGAATAAGCAAACGAGATAAATAATGGGGAACATTTCTGAAGTAACTTGATACATTTCAAGAGAGTCGACATTTGGCCAAAGGACTTACAGAAACCAAATGCATAGACTTTGAGAGACTTGATTCTTATAACCGTCATAGTTCTCGATCCAGTTCCTACAAGAATCTGATTATAGTGTGAAAGTAACCCGAGAAAAAGTTAATCAATGATTTCATACTTCAGACCACTCGGAATTTTCAAAGTCAAGTAATTAGGTCTAGGCTTCTACCTCTGGAGTAAAAATGGGATTACTTTCTCCCGATATACTATTGTCCAACATGGTTGGAAACTCTATGCCAGTTCTCGGCTCGGTTGTCTTGGCCCAAGCCAAACGTTGCAAATAAAGATCATTGCACGCACATCCTCGACTTTCAATCTCACAAAGTTTTGGATCCGTAAGTCTCTGTGCTTCCATAGAACCGGTTTCCAGTGGAATAGCAAGGACATTTGTAGTCCTAAAAGAAAAAACCTTTATGATTGATTGAACATTGAAAATGCATTTAAAACTCGTGAGTGGTTCACTATGTAGAGGCAGAAGAAGTCGAGATTACACATTAGTCAATGGTGGCACCAAAGCAGCCCCCAGTGACAGCATGGGAAAAGTCTGAAGCCATTGAGCCTCTTGCGACAGTTGCTTCAGAGCAAAGCTTGATATCTTACTAAACACTACTGGGATTGCAGACATCCTGCTGTATTTCAACTTGCAGAAAAATCCTGTGAGATCACGTCTCACGGAAGAGATGTGCCTCACTTGTGTGAAAGTGTCAGAGCAGGTGGAGAGACAGCCAAGATGGTCACCAGGTAACTTGCGTTTCACGTTGTAATTGGAACCACGGGCACACCATATTACAAGAGCCCCAGCAAATTTTGACATACAACTGAAAGCTTCTTGAAGCGCCATACTTCCAGGCACCAAAAGATGTCTCGAGTTGTCAACCAACGAGGCAATGTGGGAGATCCATTGAGCCCCCAAACTGTGAGGTAAAATGGGATCAATGGGGAAAATCCCACCTGCATTCCCATCTGGATCAACGAAAAACAACCAATTTGTTCCCATATTGAACTACGAATTTATCAGTTGTGAATAGCGAGTTCTTGTAACTATCACCGTACCTTAAAACTGACAAAAAACCTGCACAAGTTATGTCAAGAATTAGCAAATCATAGTAATTACAAAATTCATTGACAAGCTGCAGTCTCAATTACACGAAAAAAGCCATTGTATGAAGACAACTGACAACTCATATCAATAAAGGTCAATGAACATATAGTACAACTGCTCTTTTCCTAAAAAAAAGGGAAAATTTTCAAAGAAGGCAAAGAGTAATCTACGAGCATTTCCAAGATTATAGTAACATTAATAAGGTGGATTGTGAAATGCAAAATGTTTCAGAAAACCACAAGGCTTCAAACTTGAACCAGAAAAATCCAATACATACCTAATCATGCAACACAAAACCAAACTTAAGATAATGTTTATTTTAAGTGATTGCTTAGAAAAATAATGTAGACTAATCGGCCGCATGCTTTGATGGATTGAATTATTTTGAGCTCGTTTGGTCATAATTCTTCAAATACTATTGGCAATATAATTTATCACCGTCCGTAACAAGATTCAATTAGAGTTACAAACATGGACAATACAGAGACCTTCCAGGAATCAATCAGGACACTAAATAAATCCAACAATTCATCATCGACCAAATTGACAAGACTGGAATAGAAACGAAAAAGGGAAAAAAGAAAAGGAATATAAACCTGGAAAAGGGCATAAAAGAAAGTTGAAAAGGGAAGATCAAGAACCCTTTTTTATATTTTCAATAAAAATGAGTTCGAAAACTCGATCAGGGCTTTTGCATTTTCAGGAGAGAGGGAGAGGAGGCAACGTAAAGAACATGCCTTGTTTTGATCTCGCCAAGAAACAGAGAAACGAAGGCAGTCGAGATTCAGTGATTTCCTTTTCAAACACCTTTTACCGTAAAATGGGTCTGACCCAGATTGCTCATAAATAAAAGATTTTTTTTTTTTACTATATTATTACTTTTTTTTTTTTTTTTTTTTCAATTAATACAGAAATTTTAAAAGGCTGCGTCGCGGTGACTCGAACCAGGGCACCTTCGCAAGAGCGTTAACCACTCTACCACTTGGCCAACACACACACTATATTATTACTTTGATGTTGGACGGTGTCGCAGACAGAAACAGAGAATGAAAAAGGAAAAATAAATAAATAGAAAGGCACAGGTAAAAGGGAGAAGAAATCTCTGACCTCTGTTGTAAGATTGTGATCTCTCCAAATAATCTCAGCACTTCGTTTTTTTCTAAATAAAATATTATTTGTTTTGGTCGGCCAGCGGCAACATGGGGGCTTCGGTCTCATTCAGGGTTGTTCGGTGTACTCTTGTGGGCTCTCTCTGTCTCTCTCTCTCTGTTTCCGGCCCATCTTCTCGTTTACATTCATTATTGTCCCTCTGCTCCACATCACTTTCTTCTTCACATGGATTTTAACTATTCCTCAAACTTGGGCAAAAATCTTGGAGATCTCCACTATGAGCAAAGATCTAATATATCTTTTTATCTTTCTAAATCGATTCCGCCCTATCAAGTTTTCTTAAGATTAGAGAACATTATCATATAAGATATAATTATAATCTTCAATTAAACGATCAAGACATTAGTGTTTCTCGTTTACAGAGCACAAATTGATCCGAATTAGATCACGTGGTAAATGATTTTGTTAACCAACTAAGATCGTTACTTATACATAGTTAAAACTGTCTAGCAGCATTGGAAATTAGTTAGGTTGTTGCTAGCTACTCATTCCAGTGTCTCGGGTTTACTTGTGCATGGCCTAATTACATAATAATTGTCATTAATGAATTCTAACTTGAAATTAATAAATTCGAATTCAAATCCCACTTAAGCTCTAATTAATAATTAATGAATTATTCTGGCCGTCCACACAGTGGGGACGGCCCCACAAGAATTTTGGTGAAGGAATTACAAGGTGTGCGAGTGCAAGCTACAATTTTGGGTCAAAATCATCCAAATTTCCAACTTGCCGTCCATCAAGAAAATTACTAACAACGTTGATTAGTCGGCTATTTATACGCGGAAATTGATTGATCAACCCACAGCAATCAAAGCCGTACTAGAAACTCGTCACGAATAATAGTTGTATATTTCTCTTCTTCGCTATAAAATCTCTGTTTTTATTGTTTTAGGAAAAAAGCCAAATCGACGGATAACAGTTGCAGATGTCTCTTCGTCATCGTACTTTCGTCTCTTACAGTTACATGTGTTTTCTTGTTTTAGGAAAAAAACCAAATCAAAGTGCAGATATGATTCAAACTTGACGTCGTACCTAATTTAGACATCATCACATGTTGCTTCTATCCTTTATGTTCGGCTTTGAAATAATTGAGACCTGAAATCAGAATCACAATTTGATATCTAAAATTACAATATATATCAAACCAATGCTAGTCTCTTTCAGTCCAACACTAATAATCAGATGCAGTAATTTGCACCAGAAACAATACACTATGTAATATCAAATAAATATATATAGCATAAGGTGCAAAATCAATGTGATTTACAGCCAGATCACCTCATTTACAGATGATGAATAACAAGGAACATATAGTTGAAATGGTGCTTTGTCAATCGTTTTAGTGAAAAAACAAAATGAAAATTGGACGGTCTTTAAGCGAGGAAATAAAATAACTAAGAGGGTTTTTTTTCTTTCAGGGGGCTAAGTTACAGGTAATATAACCACATTCGAAAGATTCGAATTATGTGACCTGGGGATAAAAGAAGCAACAGCCTGAAGTCAGATATACGAAACTCCTTAAGGCATCGATTCTTCAATTTCGTGAAGCTTCACTTACATCACAAGAGTCCTGCTTCGAATAGATTTCTCCTTCTCAAAGTCTCGTCTACCAGCTTGAAAGTCTTCTTCACGAGTTTCTGATCTAAGGCTGTTGTTCTATAGATCTTGAAGACCCGGTCAACACGATCAGGTGCAGTGCTTTGGAAATACAGCTCCTCGAATTTTTTCTTCACAAACCTGAGTAGGAAGAGCATTATTAGGTAAAAAATGAGGGAGAAAATTAAAAATGAAGAACCAAATGACACCGGTAAATGCAAATAGAATGTCAGATTCACTTGGTTGCCATCTTGATCTTTTACTAAGAGTAAATGGAGTAGCTTTATATGCTAAGGCAATTGTTAAATGAGAAATCACAAGAGAAGGGGGGGGAGCATAGAACAAGTTTTTAATGGCTAAGCTTGTACACTACAAGTGACCCTCTACTTGGCCGTTTTTATTTACTAGAAGATGGTGTGAGATAGCTTACTCATATGCATGCTCAATTTCTTGTTTCCCAGTTGAAACGGGCTGGTAATCCTTGAACCACCCACATACATTCAACGGGACCTGCGTAAAAGAACATTATGATCCGAATCTCATGGAAGTTGTCCTACACATAAGACCTTCAAGTCTTGCATACTTACTTTGAGGACCTTCTTTTCAAATAAATCAAATTTGTTGAGAAATAGCAGGAACGAAGTTTTCTGCATGAAAGTAGCATAGTAAGTGAACATCTGATGCATCATGGATATAACAATAACAAGCATTCTTGTAAGATCAAATAAAACCTCAAAGCATGGTTGCTTGAGGATCCACTCAAAGAGTTCTTTTGTCTCCATCATTCGGTTTTGGTTATCATCCTCAAAGAGAGTTTGGTCGTACCTGTACAACTACAGAGTTAACATACTCTCATGCAATGTACAAGAGTAACATCCTGATGAAATGATGTGATACCATCACATCAGAAATTAAGCAAGCCGTGCAAGAGAAACTCATTTTTTCTGGGTAAATGAGAGAGTAATATAGTCATACTCGCTTATAGCAGCACAGAATATCACTGCTGAAACGCCCTCAAATAAATGAATCCATTTTCTTCTTTCATTTTTCTGGCCTCCCACATCAAAGAGACGATATACTTCCCACTTTTCTTGTTTTCTCCAACTGGGCTGCAAAAATCTCAAAAGTTAGAGACTGCTTTATGAAACAGTCATTTAAAGCACACCTTGAACTTTCAAGATGCTGATACAGTGATACACATAGCAGAAAACAGATTACTGACACCCAAATATTATTGACAAATGAGGCATAGGCGACCATGATGGATGCTGCAGCATCTCTAATAAAAGATCACAGAAATAGAGACATATGTTCTGTTCCTTTTTCTTACTCTTTTACCATATAACTATTTGGATTTTATGAAATTATCTTCAGAATTTTGAACTTTGGAAACAATGAAAAGCTTAAAAGTATTTCCAGAAAAATGGCATGCCTTAGCTGCAATAAGACTAGAATGTGCCTCTAACTTGAATATCTCAACCAATATATTATTACTTAGTTCAAGTTGAAATTCTTCGAAACCAAATTGTGTCAGATGACATGGTTTTCACTTACCACATGATCAAGTCAAAATATGACTGGGTCACTAAGAAACTAGTAACTTAAGAACATGATACAATTGAAAGTGTGTTTTGACCAGGAAAGAAAGATGATGCTGTTTGGTGATCTAGTAAGCAGTGTTTGTGGAAGGGACTCGAGTTCAATTGTAAAATGCAGACAAATCATGAGGTTGGTGATGAATAAAGCAGGAATGAACAAACAAAAATAAAATCTTTAGTATTTGTACAGGTAGAAAAGGAAATCAGTAATCACCTGAACTGGATTTCTACAACACCGGTTGTCCTAACCCTGGCATAAAGAACATCTTCCTACATCACGACATACATAAAAAGAACATATTTTTCAACACGTATAGAATGGGACAGCTAATCATAAAGAATGAGGTACATAAGATTTACTAGGAAAAGAATAGCACAATAGGCAACAATAACAATGAGATGATTTCCAGTAGATCGGATAACCTAATCACATAGTTAAATCTGGATGGGTGTTCTTTTCTTTTCTTTTTTTTTTCTTCTTCTTCTTCTTCTTCCATGTGAATCCTCACAAGTATAAATGTTTATGATATATAGTTAAATATATCACACCACTAAATGAAACCATCATGCATTGGCCTGTATTTCGTTGTAGTATATGAGAAATATGAATCAGTTATAGCAATGGATTTGGTTTGAGATCAATTTATGCCAAGCATGCAATGGTCAAACCTAGAACATTAAGGGTTTTGTAGTAGGCACGTAATCTGACACACAGTCAAACCATCAGATCCATTAGCCATATTAGTTTAGTGGCAGTCTTGCATCCTTGTTACAGATCTATCTATAATCCCGTAAAAAGTTCTATAAAATTTGTCCATCATTCCCTTAATATATAACTACTGAAATATGACAGTTTCTACAGTCAGTAGTTGATCATATATAGATGTTATGCTAAAGTATGTATTCTGAAATTATATAAGGGAGAAAAGGGAAGAAGAAGTGTGCTAGCTCTCATGTTATCGCATACCTTAGTAGGAACATAGTCTGCATCAGACAATCTTTGTAAATTTTCCATAAAATAATGAGCACAATCTGGAAGTTGGAGTTCATTACCACGGATATATGTTTCCTGCCAATGAGGTTCAAACACTTGAATAAGTATAAAAGGATTCAATGAATCCCAGAATGTAAATTCAGTTAAAGACTAATTCAAAATATTTATATATAGCACGACCAACCTGTATGGCACTATCTCTCCAAAGAGTTCCAATTTCATGTGCAATATCCTTAGTCAGATGTGGATAATTCAACCTACCACCAATTTCTGAAAATTTCTCTCCAATTTCCTGAAAGAAAATTGAATATTAATTTACAACAACAGACATCTTCAGAGTTGTTCAATCTTCATATGCACACTGGTTTCTGAATTATGTGCTCTAAGACAATGAGAATCAAGTACAAATTAGGACTACATCACAAAATAAACAAGGCAGACCTTATTTTGATCTGAAACAACAAACTTTGAGGAATCTTCTAAGCTTTGAGACAATTCCTTTGACCCTTCATATAATATCTGTAAGAAGCAAGGAAAAGTTAAGCAAGATTTTCTCATACAACTTCAACACATACAACAAAATTATTTCAAAAATCTATATATCCTATCAGTCAACTGCAAAATGAACCAAAGGGTAACAACCAACACACCCTTTCATATATTCATACTTTTATTGTGTGATAAACATTGGCATGGATGACTGGAGTATAGCCTTTCAGCTCAGCCTCATCAAACCCGCTCTGAAACAGAAGTTTTATCTGCAATGCAATCAGACCGTTATCTTTCTGAATGATCTGCATATAATATAGATATTATGATTAAATATGACTTTGATATATAAAGGATTATCATACCTGCTTGAAAATGGTGGACTTTCCAGAATCTCCAGCACCTTTAAAAAAAATCCATAAATGTCAAATAATTGCAGGAAGAAGATCAAAGAATTGATATACAAGAGGTAACCAAAAATAGAGTTTTCCATGTACGATACCAAGTAACAGAAGTTTCTGAATATGCTTCTCAGCCTTTGTTTCTTGCTCAATTCGCCTTTCAATTTCTGCAGTCTGAAAATCCGAGCGGCATAAATCATTAACACCAAAATAACAGCAATACACAGATAAATAAACACCATAATTCAACATATGTGGAAGTTTTCGAAGCTCCATGAAGGATTAACCTGCTCATTCTCCTCAGGATCAGCCGGACTGTGCCGATGTCTACTGCAGAGTGACCCCATATTATCTATTAACGTGCACAATACAAACACCATATGACCTCAATCCCTTAACCAGCTCAATCACCAATTCCACCGTCCAACCTTCTAAACAGCTCCATATCTCGCCTCGAACGCTTCGTCGGAGTTGCACCGAAGGAATGACGGCGGCAGCGGCAAGAAAGTATCAGCTCAGCTGCAGCACGAGATGCGGCGGCAAGTGGATCTAATGCCGGATTCAGGCAACCAGGATCAGCTCAGTGTCCAAATGTGGAAGTCAGCAGACGGCGATGTGGATCTGGTGGAGGATAGAGAAGAAACCAGTGCTTCGAGTAGCGACAGGGCGGTAGTAGAGGTAGCCACGACGGCGATGAGCGGCGGCGATCGGCCGTGGAAAGAGAAATGGAAGTGAGGAGGGTTTGGTGGTAGGTTCAATCCATCTGACGGATCCGGCGGTTTTAAGCTTTATGACTAGTCAAACGATCAGTCAACTTTTTGACTGATTGGGATATCGATCCGACCCGTGTCCGTTCATAGAGCGGATCCGGATATGGATTTGGTATTCTGTTAGGTGGGCTGGGGCTGTAAACTGTGGGGTATTTTGGAAATTTTTTTCATCTTCAATAATTGCATTTTCCATTTTTTTCGAATATTTTTGCTTATTTAATGAGACGTTTACCCTTTATGTAATAGAAGAATTGTTACATACTTACTCCATCCCTCAAATTCTTTCCTAAGAATCTTGGGGATAGATTTTAATAAAAGTTGTTAAGTATATTGTGAGTAGAATAAGGATTTCACATTAGTGTAATATTAAATTAGTTAATGGTGGATCATAAGTGGTAAAATGTGTAAATAAATAGGTTATTAAGGGTAAAAAGAGAAATAATGGTGGACAATGAATGATAAAAAATATAAATAAAGAGTATTATTAAGGATAATAGAAAGAAAATTAGGGGATGTCTCAAAAAGGAAAATTCTGAAGTAAATTGGGGTATTAAGAAGTATCATTTAAAAGAATATGGTGTAAGTTCTCATAAAAAAAGAGAGAATATGGTGTAAGTTAAATAACAAGAAAATAATTAAACATGACCTATATATGATTTGCTACATTTTAAATTAAAAAGCTGTCGCATTCATACAGACCCAGATGACATATCACCAAACTTTATTTCCTTAGCATTTTATTGCAAAACTCCACAATGCCGGAAATAAAATGGTAAATGATACATCATACATCAAAACGAATGTGAAAGCAACGTAAAACGACACTCAGTCGGAATCCTCTATTACACTATCATGTAACATCTATTTTTGCAATGTTTCAAATTTAGACGTGTACCCTAATTTCATGTTTGGAAGAAATGCCCCAGGAAAAGCAATTGAAAAATCGGGAGATAAAAGCCAAAGATAGTGTGAGATTAATTTTTATTTTCTTCATTAGTTTTTGTTTTCTCTCTAGCATTTCCTCTTCCAAACACAGAATTAGGTTCATGCTCGTTCCAATAAGATAAACGGAAGTATTTTTACTACACGTCACGTTTCCTAATGGGAAATGTATGTCAATAACTAGCTTCATCTTCAACTCTAATAAATAAATAAAGGAAAAAAAAAGCTCCATCTTGAATCTATGACAATCCATGTAAGAAATTCTTGACTATGTTGTTTAGAGTTGAGGAACGTGTGACCCCCTTTTTATGACTTGTAATTTGGCATTTTCTCCCAGCAACCTGCGATAATTACAAACTTGATTTGATTTCTTCCGGAATAATGCGTTGATCAATATATATTGTATGTGTGAGTATAGATGCGTAAATAAATTATAAATGCGTACATATAACGAGTAGATCGACATATCATGTTCATATCATTGTACCTAGTTAGGGGTGTATATGAGCCGAGTCGAATACCAACAGGCTTGAGCTTGGATCGTGAAAATTTTACTGAATTCGAGTTTGAATTCAAGCTTTAATTTGAGCTCGAGTTCAACTCGCCATAATTTTTCTTGGTTCGCGAACAGTTTGAAGTCCGCTCGGTACAAGCTCGTTTAATAAGTTTCACAAGCCTAGCTCAAGTTTGAACAAATCCACAATAGTTTTTACTCGGCTCGGATCAACAAAAATTTTATGATTCGAATCCGGCTCAAGCTTGACTGCTCGTTTCGTTCTTTAGTGGCTCAATAAAATTTTATTTATTTTCACCGCCAAAAGCCTAAGCTAATTAAAATTCATATAAATTATCAATGGCCCAAACAAAAATATAGGCCCAAGAATTAGAATTAGAATTAGAATTAGAATTAGAATTAGAATTAGAATTAGAATTAGAATTAAATTGCATGACTTAGATCTAGTGGTTTCCTCTTATTTGAATATACAATATAGCTATTGATGAAATGTTCTACACAATCAATGTAGGACAGTTAATAAAAGACACACACAGAGAGAGAGAGAGAGATGGAGTAACTTTTATCATGATGAATATGTTACCTCTCTCACAAATATTTCTTTTGTAGCCGAAAACTTATTTTCCTAACATATTTTTCTAATAATAGTAATTAAGGTTTTATACTACTAAATATTTTATTCTTTAAAATGAATGTATTCATTTTATTTAAATAAATAAGTATTAGTGATTCTGGTAACAAGTTTAGTTAGTTGATTTTATAGTATAGAGGATTGGATTTTTCGTAAAAGTTATATAATAAATAATAATAAATATGCAAGCTAAAATATTATTAGACTGAAATTAGTGACAAATATTATTTCTGTAGCCTACGGTTTATTTAATTTTTACACAAAGAAAATGTTAGTTATGTGAATTTTATAATTCCAAAATTAAATAAAGAAATTATAGAATATAATAGTATCGCCTAATTGTAATTTAATTAGTTTAGTTAATGAAAAGTTTAATATTCGAAGTTTAAGTTGATTGAAATTGTAGTCAAATATAGTGGCTACTTTTGTTTCCTTCTCTTTTAATTAACATGTAATTTAATAAATTTATATAGCAAATTTATTATAATGGCAGCTCTGACCATTTTATATAAATAATTTGAATAACTATTCTCCTCCTACAATGTACTATGCCTTCTATAATATTTGATTCTAATAAATTATTTTATTTAGCAAATTTATTCTAATGGCAACGCACGACCATTTTATAAAATATAAATAATATTTATATTAGTATAATAAATTTACTACTTAATATTTATTATAATTGATATTTTACTTATATATACGTAGATAAACTATGTAATATATTTTTGTGTGATATTAGTTTTTGGAAAATAAATAATTTAAAATGTCAATGGAATTTTTATTTAATTTAATTATTTTGTAGTTTATGTTCAATGGATTGTTTATTATTTATATTAATTATTTTGTAATTTATTGTTTATTTTAATTATTTTTTTTATATATATTATTTATTTCAATTGTTTATTATTTATTATAATTATTTTGTCATTTTATAATAAATAAACATAAATTTATAATTTATTAGTATTTGTTTTAATTATTTAAATATATATACATAATTTATTATTTCACATGTTCGTATTAAGATTCGCGAACTGACTCGTTTGAGTTCGAGCTGAACACGTTCGCGAGCCTAACGAGCCTAACATTCCTAAGCTCAAGCTCGGCTCGAAAATCTTATCGAGCTCGATTTGAGGTTCCAGTTCAACTGTTTACAAAACAAACGAATTTAAAATGAGCTTTTTTTTTACCCGAGCTCCGAAAAGCTCCGAATGGTTTGACTTGTTTACAGTCCTAAACGCCATCATTAAGTTTGAGATAATCTAATCTCGATGTCTAATTCATATTTAAAAACAAATACAATATTAAGTCGTATATATGGCCTTATTTTATGTGGAAAAAATAAATATTATAAGGGATATTGATTGCATACATACTTAATGAGTTTCTCTGCTTTATCCCGCATAAATATCTGGTAAATTTTTCTCCCCACACGATCAACATTCCTGAATCAAATCTCATTCAAGAAATTGGTGAACAAAAGCAAAAAATATAATACGGAAATATTTGGATAGATGTAAATCCAACTCAAGTCAGTTAGAAATAATTCGTCACATATAGCTAGATCTATGTAAAAGACCCCTTTTCTGCCGTTTTGGATGTGAAACATATTATTTTGGTCATCCAATTACATTCTTTTTTCCACGGGATCAATTAACTCTTTTTAGTGACTTTGAATCCATATTTTTAGAGAACTGGTCCAAATAATACTTTTGTTATTATATTGTTAAAGTTGAAAATATTAAATAGAGAAGTAACTATCATGATAGAATAAACTATTTTTTGTCCCAACAAACTTAGCTTAGTTGGTTGATAACTAGTTGATTTGGAATAAAAATCAAGAATCGAGTCATAGTATAAAGTTTCATCCTTTTTATGATGACTCATTGTGAGAACTATACAAAGTCCTCCTACTACTTAACCACTGAGTTACTATAATTTACTTTTTCATATGAATGACTCATTTTGGACATTATGCAAATATCCTCCTAGCTACTCAATTCCTATTGAGTTACAGTAATTTATCCTCTCACATAAGTAAGTGGCTCCTTGTGTGCATAGATCATTCTAACTACTTAATTGTTTGTTGAGTTACCGTAATTTATTCTCTCAAATGAATGTCTCCTAAATACTTAATTATTGAGTTACCATACCATAATTTATTCTTTCGTATTCTCATGAAGTGTAAGGCCTCCCAAGGAATGACTTGAACATGAATATAGAATATCAAAGTGATACGTTTCGTCATAATGTCATTATAGAATATATGACTCGAACCGACTAATTCTTAAAATAACAAACAAAATTAAAATGAGAAAAAAGTTGAATTACCTGGTGAAAAGGAAGATAATGTCAGAGTACTCTTTCAAAAACATCAATCTCTCTCCTGTTTTCAGAATACAATTTCTGAAAATAACAGATATTATTAATTTAGGGTATTTATCGGATTAGATTTTAAATTATTAGACTTGTCTCAAAAATATCTTGAACTTTCAATAATAATAATAAAATACCCGAACTAAATATCTCTAACTTTCAATAATATCAATAAAAGATTCGAATTGATGTTTTTTATTAACGGAATGTTGATTGGATTTTTGGGATTTTTACTTGGCAAAAATGAGTTTATGCTTTCAATAGGTTAATGAATATTATTGAAAGTGAGCTTTATGTTAAGCATACCATAATATTTGTTTTACGAGACTTGATAAATGACTATTGACAAAAAAATAGTACTTCTAAGTAATGACTTTCATGAATATTTTAAAGGATTGTGATAAGAAATTTATAGACACAACACAACATAATACAATATAATTAACGAGGCTTATATTGTTCAATATTTCATTTGGATTTTTTTTGTAGAAATAATACTTTAATTCTAATTCTAGTTCTATCAAAACCAATATTTTATCTGATAAAGTGAGTCATGAAGTACTTTCTTAATTACATTACAAATATAAATGATGCTATCAAATAACTTCACGAGTCTAAAATACTAATATCATCTTTAGTAAAAAAATTATTATAAACTGTATACTTATGGGATTATGTAATGACTCTTACAAAGCTTTGAATAAGCGGGTAAAAATATCTAAATTTTACATCAACAAAATAGATGCAGCTACAAATATAAATCTAATATTCAATCAGACACTAATCTTAACTACGCAAATAAGAGATATCATATGCAATCAGATTTTCACCAACAATTGCAAAAAAAAATGTGTTAACATCGGTGGTGGATCTATGTAGGGGTTGCACCGGGTTCCTACCCAATGCAAACCCCAAACTTTTTTCTTATGTCCATCTATTATATTAAGCCTAATCCAAAATTAGTCTAGTCCAAAATAATTAAAAAATGAGAACACAATTATTATTTGTTGAGTTAACTTTTTAGTATTGTTTTAAATTCTATAAATTTGTTCAAATCATTCAATAGTAATGATATTTGAAAGCCTGCGAAAAAATTCTATTATGGAGACTAATAAATTGTTTCATTATAGTACTAGTTAAAGATATTATAAGCATGATTTGATAGTAATGTAAAAGTTTCAAGTTTCTACACTACCTTATGTTAACTAACTAATTCATCTAATTTTGACGTTGTATGTTTCTACTGTTATAACTAAACAATCATTTTTCGTAATGAAGCATGTGAAGACGATACTTTATAACAAGATGGTGAATGATTTACTAGCATTGTATATTAAAGAAATTTTATCAAAGATAAAGATATATACTCAATTATTGATGAATTTTATGTGTTTAAGTCTCGTAATGCACAACTTATGGAAACATATAAATACTTTGGTTTATGAAATTTAATGCGTTGAAATACTTATTTTTCAGTTAATCCCATTATCGATTTCTGAATCCGTCCCTGGTTAACATTTACTGTCTTTCCATCAAATTCATCATCTTATGGTTATCAAGTAACAAAAAAAAACACTAAATAGGTTTATGTTTACAAAAAAGATGATTAAACAGAGCTATCATAAACTTTTTAAAATTATTATGTCGGAAACGACATTGTTTTTGCCACGTGGTAATCACAGTCAACATTCCGTCAACTAAAAAAGTTAGTGCATCTCGGGTTCGAGTCCACCGTGACGTAGCCTTTAAAATTTATATATCAAATTACCAAAAAAAAAAGTTAGTGCATATATTTTTGGTGCAATATTAATGATTTGAGTCTTTTATTGATATTATTAAAAAATCTAAGATATTTTTGAAACAAACCAAATAATTTAGAACTTAATCCAGTATTGCCCATTAATTTATGTTACTAATACTATTTATAAAGTGCATTCCAAGATTTAATTCCCATTATTATAACATCTCTTCTAACACCAAATTCCATTCAATTTCCCTTT
This sequence comes from Salvia rosmarinus, assembly GCA_036937905.1. NCBI lineage: Eukaryota > Viridiplantae > Streptophyta > Magnoliopsida > Lamiales > Lamiaceae > Salvia > Salvia rosmarinus. The sequence goes on from CM072819.1 coordinate 13,499,282, forward strand.
TACATTTTCAAATTTCGTCAACTATTTCAAGCCACCGACACACATCATCACTTCATCAGTAAGCATTTGACACAAAATATCGAAATTGTGTTCGATGAATATGTAAAAGTGCCACATTAAATCTCGTACTAAAAAATTGAGTCACGCCAATAAAATCGTAGAGAATCGGACACGTACGGCGGTTGCCAGGAGGCAACCGTCGCTGACCGGCAATGACAGCAGGCAGCAATGGATCCTCGATCTTATTTAATAGAGTCGGGTTAAAATTCTATAATAAATATTATATTGTCAAACATGAATCGATCATGATTAGGTGTTCGTCGGAATAGTAATAGAATGTACCTGCAAAACAAGTCCGGATAAGTTTTTTCGGAAGGTGTATGGAATGTTTGATGTGCGAGTTAATAGCAAGATAGCAAGAACGTTATTTATAAATATACGTGCTTTTGCTTGTGGAATGACCTGCCTAATATCTTGCATGGGGAAAGATATTTATAGTGGTGGAGGTGGAGAAAATATCGGAATAGTGGTGACGTGCACGAATTGGTGCTCCTATATTTCCGGGTAGTGGGCAACATGGGATCGTGAGTGTTGTCATAGGCTCTACCGTTAGAGGCATACTAATGTCCAATTCTGATGCTAAGGTGGACTTTGACAGACCATGCTTTGACAATAAAGGGTCTGTCTTATTGAATAGAGCTGTTATGTAACCCTGCTCTGATCAGATGATACGGACCTGCTTAGCTAATGAGAATTGGGTTTGGATGTTTTTGGGCTGTTAAATAGATCTTTGACACTGACAGAATATAATTTTTCCCTATTATTATCCACACCGGCTTCCTTTAGCAGCCACTTGTTGTTGCTCCGCTGCGTGTTCACAGCGGAGCTCGCAATCTCCACCCTCTCCGGCCACATCTCCGCCCATCCGGTACGCCAAAGTTCAGTTGTAGCTGGTACCTGTACCCACCACCACCACTAATTTAAACTCGTGATCGTATTTTTATCATTAAATTTGTTGCCCCATTTTCTTTGATTTTTCTCTCTCTTTTTCCTTCGAATTGCTTTAAGATATCCATCTCTTTTATTCTTCACTAGCAAATATCAATTGTCTTGATAAAATCAGATGGGAGCATGAAACAACCTAATTCACACGAATACCATTTCATGTAATTCTGATAGAGAAGAGGCGAAAAGGGAAGTTGAAGAATCTTAGGATGAAGGCTGCTGATTCTAGCATGGAATATATGCAGCGAGCAAACGTGAGATTAGTTGTCTGATTAGGCACATCTTTGTCTTAGGCTCTTGTTCAAACGAAAAACAGGAAGAGGCGGAGAAACGGAACAATTTTTGGAAAAAGCAGTCCATCGAGTAGTTTCTTTAAGATGCTCGCCTCAAAAATGTAACCGATTCTAAAGGAAATAGTACAAATGTTACTAAAATTGTTGTGTAACACATATTTAAAAATTCACATTCTTGAACAAGATCAAAACTGACCAAATAAAGTTTTTAAGTTCGCATAAAAGTCATAGATAATTTTCCCAGACCAATTACATCGATACACAAGTCCATCATAAACTGAGTTTTTAAACAGGAAACAGGATTAATTCAAGATTCAATCTCGAAACCCTATTACCAAATACAAAATACCAAATCAAACTGAAGATGATCTCGATCGATTTCAATATAGACACGATTTAATTCACCAATCAAAGATCTGAATCCGATCAAGCGCAGGCGCAGGGATTGTCAACGAGCATCAGATCCTCATCGCCGCCGCGGAAGAGCAGGTAGCCGACGGCGAGCCCCACCACCACCGCGATGAAGACGCCGGCGTTGAACGACATCACGGCAAGCATCAGGAAATAGCCGATCGCCGAGTTGACCCCGAACAGGATCGCCCCCGCAAACTGGTAGGGGGACCACCTGCGGCCGCTCAGCTTGGGGAAAAGCAGCGGGGTCGCGGCGGCGGACGGCGGGGGCGAAGGAGGGGTTTTGCCGATGGAGTGGAGCTTCAATCGGAGGCGGCGCTCCTCCATGTACTGGTAGAAGGCGCTGAAGAGGAAGACGGCGAATAGAGAGAGGAGGTAGCTCGGCCATGAATTTGTCTGCCATGAATCGAAGAGAATCGTCGCGCTTGTGCCCCAGTAAAACGTCATGTGCATCATCTTTGCAGAAATTGAGGGGGTTGGTCTTTTTCCTGTGGGATTTTTCGGAGGTGAAGGCGTTTGATTTCGTGTAGTTGGTGGAATCGGTTTTGTTTTTGTTTAGGAAAAAAGATTGGAATTTTTATATTCGTTTGGTTAGGTAGCGTCGGATTCTTTGGGAATAGTGTTGTTTGGAGTGGGGGATAAGATAAATATATATTTTAATTAAATATAAAAAATTAAAATTACTTATAAATTATAATGGACTTGAACCGAGATTTTTTGAAGGTGTATTGTACCGCTGTACTTGTCACTCTCGACGACTTTTTTACTTGTGCAGTAATTGGATTGGCCTTATTTATTGCGAAGGTGTTTATTAGATGTAAATTTGTTTTACTTCCTCATCCGTCAAAATATACGATTTTGGATACGGAGTTTTAATAAATGAATTGAATGTATTGTGAATGTAATAAAGATCTAACTCATTATATAGTTTTGAATTATTTTTAATAGGTCAAACAACGATAAATGAGTAAATATAAAATTGAATAGAGATTTAGATTAAAGTAAAATGGATGAGTCATATTACAAAACATACATCTTTTTAGTGAACTGGTCGATAAGGAAATACATATATCTTTTTGACAGAAGAGATGAATATATATGATAATGGGAGACATGGTTAATTACTTGGACAAATTTCATAATTTATTATATTATAAAAAAAATATTTTACTAAACTTATTTACCAACTATATATTTAATTTTTAAGGTGTAATGTGATATATTACATTGATCACTTTTATAAAAGTATGTAATTCAACAAATTTTGGTTATATTTATAGTGTCTTACTGATTTCAATTTTCAAGGATAGTTCAAAAAAATGATATATTTGGTTATGTATTTGATATAAAATAAAAACATGTTTATATAAAAATTCTTATAATCATGATAATATTTATCTATATTTACATATACATTTATTATTTAAATCCATTGTTTTGTGTGCATCACATATACTATCCTACTAGTGTAAAGAAATGTGTGAATTACAAACACTTTTTCAGGGAAAATCGATGCTAGCTTGCTGGTTATTCTTTTACTTTTTGTTTACAATGATAGATAAATTGTAGGCAGGACAATAATGAGTTATATCAAGTTTATAATAAATATTGATGAATACACAATTATGTTTGCGTTGTCATATGTAATAAACCATAAACATTTATCTCATTTAAATTACGATTTGAATATGAAGATAGACTCACGAGTATAATAGAATGTGAGTATCCATCTAAATTGTCTAATTGCAGTTTGTAAGCAAATTGTGTTATCCAATAGGGGAGAAAACATGTAAACGAAATAGTTGTGTTAGTCTGCACTTGGAGTTCAATCCAAATGAAAATTTATTGTTTTTTGAAGTAGACTTTTTAATTCAGCTCGATTTTTCAAGCGTCTTAAATAATCAAAGGCATAAAATTCGAAATAAATTATGGTTTCTCTGTTTTTGCACACCTATAATGCTCCAATCATAACCTACAAACATTATTCGTCTATCATTTTAAAATAGAATATCATCAAAAGTACAACATTCAACTTACCATTTTTTTAATATGTACTATTCAAACGTACATGTGTAGTACACAATTTATTGAGATAATTAGTCCATCTTTTTTTTTTCTTTTAAGATTTATAAACTGTTATTTTATGTTGTTTTTGGCAGCATTTAGGTGGCGGCTGAGGGTAGGGGTGAAATTGAATCCAATTTCAGTTAATCAAAATCGAAATTATAATATTAAATTAAAAAAAATCAAATATTTAATAATTTATTAATTATATATATATATGTATATGTATATGTATATATATATTTCGATTAATTGATATAATTATAAGTTAACTGATAATCAATCTTTTCGGATTAATCGATAACTAAAAATTGAATAAGCATACATAGTTGGTACGTAGAAATAGAATAAGAATGAAATATTGGTTCCAGCATTCATTCTTAATCTTATGGAGGGTAAAAATTTTATAGCAGAAATCATAATTTCTAAATGAATGCCTATTCTCATGAACATATAATTAGTCATTTCTCCAATTTCCATGGTATTAGCTATTCTAATGAACATGAGATTAGGCAAAAAAAATCTAACAAAATTATTCATATTTTTTTATCTTATAAAATGGATAATAATAATAATAAAATAAAAGTAGTATTTATCATAAATTGTAATTATAAATAATTATAATATAATAATAATGATAAAAATAATAGTAACTAATCATATATAAATAATAATTAATATAATAAATAATTATATTAAAATAATAATAATAATAATAATAATAATAATAAATAAATAAATAATGATAATAACAACAACAATAAAATTAGTAAAAATAATAATAATGATAATAATAAAATTAAAATTAAAATTATTATTAATAATAATATTAGTACATAATATTAACATAAAAATTAATAATTAATAACAATAAAAATATATAATAATAATAATAATAATAATAATAATAATAATAATAATAATAATAATAATAATAATAATAATAATAATAATAATAATAATAATAATAATAATAATAACTCATTTAGTTAAAAATATTATGCAATGGAAATAAAAAAATTTGAAATTTTAACAAATTCAAAACCTTTAACAATTAACTTTTATTTTTTATTTTTTATTTCTTATGATATAAAAGCACTGAAAGATATATATAAGAGTGGATCAAATGAGAACTTCAATTTTTTTAAGAACTAATATGATTCATCTATTTTTTATAATCTAACTGTCAAGATTAATTATAAATCGCTTATTATCCTACAAATTTAGTGGTAACCGTTTAACCATATAATTAAGGGATTCTATATATTCATTTATAGTATTATTCATATATACACAATCACTACGATTATATGCATAACAACATGAATTACATAAATATAACAATTAATTGAAATGTGATGATATGCACAAGAACTACAATAACATGAACAACGATATGAATTCCACAGATAACAAAAAATAGAATATTAAAGATCCAAATAGCGAAAATTTAGGAATTTGACTATTTTTATCATTAAATAACTATGAGGCGTCCGATCTTATCCAATCTAACAATAGTTGTCGGTTCTTAGTTCTTATAACCAATCCATATATATATATATATATATATATATATAGAGAGAGAGAGAGATAGTAAGTTAACTTATAGACAATAGACTTGTTTTTAAAATGTTGGGGTCCTACAGTCACCTCGTTCATCTAGAGAGAGAAAAATGATGTCGCTAAGACTACTTTTATCCTTGACCGATCCGACAACTCAACATATCGATATTTTTAATGTTCAATTAATTTTTCTCTCATCCAAATACCCAACATTCATCCAAATCCAACCATATCTATTTTTAGTGGTTTATCCCTGACCAATCCAACCACCCAACCACATCATCATATATTATTATTTTATTTTATTTTTTAATCATTTATAACAATTTTAAATAAAAATTATTAAAATAAATTTAAATTATTAGAAAAATTGTAAAAAATACAAATGAACATACAAGAATAAATTTGACAAAAATCGTAATGCGAATTGAAATAAGCAAAAACATAAACTATAATATGAAATTGAAAATAAATATAACATTTTAGTATGTATAAATATGATAAACGGAAAATAAATACAATATTTTTGAAGGGAAGTTGAATGTGGTAAGTATAGAAAATGAGAGAATTTTAGTGTGTATAAATATGACAAATTTGATCTCTACATATAGAAAATGAGAAAATATAAATGTTAATATTTTTTTTAATATTATATATAAAAGATATTATGATTTTTTTAAATCCAACGAATCAATAGATAAAGACAAGTGTCTCCATCCCATTGGTTGAAAGATAAGAGACCTGTGGTTGGTTTAAAAAAAAGACCTGAGTTGGTCTCTCAAATCCAACCCTCAAATATTTTATCTTTTTTTTTTTGCAAGGTGGTCGGTTGGTTTTGTATGGGCGATAGAGATAGTCTAAAGCTACGAAGCGGCTAGCCGTGGCTTGACCCAAATGAAGTTAACGAAATCTCCATGGCCAACTCTAGTACGCTTTCATACTTGATCGTGTTTCTTGTGAGATTGTGTGATTATTGGTTGTTATTGTTGGTAGAGATTAGCTGTAAAAGTTTTTGTTTTTTGGACATTTAGATTTGAATATCAATGACTGTAGGGGTATGAAATGGTTAGGATTGTTTTACATGGAAGTCAGTTTTTTTTTTGTTGATTAATTGTTTAATTCATTAATCTCATTGATGTTCATATAATAAGCTGTTTATTGTTTAAAGCAATAGAGATTTGAAATTAGTGGAATTATGTTGTTTGCATTTGGTTGCTGCAAGTATTTCTCGATTCATGATAATTGGTTTTAATTTCTTAGTATGCAAATATTTTCGCATTACTTTTTGATGTCGGTCGATTATGAATGTATTTTTGTCACTTTAAAAAACACTGGAGTGCATTATTATTTTATCAGTTTGTTTATGGATGCAATTGTGGAAATGTTTCAGCATGTTCAAATTAGTAAAACAAACTAGTGAAATCATCTAGATGCCTTGTGACCTAATACCTATTATATGACACAAATTATTTAAAATCTTATTGAATGAAAATTGCTCTTATGGTTAGTAGTGTAACACTATAAAGCCCTATATTTTTTGCAAATATTACTACTGAGCATTTTGGGTGTCTACTAATTCCATGGATTACAAGTATGTGTTATAAGTTTATGATTCTCTGGAAGTTATATTATTTGTCAATGCAGGACCAGGACAGAAAGTAGCGCACCACCACCAGCTGCAACTGCTCCTGTACACTATTGAATTACCACTTTGTCTACGATGTTCCAACTCAACTCCAGTCTCCACATGCTCTAAGCCGCACTTATTGTAAATATATAATCGAGCTTAGACTATTGAGCCTATCCTTAGAGCGGTTCTTCAATATAAAGGCTCACTTGAATAGTTAGAAAGATGTAGTTGAACCCAAATCCCAACATGTGTTACAAAGGTAGAAGTTAGGATCAAGCCGCAAATAAGCAACAAGGTGTAGCTGTCTAAAAGCAAATGAGATAGTAAGTAGCCCAGAAGTAAAATGTCAGTTGTGCACTCAGAACATCGGTGAAAGTGAAGGTAAAAGGTCCGAGCCTGATAACCCAAAAACTAATGATCTCAAAAAACTGAAATCTCCATTGGAAGTATAAAACAAAGAATTCCTACATTTTCAACATCTTCGTGGATGTAGGAGAAGTTTCTCCGAACAACGTTAAACTTGGTGTTGTTTACTATTTTGTTTTGTTCTGTTCTGTTTTGCATTGCATATCTAACCAATATCATCTCATTAGTCGACTCAGACTCAATCTGATAGACTTGCATCAATATGAATTCACTTGCATCTAATTTTTGTTTTGTCTTGCCAACTATTTCTAAATAAATGAACAAGATAACATTTCGTTCCACTACATTCCGCACACACAACCAAGTCAAATTGTTGTCTTACTAATCAACTATTCTAATTTATTAGTGGGATTACAAGCTGAATTGATGAAACGAATCAACAGAAAAACTGGTTAAAAGGGCATTTTTACACTCTGGTTACATTGCTGAAAATAGGGGTGTGCATCGGTCGGTCGGTTCGACCGACCGACCGAAATTTTCAGAACCGAAAACCGAATCGAACGAATTTTTTTGAACCGAACCGAACCGATTATAATTTCGAATCGATCGAAAATCGAACCGAAAAATCGATTGGTTTCGATCGAACCGAAAACCGACCAAATGTAAAAATATGTATATTTTTCTAAATAAACACATTTTATCCTAATTATTTAATTAAAATATTAATTAATTATTATATAAAATATATAAATATATAAAATAATAGTTTCGGTTCGGTTCGGTTCGATCGAACCTAAAACGTAAACCGAAACCGAATCGAAACCGATTTTAGTTAAAATTTTGAACCGAACCGAAAACCGACTTCAAAACCGAACCGACCAAACCGATCGGTTCGGTCGGTTTTTTCGGTTCGGTTCGATCCATGCACACCCCTAGTGAAAACTTGCCAAGTTTCCAAAGAAAATTCAGTCATATTTCTCTTCCCCCTTCATTAACCTGATATCCTCGTTCGGGCAATTCATCTTCTTTTTTTCGAATGGTTGTTGATTGGCACCGTTAATGAGCATATATACGCACGTTGCCATAATGCCATATATATATATAGGAGAGATCAAATAATACCGAAGTTTGAGGTAATATATAGTACTCAATCTCATAGATCATATGGTGAATTTTTTTTGGATTTTTAAGCTTAATTTTCGCTGATTTCGCCACAATAATAGTATATTAGTAATTTGATTTGTTATGTGATTACGAAAAACAAACCATGCATTTAGTTGAACTGAACAATGAATTAAAATGAACACAAAAATACATGCAGTTGAACACAATAATGCATGCAGGTTGGAAGCGCGAGCCCAACCAGTGGCGGAGCCACACGTTGGGGCCTTGGGAGCCTTGGGCCCCCCAACTTTTTTGCAAAAATACTATATATATTTAGTATGTAAAAATATTTTAAAGAGGTGGTGTAGTCTGATGGATAGCAGTCTTTCTTTAACTGAGAGGTTCCGAGTCCGAAACTCGGCTCTCGCGTATCTTTCCTTTTTTTTTAGTTTCTTCAGTCCTTCTTTCTTCTTTCCTTTTTTTTCCTCTCTTTTTTTTTTTTTTCTTCTTCTTTTTCTTTTAGTTTGTGCTTTTTTCTCCTCTCTATTCTATTTATTCTCTTTATTTTGGGATCTTTTTTTCTTTCTTATATAATTTATTTTATATTGATAAAATAAAAATATGTATGTAAATAATAACATTATATATGTGAATTAACTCTTAACTAAACATGTGTTCTCTCTATAAATATTTAATATTTTATAACTAAATCTATTGTAGTCTAATAGGTTATGATTTTCATCTCTCATTTAGGAGATCGTGGTTCGGTACCTCTTAGCTACATATTTTCCTTTTTTCTTTTCCTATACTTATTTTCCTTTATCTTTCTTTTTTCTATAGTTTGTTTTATGTCGATAAAATGCTATTTTTTTTATAATTTATTTTATATTGATAAAATAAAAGATATATGCAAATAATAAAATTTTATATGTGAATTAATATTATCAATCAAATTTCTAAAAGAATTATAATAAACTCATTATATTATTTAAATTTATTATTATTTTATAATTTTATTTTAAAATATTATTTTATTATCTTTTAAAATTATTATTAATTGGGCCCCCCAGGAAATATTTTCTGGCTCCGCCACTGAGCCCAACGCGCACTCTTGCTCGCTGCCTCTAGCAACCCTCATACGCCCTAGCCCGTTATTAACTATGCATTTTTACGTTTTGTAAGATTCATAATCATGTTCTGTTAAATGCATGTTTGTATTTCATGTCAACATGCGATTTTATGTCTTGTTAAATACAGTTTTATATATGTTTTGTTAAATGCAGTTTTATGTTTTTCGACATCAAATCTCTCATCCATCATTCTCTATTAATTATGCCGTCTCTTTCCCAGATTAATCGATGAATTTCCTCGTGAACCACTGACATAGCCACCATTTCTCTCGATTTTTAATCATATTTCAAATTCATCTTCTATTTTCTTTTTCAAAATTCATCAATTTTGTTCTCAAAATTTTTCTTTTTCTTTCTTTTCTTTCAAAATCTGTTGTTTTTTGTTGTTCGTATGTATTATTGTTGTTGTCCATCGCCATTCGCTACCGCCGTTGTTGTCACCATTGTAAAAAAAATGGAAGAAGAAAAAGATTGGAGAAGAAGGCTGATTTGTTTTGTTTCCATTTTGTCCCTTTCGAAAATTAAAAAAAGAAAAGAAAAGAAAATGAGTTATCACGTGTCAGTTTGTGGTGCGGCCACATATTCAAAATGTATGGTCTAGATTGAGTACTACATACTATCTGGGGACCGAATACTATGAGAACTCAATTCTATATATATATAGAGAGAGAGAGAGAGACGTAGAGAGCGTTTTATTCTTTAATTCGAAGTTTACAAATTTCACTATTCACTGTAATATCCTTATTTATTTAGTATAAATTAATTTATATATACTATTTGATAAAAGACAATAATCCTTAACGACCAACGCATCATGTCAAAGGCAAAACTATATATGACGAGTCTTTATTACTTGGTATTTCGTGTCCCCACTTTAGTATCCTACTTCGTGCTTCACTACCGATCTTTTTAATTATTTTTATTTTTTCTTTTAATTTCTATATATTGTGATTTAGTTTACTTACAATTATTAAGTAGCGTTCTCCAATCCGGTTAGGGTTTATAATTATTTTTATATGTAATTTATATTTTTTGTTAAAAAATACTCCTCATGTCCTATTTAAAATATCATATTTTTTTGGATTGTCCTATTATAAATATTCAATTCCATTTTAAGAAGTAATTCATTTCAAAAAGTGTAGGTTTTACCCATTTTTTAATACTTTAATTATTTTATATTTTTTTCGTAAATACCCATATCCTAAAAAAAATAGAATATTTTAAATGGAGCGGGAGAGTAACTATTTGATTTATTATTTCAAAATTAGATTTATATTTAACAGTGTAATAGGGATGACAGAAAAAAATTGGGACAGAGTCCCATCCAACTTTTTGTAAGAAAATATCGATGTTATTTGCGTGCTGAAATATATTACGTGTCACCTATGCAATGCTGCAACTTATTGAGAATATTAAATTTTGATGGAAACACAAGATGACGTGTACGAGAGGCAGTGGCGGACCCACGGGCTGGGGACACTGGATTCCACTGGATTTTAAAAAAACTAGGAGTATAATGGTAATTTAAATTTAATAACTAAAAATATATTTTTAAAGATACAAAATATATGAAAAATAATTTATATCATGTTAAAAATAAATTCATAAAATTTGAAAGGAAGTTAAACATAGAAAATAATATTTTATTTTGTTTTTGTAACTAAAATACAAATTTTGATTATTTCGATAGATACATTAATTACTTCATTTGTCTAATTTAAAATATCTTACTTTTTTCTTTTTTGGTTGTACCATTATAAATGTCACATTTCATTTTAGAAAGTAATTATCCCTTCAAAAAGTGTGGATCTTACTCACTTTTTATCACTTTAATTATTTTATATATTTCTCCTAAATATTAGTGCCCAAAAGAAATAAGACACTTTAAATGAGACGAAGGGGATATTTTTTAAGTATGAAGCACTAAGTTTGACACTATAGTAGGTTATTAATTGCAGAAAATAAAGTTCAAAGATTGATAATTCAGGAAGCATAGGATTGCCGGACCACAAATGAGACCAGATATTTTCAACGATTCATGATTATTCATTACACCCTTTTCACATGCAAATAAAACAGTTGGAACTAGGCCATGCATCTCTAAACTTAAAACTCTTTCCCTATCACCATAATCAGGGCCGGCCCTGGGGGTTGGCCCAAAGTGCAACCGCCCAGGGCCCCCAAATTCTAGGGGCCTCAAATAATTTTTTTTAAAGCCCATTAAGCCCAGCCCAGATTTTTTTTATAACTTACCTCTAAGATTTGAGAAGCGGATCGGCTATTTTCACTTCTCTTTATTACATTCGATATGATACATTTGTTAAAAAAAATCGACATGTTTTATATTTGAGGCCCCATTTGTATATTCAACTAGGGCCCCGAAATATCAAGACCGGCCCTGACCATAATAATAATAAATTGGGCGATTATTTTTTCCATGTGTATCGGGTTTTGTCCAAAGAGTTAGCAAGATCATATGTATGTCTTGTGACTACTGCAAACTAAGATTTACTATAGTTACGAAGAAAGTCTTGCATAAGAATCATATGTGTGCATTGACGAACCTATACTTTTTCTCTAGGGAGATCCAACCTCTTTGCTCTTTCTCATGTCTCTCTATTGGAAACGACAAACGTACTCCTTATAATCCCTCAAAATTGCCACCTCCACCTCCTCTAATTCCTGACTCCAATACCGGATTAAGAAAATTGGGATTCTTGACTCCAAGACCGGATTAAGAAAATCGGGGGCCTTAGGCTATATAGAAAAAAACTATATAAAATAAATGTTTTAGAAATCAATTTCAACTTTTATGCTTTCTCAACCACAAAATTATTTATTAAATTTTGACAATATATTTAATCTATCTTGCTACATAGTTGATATTTTGACGAACTTATTTAACTATCTTTTTTATTATCTGTAATGAAACCAAGTGTTCTATTTCATAATCACTTTCATATTTTCTATTATACATATTAAGTAAAATAATTCAAAAAATCTTATAGACAATAATCACAATAACAATATATCATTATATAGAAAACTAAAGAGAAAAGTTTTGTTTTGAGAAACTATGCTTCAACTAGACTAATTTTTAAATTTATTTTGTATTAATAAGTATAGAGATATGGAAGATAAATTTGATAATAAATGCTAGGTTAAAAAAAATTCTAAAAAATTTAATTAGATCTATACAATAAAAGCTATATATATATATATATATATATAAATTCTACTTCATAACCAATTATAACAAAAATTTAAAATTAAAATAAAAAAGACCAATCTCAATTTTGGAAAAACTAATTAAGGGGAAAAAAATCTCTACAGCATAAGTTACATAACTAATTAATACAAAAACTTAAAATTCTTAGTGTGTGTGTATTGGCCTAGTGGTAGAGTGGTTAATGCCCGAGCCAAAGGTTTCGGGTTTGAGTCTATCGTGACACAGCCTTTAAAATTTATGTATTAAATTGACAAAAAAAAAAACTTAAAATTCTAACAAAAGGACAAAAAACTTCAACAAGATTACTATATAATTAATTAATACAAAAACTTAAAATTATAACAAAAAAACCTCTGCTGGAAATTGAACCCAAGACCCTTGAAGTATGTTAAAAGTGCTTTTACAACTAGACCACCATATTCTTTTATAAAATAAATAGCATATATGTATATATACATATATAGAAGTAGGGATGGTTAACGTGAGAACCATTTTTATTGTGAGGACGTGAGAACCAAAAAATGATGAATTCACAGTGAAAGTTGGTGAATCCGCTGAGAAAGTTAATGAATAAAAAAAAATAGAATTTTCGCCCCTCATGGGATTCGAACCCGGGTGAAAAATTCTAAATTTTTGAATTCATTAATTTTTTCAATGGATTCATCAACTTTCATAACGAATTCATTTGGTTCTTAGTTTTTAGGATAAGAATGGTTCTCATTTGAATCAAACTCTATAGATGTAAACATAAATATATGAAATTACTAATATATCTCTGGTATTTTCTAAAAGTCTAGGAGGGCCCCAATGCCTCCGTCCCTGTATGTATGTATTGTGACTACCGCAAACTAAGATTAATCTACTATTGTTATGAAGAAAATCTTGCATTGAATTGTCTGACAGATCAAGATATATAAGATAGATCAAGACTTGTTGTAATGTTATCATCAAAATATCAATGATATGTCACTGGATCTGAATATGTTATCATCAAAATATCAATGATATGTCACTGGATCTGAATATGAATTTTGCTTAATATATCTTGACCGTCAGATAACCTTATATAAATTTGTGTTATTCGAATAAAGTTTAGAAATTTTGACCCTTGAAGATGGAACCAGAATGAAGAAGAACATCGTCATACTGATAACACCAAGATTTACTATCTATCTGGACTAAGGTATTATATTTTTCACCCAAAAATTGGAATCATAACCATTACAAATTTAGATAAAACTAACTTCAAACTATAGTGATTTAGTTTAGGGGTGTCAACGGGCGGATTTTACCCGGACCAGAACCAGTAATTTAGTATTGGTTACGGTTGCAGGCTCCGCCCATAAATACTAAACCCGGACCGGATCCGGACCATCAAATTATGGATCCGGATCGGGTATTACCCGTTTCTAATCGGTTACCCACTGGATCTTATTTCCTACTTTCACTCTCATACCTCTATATCATGCATTTATACTTATATATGCTTCGACTAGGCAGCTTCGTCATTTTCGGTAATGTGTTATACATTTTTTCTCTGTTTTTTAAAATTTTTAATTCTAGAAGATTATACATGTATTGTTATTTCTATATTTATATATGAACACAACTTTACTTTTTATTTATTTATATTTTGTTGGGGCGAGAATATTTTATTTATTTTTTAAATAATCTTACCGTGTGAAACCCTGTTATTTTCAAAATCTAGGATGCAATTATGTGATTCTATAATTCTGTTTTTGTGTGTGGAAGTTTTCAAACACATCAATGATTAGAGAGAAAACTTGACATGACTCCCATTTCTCCTCTACAATCATAAATTCCTCCCAAAAAATATATTTCCTCATTTTATTGTTTATATGGCTGCAACACAAATAAAAAGATAAGTATTACGAGAGTAAATATGGTGCTAATTCATTTGATTTAAGTGAGATTAAAACGAGCAATGTAAATAAATAATTTAATTGATAATAAGAAATCAACCTTAGATCATCTCGCATTTATAAATTTGGAAGCTGTGTAACATCGTTCAAATTTGATGTTATATGATATACGACAAGATTATTTATAAAATTTGTAATGCTCAAATTAAAATTTGAAAAAAAAAAAAAAAAAAGTTGATCGGGTCGGACCGGAACCGGACAAAACGGGCCGGATCTTGACCGGTCCGGTCCAAGCGGTTTTGGGCAGAACCGTAACCGAACCGTTGTTTTAAAATTTAATGAGAACTTTGAACGGTTCGGATCGGTCAGAATACCACCCGTTGACATCCCTAATTTAGTTGACAATATGAGAATAGCCTAATATTGGCTTAAATTAACAGCACTATACTTAATAGAAAGGTAGAATTTCAATCCCATCTGGAATCTCATCAAACAAGTAGAGAAATATCAATTCTCGCTCATTAATAACAATCGATAATTATATTTTTCCAACTTCATTACAATAGATATAACGAAGACTTATTTAATTGGATCTTGAATGGTGACTAAAAGCATTTTTTTTTAATAGGAACTAGGAATACCATAACTATCTTGTTATACATTTCGTAGCCTGAAAAAGACCATCACTATATATATATGTAGGGATTGGATCCAATGAGAACTCATCTTTTTTGATAAATTATCTTTTCTGATAAATTGAGAACTATGCATAGACGTATAAAGTCGATGAACAAAATCTATAAAGTTGTGTAAAACGAAAATATTCTGAAAATGTTTCACAACAAAATAATTTTAGAAAGTTTTCATTGTACATAACTTTATACATCATCTTTATACGTGCATAGTACGCAAACAAGATGTAGTTCTCATTTGATCAATTACCTATATATAGGTCATTATGTGATCTTTCCACAAATACTCCAAATACTAATTAATCATTGATCCAATTCAGTTCATAAAAATACTTCTCGATCAACAACGATGAAGAGGGTGTTTGGCTGAGCTTATAAGCTTCCCTAAACAGCTTATAAGCCGTTTTTCAAACTTAAAAAAGCTGTTTTGGAGGAACTTATAAGTTCAACCAAACACCCTCGAAGAAAAACATTGACCAAACAGTAAATTTATGCAATGTAGCTAAAGCTAAACACAAAAGGAGCATCAATCAAACTTCCTCAAACAAAGTCCCTTTTCTTCCTACTACCTTAAAAATCAGTTATGAGTACTTAAAAACAACACTAAGTTCAAAACAAAATCCCATCAAATCCTTTAATTAAAATATTTTATCGAGTATAGCATGTACAAGACTTAGCTCGACCTGAGGCGGTCGGACTGAAGGGCGGGCCCGCAGCTCTGGCTGCGGAGTAGGCCGGGCTTCTTCACCGGGCCCGACCGGGGCGAGTCGAGGCTCCTCAGAAGCAGCTGCTTGACGGCGGAGATGAGCTCCTCCGTTGGGTTCTTGGGCGGCCCGAGATTCTTGAAATTTTTGCAGAAGCTCATGTGCCGATTTAGGGCTTCTTCACTCCCAATCCTTCTCTCCGATCTCACCATCTCATCTTTCACGGCCTCTGCGCAAAGCCCGCAAATCCACCGGCCCGAATAGCGGTCGTGCACGCGCTTTATGTACGCCTCCGTGCATTCTTCCGTCAGCCCGCAGCAGTCACATCGCGCCACCACCGCCGTCGCTTTTTGCTGCGGAGTCTCCATTGCTGAAATTATGGGGAGAAAAAGTGAGAAACGTTCTTGAATTATAGGGAGAATTAAATTGAAAGTAATTTTGAAAAAAAAAAATCAAAATGCCTATAATAAGAAGGGATTAACGGAAATCACATCAAAAACCGAATCTTTCGATGCAAAAAACAAATAACTTCAGAGCTCCCACGCTAATATTTGGTAACCGATAAATCTTGAAATCTTGCTGAATTTTCGCAACTTCTTTGCAATTTCTCTCTTTCCCCCTTTTTTATCTCTCTTTCTCCCACTCGCCTTCTTCTTCAACAATCTCGCCGCCGATGATCAGACGCTTGAACACCATATACATTTCTGGCAGAGCCCTAGACGCAGAGAAGATTCAAGAAGCAACTTTCCTAAACTTGTCTGTATCTATCCCTGTCCCAACTGTGGAAATGTGAAAAATCTGATGAATATATATAATGGAAAGAGTGAGATGGAAAGTTGGATGAATTTGGAGAACTCTTTTGCCAACTTCGCTTTGTCTACGGACAGAAAATGTTATCTCCAATCATTGGCTGCTTCTGCGACACCGTTATTTTTGTGATGACGATGGTTTTTTTTTCTTTTTCTTTTTTATGCTTGCTAAAAAAAGTAAATCAATTAAAACGTTATATTTATTTATATGCTTCACATATATTTATAGAGATATATGAATATGAAATGACCCGGGTGCAGTGATGGTGAAATAGTCCGTGTAACATATGATTATAACGAAAGAAGATTCAAACAAAACCAAATAAAAATATTTTACTCACTCAAATTAAATCGAAAATTTTCGATTTATTTTGGTTCAGTTTAGATGTATATATATTTATTCAAATGTATATATATAAATAGATGATAGAATTAACATGATAATCATTTTTAAAATATGAACGTGAGAATAAAAAAATAATGAATTTGTTGAGGAAGTTGATGAATCCGTCGGAAAAATTTGTTGAATTCAAAAAATAAATTTTTCGCCACTTGTGAGATTCGAAGCGAAAATTTCGAATATTATGGATTCAGTCTAATTTTTCCGATGAATTCATCAACTTTTATACATAATTCACTTGATTCTTACATTCAAATTTTACAATAATTCTTATTTTAACCTCTATATATATATATATATATATATTAAAAATGCATACATAATTCAATGGAGTTGAAGGAGACATTTGCCTTTGCTCTTTTCCGTAATTACATTCTTTCTGCAAAAATAATCTCCCAAACTCTCACTATATATATCTTTCTTCACTCCAATCTTAGTGCAATATACTCTCTCTGTCTCATTTAAAATGTCT
The DNA here is from genome assembly GCA_036937905.1 of Salvia rosmarinus. Lineage (NCBI taxonomy): Eukaryota > Viridiplantae > Streptophyta > Magnoliopsida > Lamiales > Lamiaceae > Salvia > Salvia rosmarinus. The sequence goes on from CM072819.1 coordinate 13,517,037, forward strand.
CATTTTTCTTTTTGGGTTGTCCCATTAAAAATGTCTCATTCCATCTTAGAAAATAATTATCCATTCAAAAAGTATAGGTTCACTTTTTAACACTTTAGCTACTTTATACATTTCTCCTAAATATCTGTACCAAAAAAAAATAAGATACTTTAGATGGGATATAGGGAGTATTATATATGTATGGCGTTACTATTACCGATAGCATGTGCACATATTTATATGAAATAAAATGTGAATTCAAAAAAATGAGATCAGAATATAATAAATAAATATGAGTAAACGTACGCAATCATTGAGACGATTAGAGATAATATAATGTGTCCGTGATAAGATAGCTAACATCAAAACGTTGGTTGTTCTGAGTGCATGTAGTCGTAGAGTGATTAATGCACGAGGTCAAAGGTCTCGGATTCGAGTTCGCCGTGAAGTGGTCTTTAAATTTCTGTATTTAATTAACAAAAAAAAAGTTGGTTGTTCTATCATTTTATGGAGTGCCCTATAATTAAGCTTTTAAGCTGCTATTTATTCGTGAATAATATAATTTCCTTAAACAAATATTATAATATAAAATTTTCAAAGTGTAGTTGTCTTTTTAATTAAAACCAATTATTTTTCCGCAAACTTATGTCGATCTTTTCACCAATTCTGTAAAAAATTATAATAAAAAAAACTCATTTGCCTCAAATGGTATCCTCTACAGTCGTTTCTTTCTTTCTATTCTCATATTATCGGTGCACATTTACATATATCTTATAATATCATAAATATATTTAAGCACACGTTCAGACATTCTCATTATTAATATATTAGAAGACAAAACATTTTTATGATTGAGGATTTCGGCTGCATTTGGCTAGTCAAACACGCAGCTTACGCAAACTAATAACTCCACTTCTAAAAAGAAGAAAAAAAATCCACTTATAGAGAAAAATGACGAGGTGGTCTCATGTACGAGACGATTATATATACGAATAATGATACTTTTTTTAGTACAAATGATATTTTAATTACAATGTGAAAATAAATAATCATTTTCTTCAATGTAAATGATACTTTTATTAAGAACAAATGATACTTTTATCGTCTGTATCGTGCAGACGGATATACAATTTTTTTTTTTGAGAAAATATACATTAAAATATATGTACTATTTTTAAAATTTAGATTAAATCCTTATATGCAGATAATTTGGTGACTTCCAAAATAATCTATTTCTACATAAATAAGTCAAATTTCTTTATTTCCCCTAACATGGGCCGAGTTTCTTTTTGCTCTCCTTGAACTATTTCTATTAAAATATGTTTAGCTTTTTATCTTTCACAATACAAAAAAAAAAGTAAAAAAAAATCAACCTAATAATCCAACACAATAATTACAATCGTTGATCCTTTTGTTTTATTAGGACCCACTACCACAAATACTATTTTTTGTGGCAAAATGCCCCTTTGTACCAACTTGTGTCATTTGTGGGACATGTAAAGTAAGATAAGGAAGGACAAAACGGAGATAACTGATAAGGTGTAAATAGTTTTCGCACAATTTGGATTTTTAAAAAAATAATAATTATTATCGTCCTTATATAACTCATCATGATAACGACAATGTATTATCACAGTTGTTACTTAAATTATATTTAACACTTCACCTATTGTAATACAGCCACATATATTACGTATACGATATTATTTCTATTTGGACTTCGTTAAAAATTCGTACAAAAATGGCAAACGCAAGCTAGGAGAGATTATCTAAATGATGAGAGAGTAATGGTTTTGGATTAATATTGTGATATGATAAATCTTAAATAATTAGAGGACCTTAAATAAATTTATCAAGAAAATAATTTAAACCAAGCTAACTCATTATAAACAATGAGTATGTTAATCACATTAATTTAAGAATCTCATCATTTTGTGTATCCTATATCTTGGTATATATATTTATATATAATTGAGTTGGTTATCAGTAAACCCACTTGAATTAATTATAATATTTGATATTTCAGTATTCTTTGCCTTCAATCTCGTTATTTCCTTATAAACGCAACAACAAAAAATCGCAAGAAAGGGTGGAGATTACTCAATAAAACTTTCAAGATGTGATCATAGTTGGCCGTTACTAATACTAATAAATGATTCAATATCATTATATGACAAGCATTTACAACATTTAACAAAAGTAGCAAATACCCATTTAAGTAAAGAGAACAATTTTTATATAGCCATCCAAGTTAAGTAATGTCAAATTATAGCCACCAACATAAAAATATCAAATTATAGCCAACTTACTGGTCCTATTGGGACTATTATCACCAAATAGTACCAATAGGTCCAACCAATTGGTACTATTTGGTGATAATAGTCCCAATAGGGCCAGTAAGTTAACTATAATTTGACATTTTTATGTTGGTGGCTATAATTTGACATTCCTTAACTTAGATATATATATTGAATTTCCACTTAAGTAAATATCACTTATGCCACGAACATCAAAATTTTATCGCAAATTTAATTGGTTGCAGTTTTACCGTTATCTATTCAATGAAGAACTACCTTTTGTAAGCCTTTAATTATTCGCATCATAACAAGTAATTTACAAATGAGCCAAAATCTAATATAACTCATATGTTAAGTTTGCTATCATTTTTATCACATATGTTAAGTTACTATATTTTTTAACCATTTGTACAATTTTATCCTTAAATATAAAAAATCACACGGATTGACACGCACAGACACAATCTCGGCGGCTAACCCTCCCTCCCCCTTCCCATCATGTTTCCGACGGTAACCATCCTCCTCCCCTGCATCGGCGGCCAACCCTCCTCTCCCTTTTCGTGCCAACCATCCTCGCTCCCTCTGCCGCCTGACCCCTCCTCTCCTTTTTCGGTGTGACCCTCTCCCTTCCCATCTGTTTTCCGACGGCCAATCCGAAAAATTGCAAAGAAAATTGGTTGGCCGCCGACAGAGGGGAGGGAGAGATGGTTGGTCGCCGGAAAACAGATGGGAAGGGAGAGGGAGGGTTGACCATCGGGAAAAGGGAGAGGGAGGGGGTTGGCCGCTGGCAGAGGGGAGGGAGGGATGGTTGGCCGCCGAGAAACAGAAGGGAGGGAGGGATGGTTGGCCGTCGGAAAATGGGTTGGTCGCGGGTTAGGGAGGATATTTTTGTAATTTTAATTAAAAATGGATAAAAAGAGTAGCATGTTAGTATATGAGTTAAATTAGATAACAATGTTAAGAATTGAGGCAATTCTCCCCATTAACACTTACAAAATTGTACTACTAATTAACTGCACACGACAAATACTGCAACTTACCAAAAAAAAAAATACTAATAATAAGTAATAAAAATTTGTAACATGCTTTAGATAAAATCTTGCATACAATTACGAGATAAAAATTAGAATATATATAAACTGAATTGAAGCATCTAGTGTTTTGTAGAGGTGTAAAATGGATCAAACTAGGCGAATGTATAATTAATTTGGAGTTTGAGTAAATAAAAATAAAACAGGTGTACTAGTATTTCACAATTTCAGGTCTGAATTGATTACTTAATTAATATTCAAATAGATAATTCAGTTTATTTAATAGAATTATTCAGTTATATAGTTATCCATGGAGTTAAGGTCCAAAACACTTATACAATAAAATTGCTAAATAAGGGAAACTAGCAAAGGAAAAGAAAGAGAGTAGGAACAGTTTAGAGAGAGATGAAAAACTGGAGAGAGAGAGAGAGAGAGACCCTCAGCTCAAAACTCAAGAAACAAAAAATACAAGTAGAAAAGAATCGAGTGATTTTTCTCCTTTTCCGTGATTATGCAGATGCACACACACACACACACACACACACACTCAATGGCCCTGTCACTCTTTGCTATCTAAATCCTATCCTGGATCGCTTGAATTTCTAAACCGTATCCTCTATTTTTGGATGTATTTAACATGGTTTCTTTGACGACAGACCTTCTTCGCAAAGGTGAGCTACCGAACCCATATTTATCATCATATATTTCTTGTTATCCCTAAATTTTGGCCTTTAGTTATGTAATTTGTTTTTCTGCTAAAATTTTGGGAGATCTACTGAGATAAGCTGGGTTGTCGAAGTGCAAAAATTTAGCTTTTTTTGGTTGTGCTTTTATTTGTTAGTTTTCTTCTTATTCTTCTTTTTTTTTTGGATTGCTGAATTTCCAGAATTTTTGTTGAATAACGATTTTATCTCAAGGCACAGTTCTTTTTTTTGTTGTGGTTTAGCTCATAGTTATTGCTCATGATGAATTCTTATTTATTTCCAGATATCAGTTGTTGGGATCTTTTCATCATGGTGTTTTACTGTTTATAGTTATTATTTGGCACTTTTATAACGTGTTTGTCGTTTAATTATTGCAAAATTAGATTGTATGACTTGTGGTTATGTTAGGTGGTTTTGCCAGTGAAGATTATTCATTCTGCAACTGATCTTTTATTATGTATTTGTTGTTTAATAATTGCAAACTTTTGATTGTATAACTAGTATTTGAGGTAGCTGGTTCTTCCACTCTGCTACTATTCTCTTTTTACTCTTTGTTAAGTTTATGCATTCAAATTGTGTCTCTCCCACTATCGTTGATTAGTTTAGGCTATGGGAATCAATATAATGCTGGTCAAATTGTAAGGTTTCATTTGTGAATTTGGAAGATTTTTGTATCTGCAGGTTTTGGCTAAGACGACCTCAACATCACCGGTTCAGTTATTTGTAGAAGGATTTACTTTTTTTATGTAGACTTTATTTTCTTACCTTATCTTGAAACTAGAGAGAGAGAGAGAGAGAAGAAGAAGAAGAATAAAATGAACTTGTTAGCAAAGGGTGCTTCTGTAGCTAACAAGAAGCTCAGTGCTGAAGCAACTTTGAATCCAAATGCTGCAGAATTCGTTCCTTTTGCTCTCAGGTCACAGGCTGCAAAAGTCAGAATCTTAGATACATCTCCAAAATTTACCACCTCGGGGAAATCGATACTAGATAGGTCAGAATCATCAATTTCAAATAACTCTAACTCGGAAGAAGAGGCCCATCTCCAGCTCCCAGATGACATTACTCCCAACTTTAAGGTGATGGGGTTTGATAATGAAACGAATGGCTTACAGTTACCCTTTTCTAGCTTATCCTTGAATGATGTCAATGAAGCCTCACGATATACTTCTCCAACAAACAATGGCTTTACGTTGAAAGAACATCAAGCCTTTTCTGTTCATCCCTTAGATGGTAACACTCGTGCTGAAAAACTGAGGTATCCGGTTGCACCCAATGGAGAATGTTTTCAGACGTCTCTTGCTAAACCTTGGGACAGTCAAATTCGGGGTGGCAGCGATCAGCTTCTTGCAAGGGAAGGGAATCCTTATAATGGCAGCATTAGTCAAGCTTTTGTGGCTGAAATGTTAAATGAGCAGTTATTGTTGGACTATGCAGACTTGTGCCGTCTTGAGTTCTTAGCTTCGCAGTTTCCATCTTTTGCTGCTGAAAGTATTGCAGAGGCATATTTGTCTGGTGGAGGTGATCTGAACCTGACAATCAACGCGCTTACCCAGCTCGAGGTAGGCCTCACTGCTGATATTGCATGACTTGCAATCTGTTGTGTTATCGTGTTTGGTAAGAACCACGAAGGTTCCTTATATAAATCCCACTAGGTAATTTTTAGTGCTCAAGCAATCTTAGTGTGACTAACATATCGAGAAGAACAGAGATTTTCCTGCAGGATGTTTTTGCTTAAACTGTATATTCTGAATTTGTCTAAAGAAACTATTACTGTTGAAGTGTAAAAAACTATAGATAAGGTTCCCTTCTTAAACTTTTCAAAGGTTGGATCTAAGTAAGCTATAACTCCCTTTAATTTTGTGGTCTAACTCGGCAATATTTCCTTTTAATTCTGTGGTGTTGCTCATTTAATTTATTTTCGTTTTCATCACCTGTAAATGTAAATTGTTATCTGCCTGACTACTTGTTAACATGTATTGCTGGCTTACACTAAAGAACTGCTTACATTTTCTTTAGGAGGTATTTGTTGTTCAATGCAGTAGTCAATTCTTCATATTTTGTTACCGTTGATGACTATATGCACATGATAATACAGGAAAGTTTGCTGAAATATAGTCACTCTAAATAAATGATTATTCTGGGTTTGGGCAAAACTTGTTTTGCTTTTTTTTTTTCTTATGCATAGACCTTTCCCATTAATAATTTCCTATATCGACTTTCTTATGCATTGATCCTTTTATATAATATCTTTTCTAGGAACTGTCCATTTGTCCTGTGATCTTGATGATGCATTGACACCTCTGCCATTTACTTTTAGACATGGTTTTCACCGTAAACTATAATCATGCAGCTCCAATTTGATGGAGTCTCGAATCAGACTCTTACCCCAAAGGCTTTCTCCACCCCAAATCTCAGTGCCTCGAATCTTCCTGCTCTCCGTGTCCCAAATGGTCACAGTGGTTCAAGAAAGTTCGTTGGTGACAATCAGCAAAACATTAGCCCTTATTGGTTTTCTGTGAAGGATAGTTCACTTCGACTGAGATCTTTCTCGACCATTCCATCAAGAGTTGCTTCGGATTTTGCTTCAGCTGTGAGGAACACGATATCTCAAGAGTCTAGCATATGGAAGTATGATAGAAATGGGTCATCAGATAATAGACAAGTTCTGGCAAGTACGTATAACAGAGGTCAGGCAAAGAGAATTTATGGTAATAGGCTGCAAAGTCGAGGATCACCTCTTACATCTCCAGCCAGGCTTGAACCTGGATTATCAGTCGGTAATATTTATGAGGCAATCAATTTAACTTAAATTTTATTTGTGAGGAAATGTATAGTGCCTGTATATGTGCTTTAACTTTGTTGAGGTGACAGCAAATATGTACTCTGGGAAGCGGGAGGAAGCTCGTGATCATGCACACGTGCATCATACATATATTGAGCAGGTATATAATCAATGATGGTATTTAGAAGCCAGTCAATGCAAAAGAATGAAATATGTTAGTTACCAAACATATGCATTGTCAATTTAAATAAAAAGCTCCGACCTTCTCTGTTTCCCTCTATCTGCACAGTCTTAGAAGACAAATGAATTGAATTAATGCGACATAAGGGAATATCATGCTCTAGGCGTTCCTCTGATCATGCATGGTTCGTATAACTAATAACATTTAAAACTGTTCAATGAGATTAGGCACGACAAGCATACCTCTTTGGTAACAAGAACCTAGCCAAGGAGTTAAGCATTCCCGGACAGCTGCACAGTCTGCAGATGAAAGCAGCCGAAGGGGAAGCCCAAGAATCGATCAATCATCAAAGGTTTGCTTTTTCATGTAACACTAGCACACGAATTTCATTCATGATGCAAATTTTCTCTCGTGGTCCTCTCGTTTCTCTTTACAACTTTGATGAGAATTTTACTAATATTTGTCAGGAGTTCGGATATCACAAGATGGACAGAGCAGAAGATCGATCTGCATGGTCTAAACGTGAGTGAAGCCATTGTGGTGCTCAAACGTGAGCTTGCTGTTCTGAGAAATGCAGCCAGGTCAGTAGACCAACACGTGCTCGTCTCCATTAGTGTTGGGGCAGGTCATCACACGAGGGGCTTGCCCACGCCTGCTAGACTTCCCTTTGCTGTGCAATGCTACCTTCTGGAGGAGGAGGGCCTCGACTACTTTGAGACGCAACCGGGGCTCCTTCGAGTTGTGATATACTGAATCACGAAGGTCTAGGAGAATTTTTGACACTCTACAGTGAAAACTGTTGGGAATTTTTTTTGGAATTTTTGTTGTATCTGTAAATGGGAGAAAAGTGTAGGGAATTTTCTGCACAAGTGAAAAGGTAACCAAAAATATTTGTACCATTTTATTTTTGCTCTGTATGTGCAGATGTAGCTGATAGAATTCCTTCAGATGATAACAGAAAAGCTTGTGATCTCTCTCTCTCTCTCACTAAAAATTATATAAATGTTTTTTAGTTAAGCTTATAAACAGGTTTCAATTCGTCGAAACTACCAATTCCGAAAGACAATTGGTGAGACGTTGATTAATATTGATTATTGAACAACTCTTCTAGAATTCAACTGACAAATATTACAACAGTGCCTTGTAGAATTGGTGAAATAAATTCACAATTAAATAAGTCTAACATGCCAAGGAAGCAATATCTAAATTTCCAATTTGATAATATTCTTTTTCCAAGTCCAAAGAAATATATAAACAATAAGAACAAGGAAAGATGGGAAGGCCTATCACAAGAGCGGGGGCTCGAGTCTCGATCCAAACATGAGGGATAGGAAAATCCTTAGCATTGGCCTCACGATGAACATGTCTGAATTTAAAAGAAATATATTTGGCAAACTTCAAAAGAAAATGTAAATATTATTTTTTTTCAGAATAAAGAAAATATAAATATAAACTATTGATCAACCTTGTTTTCCAAACTTAGAAAATATTCCAAAAAATTTTGCAAAACTGCCTTTCCTAACTCGGTTAGGTAACGGCGGCTTGGCCGGTGGTGCAGACAAAACCCGCCTCCAAACTGGTGGCTCCGCCACGTTTACTTGTCCAGCGGCCGCCGTTCCACTGCCTCCAAAACTATGGCAATGCCGTAATCCAGCCCAGCCTCCCTTCACCCTTCATCAATGGATGGATTTCATCATTTGCTGAATCTTCACAACTCCTCCAAACTGAACCTGATGAGCCTTGCCTTCTGTATGATTTTGTAGACCTTTTTAGATTTGCCATGAAACTATTAAGACCAAACTTCAGTCTTTATTCGTCTTTTTATTATTAGCTAAGAATCTTATTTTGCATGGAAAAATGAGGGTTGGTTGGTTATATATATATGTTTGGAAGAGGAGAAGATTGTGAGATGGAGAATAAAATGAAGCATCTATTTAGATCAACCGGCGCCGGTTAATGATTCCAAGATCCCATAATCTATAACTATGTAGACACCTTTAAATTAATACAATTTTGTTGTTATATATTGATTTAATTGCATACAGTAACACCACTTGTACCTAATTTATGGTTTACAACACAGACTTTTAAATATTGACACCGAGATATGTTTTTACAATTTACAGCGGTGATCGAAATTAACCAATATTAAAACTAACGTAGTTGTCGAAAAAATACACGTGAACAATTGGGCCGAACCTCATAAAAATAGGATATATAGATGCGACAGTCCATATAAGATGTGCATGCATAATATTAAGGGAGATTCTATACATAACCTCCTTTTTACTCACTATAGCCCCCATTTAAAATAATAATAAAAATATTAATAAATAGACTGTATTACCCCTACAGCCCCAATTAAATTTCCAATACATTAATAATTTATTTTAAACAATTGTAAGAGTTAAAACATAGCCCCCGTCGTGATATGAAGATAAACACATATTACGTACATGGGGTATGAGATAAAAAAACGTTTACTCACATAACAAACTATGCAGATAAATAAACCCTAAAAATAATAATGATAACCGTATCTACATAGCCACCAACAAAAAATCTGAGAAGCACAATAAGAACAAAATCAAACCAATACAAGAAAAAATATAGTCCAACATCATATTCCAATAACACTTTCCCTCATTATTCTTGTAGTTTGAAGATCTTTATGAGTTCTCTGATACAAAAAATGAATGGAAGTTCTGAAAACTAAGATAATATGTTGCAGGTATGTGATCCCCAAGCAGGTTTAGCATATATTTTCATGAATTTGTTGCTACTAAATTTTCCTATCGAAGAGAAGCAGTGCAACTGTTAAATAATTATGCAAGAATATGTTTATGATAGTTAAAATGATTGGCATTCATTCAAAAATAGGCAAATCAAATTTGGAAAAGAAAAAAAAATAAAGGATGAGAAGAATATATATACTGCAATACTGCAATGAAAGATAACAATTCAAATTAGCATAAAGAAAGAAACATATAACTGCTAGCTTAAAACTGCAAATTGTACAGCCAGTTAAAGAGATGTTCCATGCTCATACTTGGCCTAGTAAAGTTCTCACAACATATAAAAAGAGGCAAAACATCTCTCTGCAACCTGCATTATAAATGTAGAAAGAATGCTCAAGTTCATTAATGGAATTAAATAAATTATAGACTTTGAATATTTGTATAGATAGGAGTTTTGAGTAGAATTAAGTAATGAAATCAGTATGTGAGTAGCTTAGAGAAAATAAACATAGTTTGTATCTAGGTATGACAGTTATAACCAAACCTATTTAGTCATTGTTCCATCAATAAAAAAAACTAAAGCAAATAATGGACATTGCAAGAATATAAATAATACAAGACATTAAGAAGCAAGACATGTTAAAAAATTAATTCATTTCTAAGATTTTATTTGAAGGATTTTAAATCAATACAACTCCTAATAACAATTGTTTAATTGTGCATATTCTCATTAATAAAAAAATACTTATATCAAAATTACACATACATCATCAAGCGTATTTTCACCGGTATAAGAATGCATGTCAGAAGTTGTCAAATATATAAGTAACAAGAGATGGAAAAGAATATATTTTAAGTCATTTCTATATTTTTTTATTTCAAAGTGTTATAGTACTTCAGTTTTTCATCTGTATTAAAACATGTCTTAGTCTTGTTACTAATATTATGAGTTCCAATTTGTTGTTTCTGAAAATCAGGCAAAGCCTTTGGATTCAACTAGTGCTTTTTCTACTGACATTGTAAGTTTAAAATTTAATTAAAAATAAATAAATCATATTTATAAGTACAAGTATAATACAATATAGTGATATTATTATGCAGGTTTTTAGCAATAAAGAAGAGTTAGTTGCATGGGCAAGAGAAACAGGAAAGAGATTATGATATGTTATCATAATTTTAATTTCTCAATCTCAAATGGGAGGAAGGAAGCTAGACTACGACTTGGTTGTGAGCGTAGCGGAGCATATAAGCTTCCTAAGAATATTACCAACACTGACACAATATCTCGTAGTGGGACTAGTACAAAAAAGATTGGTTGTTCATTTATGTTGTAAGGAGTGAAATTAAAAAAATGATGATGATTGGGGTGTGAAAGTTGTATGTGAATCCCATAATCATCCACCTGCCAAACAACTTGAGGGTCACTCATTTGCAGGAAGGTTAAATAAGGAAAAAAAACTTTATTGTTTGACATGGCGAATATTATGATCAGGCCAAGAAACATACTTGTGACTATAAAAGAGAAAAACAAAGAAAATGTGTCTACAATGAAGACGATCTACAATGCTCGTCGTAGACACATAATTATTGAAAAAGCTGGCAGATCACAAATGCAAGAACTTATGAGAAAGTTGAACGAAAGCAGATATGTGGAATGACACAAAAGCGATTATTTGACCGATTCGATTAAAGACTTGTTTTGGGCACATCCTTCATCTGTGGATACTTTGCATGCATTTCCATCAGTGTTGATCATGGATTGTACTTATAAAACTAATAGATATGGTCTCCATTACTAGAGATAATTGGTGTGACATGTACAGATCTCACATTTTTCGTAGCATTTGTCTACATGGAGATAGAGCGTGAAGAGAACTATACATGGGCTATGGAGAAGTTAAAGAGTTTAATGACATCAAATATACTACCTAATGTAATTGTAACTGATAGAGACTTGGCGTTGATGAATTCTATTAAAAGAGTTTTTCCAAGCACAACAAATCTTTTATGTAGATTTCATGTCACGAAAAATGTGCTTGCTAATTCAAGAAACTTGTTTGAGAGCAAAAAGATGTTTGTTTTCATGTCAGCTTGGAGTCTACTTATGTTTTCCTCATCAGAAAATGACTATACTCAAAATTTGGAATCCCTTGATAATGTTTATAAAGATTATCTAAGAGTTCTGAAATATATCAAAGATATATGGTTGATACCATATAAGGATAGATTTGTAGCAACTTGGACAGATAAAATTATGCACTTCGGAAATTTAACAACAAACAGGTAACCTTTATTTAATTTAATCTTGATGTTCTTTATAAGCTATGAATTAATTATATATATATAGAGTGAAGTTCAAATAATAACCAATTTTAACGTGAGAACTAAGAACCACGAAAATTCTTTACGAACAAAATGAATTTGCTATGAAAGTTAATGAATCTGCTGAGAAAGTTACTGAATCCAAAAATTCATAATTTTTGTCCAGGGTTCGAATCCCATGAGAGACAAAATTTCATTTTTTTTTGATTCAGTAACTTTCCCAACGGATTCATTAAGTTTCACACCGAATTCATCATTTTTTGGTTCTCACGATAAAAATGGTTCTCACGTTAACCCTCCCATATATATATATATATATATATTTATATATATATGTATCTTTTTTTTGTAGAGCTGAGAGTGCACATGCAAAGTTGAAAAGATGGCTTGGTTCCTGGAATATGATTAACTCTTTGATTGAGTTGCAACACATTCAAATCAAAGCTTCATTTGAGCAAAGTCTGAATGTGGTTGAACATAATTTCAAGCATGCATTGTTTAGAGATTTACGGGGATTAGTTTGTAGGAAGGCGCTAAATATGATCCTTAATGAGTCAAAAAGAGCACATGATGTAGGGGTTGACATTACATTATGCAAGTGTATTGTCAAAAGTACACATGGGTTGCCTTGTGCGCATGAGATTGCTGAGTGCATGAGAGATTTCCGTCCTATTTCTATTTCAGCTATTCATCCCCATTGGTTTAAGTTGAACTTAGAAAAGTCTCAGCCTACTTATGGTTCATTTGATGTGAGCATTGATGATGAAATAAATACAATATGGTCGCGTTTTCATGCTTCCGACCATACAGGAAAGTTGACATTGAAAATAAAATTAAGAGAGTTTGGGAATCCGACCACAACATCTCTTACTCCACCATTGAAAAAGTGTAAAACAAAGGGTAGTCATTCGGTAAAGACATCTGAATCAACTCGTCGTGATCCCTCATACTTTGAGATTGTTGAGACAATGCTTATAAAGAGTGAAGTAGAATTTAGTGGAAAATCAATTACCACTAAAAAGCAGACAAAACTACCTATAAGAAGGCCTAACCACAGAATACATTTTTTGGATTCTTTTCCCATATATATAAAACCATATATTCGTAGTATATTGGATGTCAAAGTAGATGGACATTGTGGTTTTCGTGCAATTGTTGGTCTACTTAATTTTGGGGAAGATTATTGGTCAAGAGTTCGAGAAGACTTAGTTGAAGAGTTATCTTGTCATCGTTCTTATTATGTCAGATTTTATGGATCAGTGGAACTAGTTGCTCAATTATTGGAGGCTTTATCTTGTTTTAAAATTCTAGCTCCATACAAAAACTGGATGAGTTTGCCTGATATGGGTCATTTGGTTGCCACAAGATATAATGTGGTACTAGTTCAAATTTCTAAAAAACAATGTTGCACCTATCTTCCTCTACGATCCAGTCCACCAACACAATCACCACATAAGGTGATATCGATTGGATTTGTAAATAATAATCATTTTGTTCAGGTATGTGCAAAATCTCTTAAATAAGACGCTCTTATATACATTCTTTTAACTATGGTTGTTTTAATCTTTTTTGTAGGTTGTGTTGGACCATGCTGCACCAATACCTCCTATTGTGTCTAACTGGAAACACTTTCGAAATAAATCTGTTGTAGGATGTGATATTCTTTTTTTGGCTCGTATCAAAGATTTTGAAGCACTAATTCCAATAGAGTCAAACTCTGGAAGTGGAGAGTTTATCAACTTAGATGATTCATAATATTCCATACATGCTATGATAAGCAGAAGAAACATCAACTAATTGTGCTCGAATTCGTTAAGCAAAAATGTGTATGAAAGTGTCCACCTCCGGACATTCATACCTAGGAGCACTAGCATATGCAAGTAGCAACTACAATGCAGACGAGCAGGGATGAACATAAGCAATGTTTTTAGGCTGAAACTCTTTGAATTACTACTTGCCAGTTGCTGATATTCAACACCCTGGAGAACTTAATGATAAAGCTACAAGTTTTGGACAACAACTCTTGTAGAAGAAAATTTGGGATTGATTTGCTATCAATTCTTGTGCATTGGGTGGAATTTTTTTAATACTTTTTGGATATTTTGTTTAAATACGCTATATATATGTTTAAATCCTCCTTAAAAGGGATATACTTAGAGACTATAGTGAGTAAACAAAAGGTATATGTTTTCAATGCAATTTGCCAACATTATACCATAAAAAAATACAGAAAGCATATATGAATTATTTTTTATAAATAAAAATACTATATAATATAAAGTTTACTTGTATATAAAGAAATTGACCAACAACAAAGTTATTGGGAAATCCAGCATCAGAAAGAGAGGTACAAGTCATCAGTGGACTAGCAACATGCCATGTTGCACTTTGTCCTTCCACACATTCATCCATCAGCCAATTTTCAACAAGTTATGCTATCATGAAACTTTACCCCCCTATGGAAAGAAACATCAGAGTTCCATTTTTGATACTTCTATGAAATAATTTAAATAAAATTTTAGAAGCATAAATAATGTCAAGCAACTATAAAAAGAATAACGTGTTTAAACATGATTCTTGACTTTTCACCACAATCTCAAACAAATACTACATAAGAACAGATTCATTGTTACATTCATTAACACTATAATGCAGTTAATATGGGAAACACAATTAGACAAATGGCTACAATTATTTAGGAAGTAAAAGAAGAAATGAGCGCATTGTAGGAGCTATCTATTGGTTGAAGAAGACATTTCTTCAAATACAATTCGTTAGGCACGTCAAAGCAAAAGGGGGATTCCTTTTAGATTCTATAGAAATTATATCTTGACCCTGTCATGTAGTAATCTCTACTACAAAATTTATAATTTTTTCTAGGACCTTTTTTCATTGCTTGATTTGTCTATAGAAATTGCACTCTCCAGGCACTACATCATACATTTATTCAAAATATTTGTGAAGAAGATTCAAATGTACTCGACATAGCATGTTGAATTTAGTTCAGCCATTTTATCTCTGCCATAGATATTGCTACATATGGGGCTACATGAAACCAAAATTTCCATCTTACCAATTGAGTAAAATGTTTTCATATTTTAGGACTCACTTGATGCCTCAAGAGAAAATTAATAGTTTTGAATAGGACTTCTACTGCAACAGAAAAAATGAAATGAATATTATCCCTACTATCTTATAGCAATTCACTATACTTAAAAAAGAGAGCAAAATCATGAACTCCTACAGTAATGGAAAATGAAATGAATATTATCCATACTTTCTTGTTCGGCAATTCAACATATGCAAGAAAGAGCAAAATCATATAAGGAGTCCCCAAAACAAAACTATCTTAAAAAATTTAGTTGTCGTAAATATGCAGGGTTTCCCCCTAAAAAAAGACTAACTCAAATCCTACAAGCTACAATTTAGCCTATTAGGAAAAAAATAATAGGAAGTTCAAGATTTCACCTTACACTTCTTCAAATGGTAAAAGTGAAGAGAATTGCTCGTCGGATTCTACAACTCATCTTCTAAAATCTCCCAACCACAAACAAAGCTCTAATAATCGAAATCCAAAGCCAGCATCGACTCTCTTCAACGTGAAGAAGCAAACTTTACCCTCTTTCTCCTCCTCCTTGCTGATTGCCGGACCTCTGTAGTGGGAGCTGACAATCCTATCCTCTTTCGGGAGATGTAAGAAGCCATTTTAGCATTTTCTTTTTCCCTTCCTTGGGGCTATACATATCTTTTCTTTTTCTTGTTCTTTTCTTTTTTTCACTACAAATTGGAGGCTATAAGTTTATTGTTTACGAAAGGGGCTATGCATTCTTATTTTCAAAATTTCAAGTGTACTAATATAATTTTTGACTGTAAGGGTAATATAGTAAACTCAACAATAATTTTATTATTATTTTAAATGGGGGGTTATAGTGAGTAAAAAGGGGTTATGTATAGAATCTCCCTAATATTAATGCCTCGCCAGCTTGAATCTGAACGGAATTAAACGTTGTAAACCATACAAATCATAAGGGTTGTGTTTTGGTTCCAAGAGTTAAAAATCGTTTGTAAACCAAAAAAATGAGTAAAAAATGTGTTATTATATTAAACTAGATATTAATTTTTATTTACTGTATTTTTTACATTTCAACATTTTTTCTAGGAAAATTTATGGTTCCATAAGGTGATAATTCTAAGTTGTTTGTTTACATTGATTTACCTCATACTAAAAAGGTCATAAGTTTAAAACTTAGCAGCCTTTCAAGTCAAACTGAGTAGCACTACATGTCGTTCCAAAAAACAGAAAAAATCAGCAGATAGGAGAATCTAACACTGTTTGATAGAGAGAATAGCATGGTCTTTAGAATGATTATTTCCATAGTAAATATAGAGAAAGGAGTAAAACTCTCTGTACTTCTCATTTCTCAGCTAGTAGAAAACATAATGCTTGCTACCGATCTCAAGTTCAAGTTCTTGCTAACTAGAAACTGCAGAAAACAAACTCAAATCAAACAAAATTAACTCAAAAACTCAAAGATCTATAGAAATAAAGAAAATATCCAGAACAATGTGCTCCTAAAAGTCTCTCTACTTCACATTTCACAACTAGCTACCAATTTCTACTTTGATCTAACTAGAGACTGCACAAAACAAATTTGAAGATCATCTCATTGCAACAACTGCAAATCAATCAAAACTTACTCAAAAAATCAAAGATCTATAGCATGCACCAAATACACATTCCCTCTATAAGTAAACGACCTATTCTTTGCTCCAACACACCACAAATGTCCATGCACCTCCAAATCCCCCTTCACCCCTGCACTCTCCCACACAAACTTAAACAGCCCCATGGCCACGTCCAACTGCTTCACCGCGCTCCGTACCACCTCCTCCTCATCCACCGTCAAGAGCTTCCCCGCGTACAAACACACCTTCTGCCCTATCGCCACCACATGAACCCCCCCACGCACCTCCAGCTCGACATCCCCAACGCTGCCACACAGATAGTACATCAAGAGAGTGAACAAGCATTTAGACGAGTGGCCTAACGTCTTTGTCAGCCTCTTCTGCACCAAGTGCTCTTGGTAACGATTCTCTTTATACCCGATGCTCTTGTCAATCAACACATCCCGTATTTGAAAAAGCCCTTCTTTCATTACCTCAAGCTTCGAGACATGGAAACCTAACTGATCTTCATCACTCAAACAATTGACAAGATCTATACACATTTCTAGGGCATCCCCCCATTTAGGGGAATGTTTTGAATTAGCCCCTTTCGTGGGCGGGAGGCGCATCCATGAACTCGATTCAACATCATAAGACATTGCTGATTCAAGAATCTTGAGACAGCCAGCAAGAATCTGCTGAGACAACGCGATCTCCTTGCTTGATCCTCGTAGGTTCAACACCTCAACCTCGGATTTCAATCCGTTTAGTATCTGAAAGAGTGCACCTGTCCATATCTTGTGCTGTGTCACCTGTGGACTTATATTCTTCCTCACCACCTTCCTCTGCTGGGCTGAGATGTTTAAGATGTCCGCGACCTTTGTCATCGAGTTCACCGTGAGGGCGTCCCTCTCGTGGGGTCTGCAGAAGTACTCGAACTCTTTGTAGCGTTGATCAACCGATGAATGCATCAAGTTGCTCTTCAAGGTCTCCTGCATCGACGGGAGCAGGATGAGCTCCCTGCCGATCGATTTGAATGCGTGCATCTTCTTCTCCAGCTTCTTGTCGAAGATTCTTGAGTGATCGTTGATATTCACGAGCCTCCCGCCAACCAAGTCGAGCTCTTTCAGCGATTGGCTCCATTTCTTCATCTTGGAAAACGCAGCTTCGCACCATTCTTGAGGGGGAATCTCTTCTTCAGTTGTTTCGTGATGATTCGATCGCGTCGCCATCATTATGTTGATTCTTGAGCGCAGATGTTTAGTCGCTTTTATGAAATTGTGCAGCGTGTTGCGGGCCATTGCTGCTTCTTCAGTTTCTTGCGGAGGCTACTCCAGTTCACTCATTGAGGTTACAGGAAGAAAATCCTGAGTTGGGTATTTCATCGAACAGGTTGTGGACATCCTTCAAAAAGTAAGATATATGTGGCTAGCTAGCTCTACAGAGACTGCGGAACCAATTGGAATCTATCGGAGTGGCCTAGATTCTTGAATCGTTCTTACTTCTTAGACAGATAGATAGTCCGTCAATTTTATAAATAGGGAGAGAGGGGTAGGGGTGTAATAAAATCAAATTATTTGAACTTCAGTTTTCCTATGTCAACTCGTAACTCGTAGTAAGCTTTCCCTAACGAATATTTTGGGGACTACAAAAAAATATGATAAAATAAAAAATTATTCCTAAATAGAGTTGTAAGAAGATTTTTTTGTACATGAACAATACATAAATATTATAATTACTAAATACAGTATATGTATTGTATAAAGTATTCAGGGCCGATCCTGATAAATAATGGGCCATGGACGAAACAACAAAAAAATTATTTTTCATTATGGAGATACAATTGAATATATCTAAAAAGATATATAATATATCATTTATAAAAGAATTATTTTTTTTACAAAATTTGGGCCCCCAAAAGTTTATAACAAAATTTTGAGAAATTGTATATTTTGTTTTTAAAAAAAATATTTATATTAATATAAGAGGATATAAAAAATTTTATGCCCCCTAAAATTATGGGCCTTGAGCGGTCGTCCATGCTTGCCCGCCCTCATGGACGGCCCTGAATGTATTATATACAAATACATATATAATATTTAATTTATTTGACTTAGAATATGTAGAGTTAATCTCTTAAAGTATATGTATTTAAGTACATGTAACTTTTGTTGGAATCATTATTATGTGTTCTTATGGACGAGTTTGCTCGACAAATTAGAAATATTTTAGGTTTAACAAGAAGATGGTCATATGGATGAAATTTATTGAAGACCATAAGTTACAAGATATAATTGTAATAAAAAGATGAAGTCATTGTCACAAGAACCTTGTAGAAATATTTTAAATCTGCATAAATTTATTATAATGATATATATATATATATATATATATATATATATATATATATATATATATTGTGATTTATTCCTAAATGAATGTGTATTTCTTTAAGGTGGGACCTTAAAAAAATATGAATTATGATAAATATAAAGTTTATTCCGAAATATAACTGTTCCCAAGTTGGGACCATGAATTTTTTTGATAAAATATGAGGTTATTCCTAAATAGAGTATTCCTTTAGAGAGGTTCTACTGTAGTAATACTCCATTACTCTCATTGAATTTCATCCGTATTTTTCTCTCATTCAATTGGTTCATTTATTTTTGAAAAATAATTACTTTTAAAAAACATGAATTTTACCTATTTTTTACTATTTTAATCATTTTATACACATTTTTGAAGTAATTATATCAAAATGAGCCACATTCGAGGAGACGAATGGAATAATCTTGTTTACAAAGAAATACGCATATTTGTCATTTGTGTGCATATAAATTACAGTTTAGTATCTGAAATATCGACATCTTGACCAAAACATCTCAAATTATTAAAACTTAAACAAAATATATTCAGTTATGCATAATTACAAACTTAATGTTCGAATTATCATAAAGTTAACAAAAATGTTCGAAAAGAAAGTAGAGGCATTAGATGATGGAGTAAATTTAACGTCAGTAAATTTAAAATGGGCTAGCATTAAAATTTAAAACAACATTGTTTTTGCTATCTGAAATTAAATTAGATATTTTTAAAAAAAATATTTTAGTTTCGAAGAATGCCAATTGTCATATTTTAGAAATTTAGATAACTCTCATAATTGGGTTTATTATTCAAAATTAGTGTTTATTATTTTCATCATCTAAAATAATTTTCATTATTAGCAAGTAGAACCTTTTCTTTAGAGTTTATTAATTCTTAGCCAGCAAACATCGACTTCCATTAATTAACATTAATTAACTAATTAAAACTAATTATAGGGTCAGTCGAAGAAATTAATTGGAGATACAAATGCTCCTTCCAACCTTCGATCATAGTCCATCAAAGGCTAATATTCCACCACGTTTGCAACCCATCCACCTTTGATTAATCCATCACCTTATGGCTATGAATGAGCCACGACCACTAGTTCTGATCAGTCCGATTGAATCTGATCCAACGGTTACTGTAGCTCAGATTTTCTCCCCTGCTCTCTCGCTCCCCTTTCTTGTATGTCTGAGATTGCGATATTTACGTCCCGCTCCTTTTTATATCTGTCTCATCCATTACTCTCTCTACGACATATCTCTCTAAATTCTTGTTTTTGGAATATGCTAATCGCTAGAGAAGAAATGCAAGAGCCAGCTACGACTACGAGTTCCATTGCAGCAAGCTCTCTGCCTTCGAGCAGTGAGAGATCTTCCAGCTCAGCCCTCAACATTGAAGTCAAAGAAGGTTAATTTCCCATTTGAACTATCTAATTGTTATTCTCCGCAGATTTGAATGATTGCTGCAGCTCATCATGCAATAGAAATTTTGTCAAATCTTGTTCGTCATTGAAATAGAATCTTTAAACTATTATTAACGTCGTCGAAAAGTCGAGATATGAAGATCGTGATCCGTGCTCCTTGTTTTCAAGGTTGGATTTTTCTTTTGAGAATGTTGCTTGCTTGTAATAATTAATGAAGTGTGTCAGTTTGTGCTAGTTGATGAATTATGGTTACAACTTATAAGAACAATCTGACATGGGGTTAATTTGAAGATTAATGGAAGAGTATGGGGTTTCTTTATTCAGATTCACGTGAGTTTTCTTGGAAAAGTAAAAGCAGGAGTTGCAGAGAAATTGATCTTATTTTTCTAAGATAATTCACATGATATAAGATGTTTAAATTGGTGATCTAAGATAATTCAGATGATATAATGTAGGCATGGAGAGTGATGATGAGATAAGAAGTGTGCCGGAGATGGGCGGCGCCCCAGCCTCCGGCCACGGCGGGGGTTCCGCCGGTGGCGCTGCCAGCCATCCACTGGCGGCTCTAGGCGGAAAGGTAGAAGCCCAGCTGACAAAGAGAACAAGAGGTTGAAAAGGTGAGTGAGTTAGGCCTAATATCCTTGCCCAATCACGTTTGGCCAACGTCACGCTATTCTTGAATTATGCATAGGCAAAATTTTGGTAGGGACGAACTTTTCAAAATTTCGAGTTTGCAATTCTTGAAAGTCCTGTTCCCCCAATACTTATTGGCATGTGTGATGATATGTAATAGGTTGTTGAGGAATAGAGTTTCAGCACAAGAAGCAAGGGAGAGAAAGAAAGCATATTTGGGTGATTTGGAGGTTAGGGTTAAAGAGCTGGAATGTAAGAATGGTGAGCTTGAAGAACTTCTTTCGACTTTCCAAAATGAGAATCAAATGCTTAGAAAGGTAAACCTGATGATGGATTCATCTTCAAATTTAATTTTCATTACCACTATAGAAATCAAGTACATTTTGAGCCCTTAAGAAATTCGAATTATCAAGTTTAACTATAAATCTGTTAATCTGCAGATACTAAAGAATACGACTGGTGGTCCACAAGAGGGAAGGAAGTAGCTTTTTTGTGGACAGAATTTGATTATGATATTCTTAATCTCCACGAGTATATAACATGTATGAATCGTGAGATTGATTCTAAATTACAGACTTTCAACTCTAGTTGTTTATTTTGGGAATGCCATGCTCAAAATAAAACCCTCAATCACTAAATGCGTGATATTAACATCCAACATTTTTGCACATATATATAATATCATATATTACACTAAACACAAATTTATTAGCCATACAGACGAAAATGAAATTTCGTCGAATGCAAAACAAATAAAACCTTTTGGCGTTGGAAAGTCTTAATAGTTGTTAGAAGATCGTAATCCCACGTACCCATTATTACTTTCATTTTCCGTTTCAATGGATGAAATTTATCAAATATTATATTTCAAACTAAAAAATTTAGATGGACTTTTAGGGCGTTAAACGCCTCGATTTTCATGGTTAATCAATCAATTTCTCCGAAAAAGTGGGACAAACTAAACTCGTTTAAATTTTCGATTAATCGACAACCGATCGGTTCGATATATTCGATTTTACCAACCACTGCGCCAGCAACCCATTAAATTAATTAATAATTAAAATAAATAAAATAATAATTAAAAAACTGAAACTTATTATAAATAAATAAAATATTTAACAAATAATTAATAAAGTAATAATTACAAATTGATTTTAGAATTTTAAATTAATTAACTAATAACACATACAACCTCTCTCTCTCGCCCGTGGACGTAGATAAAAATAAAAAAGGTTTTTCGGTTCGGCGAAGGAACGCCGAGCTCGAACCCAATCGAGAGAAGAAACCCAGTTCGACGAGCACGGACACCCCGCCTGCAGGAGGCAGTTACCATAGCGAAGCAATCGTAGCAATAATCCGAGGGAACATCCGGCCATAGTAAACCTCGACGTCGGTTATCGGTTCTCGCAGTTCAATACAACATGATCAACCAACGTCTACTCGATTCATATGTAAACTCTTCCGGAGTTACTGTCGACAACGCCCGCAGTGGTTCGACAGCCTACCTACGGCATCGGCTCCTATCGCGACCGATGGTCGCCTTCCACCAAGGTTCTTCCAAAAGCGGAATCAAAACGTCATCGCACCTCCTCACCATAAGGCAAAGCCGTAATGAGTCCATCACCGACTTCATGACAAGGTTTAACAAGGTGTTTGAAGGTCGAAGACGTGAACGACTGTTAATCAATAAGCGACGGTGGTCTCACAATTACGGGGCTTTTTTTCAACTCTGGTGCGGTTCAGAGTAGAAGGCCAACTCGCCGTACCATCGCACCTCCCCGGTCGGTGGAAGAGGTCGCATTGTACAAAGACGAGCCATTGAAGGTCGTCGTGTTGGTTTCACCACGACACACAAGTGAAGGATCGATCATCCAACTCCTAAGGGAATTCGGACGTGTTTGCTTGGTCTCCCCGACATGACCGAGTCTCGCCGAGTATCATCACTCACCTACTCAACATCGACCGAACATAAAGCCGCCTCGACGAGCAAAGAATCTTCGCAAACGAGGTGAACCGACTATTAAAAGCACGCATCTTGTTCGAGGTCAACCGACGGATAACCAAATTTGTTCCATGACGTTACAAGGTGACGGTGCATAGCCGCACTAAGCCGCTTTCTTTCAAAAGCGTTCTCATGGGATGAGGTGCGATTAAAATGCCTACGTCCGTTTCCATGCACATCGAATTTATAGGTTTAGGTTGAACAAATCTGCGATATACAATTGAAAGGGGAGTCCTATACAGAAGTCATATCTCCAACCTTAGAGCCTTGTCAAAGAAAGTCATGCGATGGGATACTATCCAACAATGTTCCAAGACTCAATGGACCTCGTAAAAGTGTCCAAGTGTCAAATCCATGGGAACGCACTCGGCTACCACCACAGACGACCTCACCTCCGCATGCAGCCCTGGCCGTTTATGCAATGGGGATCGACATTGTGGGCCCCTTTGTAAAGCACCGTGACAGCTCCATTTTTAATTGTTGCGATCGACTACTTCACGAAGTGGGTAACCAACAAAATTCACCTCGGTGGCCCATCCTCAAGCAAATGGTCGGACCGGTTACCAACAGACCATCGTAAGCTAAAGGCCTCGGGTGGAAAATTTACCACAGTCTTATGGTCGCATCGAACAACACCCGGACCTCGAATCGGAGAAACACCATACGTTTGGTGTATGGAACCGCGATGATCCTCGCAGAGATCGAGTACCGAGTCCTCCGGGCGACCTCGTACTCGAATAATGAAGTCAAGAAGCCGCGCACTCGGCAACCTCCAAGGGGCCTATAAGCTCGCTCAATTGTCCGGTGAGCAATTACCCAACGGACTTTGATATATCAATAAAATATTATTTTACGAGTTCACTACTAATTAATCACATTAATGCATAATTAATCTTCACATTATTTACCCTCACGAGAAGTTCAAATACCTTCGCTTATTTCAAGCGCTCTCTATGTAATCATTTTAAAATGAGAACAATGAGAATCGCGACCTCATCGTCAAAATTTATTCAGAACCCTTCAGTTCTTTATTTGTAAAGATCTATGATAAATGCATAACTATGTTAGATGAATGTATCACCTAGGTTTGAATCCTCATGGGACGAACATTTCATTTTTGAGTGCAGAAACTTTTCTATCTAATGCATCAACTTTTGCGGTTATCACATTTGTGCGATAATAATAATTTTCACGATAATATATATATAGGAGATGAATCGGTATGAAAAGATAATTTGGTAGGAAATGTGAATGAATTTGGATCTTTGATTCGTTGGATCAATGGATAAGATTTAATTTCGGTTGTGTTATTTTGTGTTTGTGTCTTCGTGGATTCATTGATTCTGTTAATGATCAATGGATAAGACATTTACATTCAAAAAAAAAGTGAAAAGATCACCCAATGACCTCCCGGTTCGCCACGTGTCCAGATTCGCCGCTTCCTTTTCTCGATAGCTTTCCTCTTCCTCAAATTCCGGCCGTCACTACCAAGAGAACCACCGAGTCTCGGCGATCAAGCATCATAATCCGACCCTTCTGCATAAAGGATAGTAAAGCCGGTCGGGGGATCCGATCCACCCTGGAGGTAGGATCATAAGTCCGCGGACAAAGAACCGGCGAGGGAGGCGAGTTCTGCGGCACGGGAAGCTCGGCCAGCGGACGACACGTCAAAATAGGCCAATTATCCTGTCTCCTCGTACCCATACTTGGCTTTGTCCGTGTCACCTCGCCATCTTGTTGATCAAACACATCGGCGATCTTATCGGCCGCGTCGCCATCCGGAATGAGCAGACCTCTCCGCAAGGCAATTGAAGCCTCGATATATATAAATATATCAACCCAAAGAAATGTAGAAGCTGATAAGAGATATTGCATGATCGATCTTCTAGATATTGACCTGATGAAGATATGTTCTATATGTCCAAATAATTCTAAAGTCGATTGTATCTTCCTAATTCAAATATGAAAGATATGATGATCGCAGATAAATAGAGGCTACGATTTATTCATATACTTCAATATTACAACCTCTCTCGCCTGGACGTAGATCTTATTCACGATCGAACCATCTTTGGTCCCTATATATATATATATATATTCTTCTATTGATGTGATGTTCTATCTGTCCAAATATTTGATGCGAACAACATTAATAACGATTATGTATCGTATGTATTTTTTGTATAAAACATCAGCTTACAAATTTCTTTATGCAAACTAACCTAATCCCTGTTCACGCCAATATATTTTATTTTTTTCCGAGGTCTCTTTGACTGACGAAATACTCCAGTTACTTTTGATATGTAATTTATAGTAATTCCATACGTGATACTTTTGGTTATGCCTTTGAGTAAAAAGAGACTACAAATAATACGTTCTTATTATAGAGTAATTTTTCTGACGGTAAAAATAAAAAGTGCAAAATTGATTAAATCAAACTATATAGAGACGAAGTATATTTATCACACATTAATCGGACACCTACTAGTATATGAAATTTTTTGTCGGTTTATTTCCATTTAAATAATTGTTACTATTGTGAATTGGAATCATTAATTAATTAGAGAAATGAAACACATGGGTACAATAGTAATTGCGTGTTGATTGTGGTTTTAGCTAACAACCAGCCAATATGCAAGAGTTGTGTCCACCGACAGCTTCTTATATTTGTGTCGGAGAGAAGCAACCGGCTGCTGCCGGTTACACAAAAATACAGCCTGTTCACAGCAATGGAGCGTCTAATTAATTATGTTTATTTTTTGGGGTAAATTCGTTGCAATGGTAATGCTAGTATTTTGATTTTGAAATTATATGAAATATGCACAGGTGTGTGTCGTGGATATGTGTAAAAATTGTGTTGTGGATGTTAAATATTTTTATTATCCTATCTTTAAATGTAAAAGTACTGAAAAAGAGCATAGACAAATAAAATATAAAATAGTTAGAATTTGTCATTTTCTCAAAAGAGAAGAAAAAGAATTTGTCACTTTCTAAAAAAAAAAGAATTTGTCATTTTCTAAAAAAAAGAAAAGAATTTGTCATTTTCTCAAAAATTAAGAATTTGCCATATTAAGTATATGTTTTATTCAATATAATAGTTATACTTCACAAATAAATTTAACAACACAATAATAACTACCAAAGGCTTAATAATGCCTTTAAATTTGAAAAAGCATTGGAAAATAGGATTTATTGAAGTTATTGTAAATATCCATAGAATCATGTGGCAAAGCTTACACTTTACTACATTCTTTTGTAAGCTTTAACAATCATAGTCTCTTCCATTTTCCATTTTGTAAGTCATGGTTCGTTTGGTGAAAAAAGACAATAATTTCAATCATGTCACGATTTTATTTTGTTTATTTCATGGGTTACTTGTACCACTATGTATCTTAATTTTAGCAAAATAATAGCTAAAGTGACTCAATTATAATAATATTAAATCAAAATTAGTTAATGCATTAAAAAAGAATAATTATTTAGCATTAAATCGTTTAAAATTTGTTGTTTTAAATCATATCATGTTACAATTTTTCTAATATTATTTCGGTCGATAGATTTTTTAGTTGTGTTATGGCGGTAAAATTAATTGAAAGGATTAAATTAGATATTAGATAATATGTAATATATCGATGAAGATAATTAGTAACTTAATGAAAAGAATAATGGTATAGTTGCATCTATATTATGTTCATTTGTGAAAATTAACGGTCTCTCTAAATGAGAAGAAAATAAAATAACACAATTACCTGTGTGAATAAAAGAAAAAGAAAATGACAATTCATTTTAAGACAGCGGTAAACTGGCTACTGGCTGAGCAGGTAAAAATCGATTAAATTATCATAAGCAGAAAAAAGAGAAATAAAATCAATTAAAATAATTCCTCAAGAAAAAGATAAAAAGACAAAGCTGGAGTAGTGTTTAGAACTGGAGTAGAGAGAGACTAGGAGAGAGATGGCCGATTGATTGAGGCGGAGCGTCTTCATTTCGATGCCCTTCTCCTTCTTAGCTCGAATCGAGTGTTGAGAGCTTCATTCAAAAGTATAAACAGATTAAAATTCAGCTTTTCTTGGTTAATTAGGAGAAAATGGAGGCGACTGGGGGGATGGTGGCTGGATCGCACAAGAGGAATGAGTTAGTTAGAATTCGCCATGATTCTGATAGTGGGGTATGGATTTTTGTATCTTAGGCGACCTTGCATTATGGTTCTAGTTGTTGAATAAATCTTTATGTTATTAATTTTTCTTTTAATTTGGGTTTGGATCTGATTGTTAGTAGTTGTAGTGATTTAGACAACTAAAGTTTGGATCTTGGTATGGATTGAGAAATGAGTTTAGATTTCTTTTGTTTCTGAACTGTTGTTTAAGTTGTTTTTCAAGCGTTTCAATTGTATTAGGTTGCAGATAGTTTGCATAATCATGTGGTTAGATCTGTGTGTCTGTTGAAGCTGAGTTGTTTTTGAAATGGAATTCGTGTTTGTACTTTCTACTTTCACTCCTTAATTTTTTTCTTAATATTTTTGCATTATTTTGTCACTTTAAATATTGTGTTGGAGCTCAGATTCACTTGATTGCTGTTTCATACGCTTGAAGTTTAAGTTTACTGTAAGATTTCTAATGATCGGTGTTACGTGCAAGTCTACAGGAGATGTCAAAGGTGTATGTAATGGCTATTTACAAACTTAATCTGATCTGCATCTATTATGACTTGATTTAATTCACTGATCATGCAGGGAAGCAATCTGATTCTATGAATTGATTTGGTTTGACTGTATACTAATCATTGCAATGCTTGTCGTGTATGCAGTCAAAACCGGTGAAAAATCCGAATGGCCAGATATGCCAGATTTGTGGAGATACTGTTGGAGTGACTGCCGCTGGTGATATCTTTGTTGCTTGCAACGAGTGTGCCTTCCCAGTTTGCCGTGCTTGTTATGAATACGAGCGGAAAGATGGAAATCAAGCCTGCCCCCAGTGTAAGACTAGGTACAAGAGACACAAAGGTTAGTTGGCTTCTTATCATTTACATGAAGATTATTTTGTCCTGTGTTTATCTCTCTGAATGAAGGCATCTAGACTTATTTCTGCTATTGTAGGGAGTCAGAGAGTTGATGGGGACGATGATGAGGATGATATCGATGATTTAGAGAATGAATTTAGTTATTCTCAAGGAAAAATGAAGGCTAGATCTCAATGGCAGGCTGACGAGGTCGAGCTCTCTGCATCATCTAGACATGAATCTCAGCAACCAATCCCGCTTCTCACAAATGGACAACCAGTAAGTCAAGCAAACACATTTCTTGATAAATATATACACATATGGAACTTGATGTGCATAAAAAAAATTAGTGATAATCAATGATGGTTGCTGCTGTTTATCTACATCTGAATTAGATCCTATGTGTTTTGCTCTTGCCTTGTGATACATTTGTCTTCAACTCTTATTTTGTGGACACTGTAATTTGATTCTATCAATTTATTAATAATTGATAGGTTTCTGGTGAGATTCCTCCTTCTATACAAGACACTCATTCTGTTAGAAGCACATCTGGTCCTTTGGGTCCTGGAGACCGCATTCATTCCCTCCCTTATGTTGATCCACGGCAGCCAGGTAACTAGTCGTTAGACATCTTCATTTATTATGCCATCGATCTTTGTTTTGTGCAAACATTTTACAGTGCCATTGATTTCTGCAGTTCCTGTAAGAATAGTAGACCCTTCTAAAGACTTGAATTCTTACGGACTTGGAAATGTTGACTGGAAGGAGAGGGTGGAAGGTTGGAAACTGAAACAGGAGAAGAATATGGTACACATGAACAATAGATACAGTGAAGGGAAAGGAGATATCGAGGGCACTGGGTCAAATGGAGAAGAACTGCAAATGTAATTTCTTCTTAGAGCATAATTTTTATTTAGTAAATATTCTTTAGATGGTCCTTTTAATTTGTACATCAGAAGAGGTGCTAATAGTTTGCATTGGTGACAGGGCTGATGATGCTCGCCAACCTATGAGCCGTGTGCAACCTATTTCCTCTTCTCATCTTACTCCCTATCGTGTTGTGATCATTCTTCGGTTGATCATCTTGGGGTTTTTCTTGCAATACCGTTGTACCCATCCGGTGAAAGATGCTTATCCTTTGTGGCTGACATCAGTTATCTGCGAAGTTTGGTTTGCCTTATCATGGCTTCTTGACCAGTTTCCAAAATGGTATCCAGTTAGTCGTGAGACCTTTCTTGAAAGACTTGCATTGAGGTTAGTGAAAGGTTTTCAAGTTCAGCTCCATATAAGTTTTGTGAAATATGGTCTTGTGCTAACTTTTCTCGTCTCTGTCTCTGTTCACAGATACGATAGAGAGGGTGAGCCTTCGCAGTTAGCTCCTGTCGATGTGTTTGTGAGTACTGTGGATCCCATGAAGGAGCCTCCTCTAGTAACTGCCAACACTGTCTTATCCATCCTGGCCGTGGACTATCCTGTTGATAAAGTCTCGTGCTATGTTTCTGATGATGGTGCTGCAATGCTTACCTTTGAGGCCCTCTCTGAAACAGCAGAGTTTGCCAAGAAATGGGTACCTTTCTGCAAGAAGCATAATATCGAACCTAGGGCCCCTGAGTTCTATTTTCAACAGAAGATAGATTACCTGAAGGACAAGATTCAACCTTCCTTTGTCAAAGAACGCAGAGCAATGAAGGTGAATCACAAGTTCATCTTGTGAAGTAGTCTCTTATTGTATCATATATGAAAGCAGGAAACAAATTCATAGTGGGTTGTAATTGTATATCTTAACATGTTTCCTGCAGAGAGAATATGAAGAATTTAAGGTCCGGATTAATGCTCTCGTTGCAAAGGCTCAAAAGATGCCTGAAGAAGGGTGGACGATGCAAGACGGAACTGCTTGGCCCGGAAACAACACACGGGATCATCCAGGAATGATTCAGGTATATCTTTTAACCCTCAAGTATTTGATACTTTATGCTTCCCTATTTATTATCGTGTAATTCTTTCCCCTGCCTCTCATATACAGGTCTTTCTGGGGCACAGTGGGGGTTTTGATACGGATGGAAATGAGCTACCTCGATTGGTTTATGTTTCTCGTGAGAAGCGTCCTGGATTCCAGCATCACAAAAAGCTGGAGCTATGAATGCTTTGGTAGGTGATTGGTATTGGTGCACCCCATAATAGTTATGGTATTGTAATTGTGTTGCTTGAAGAAGTGGGAGATTAGCAATCTTATGACTCTAACATTAAGAGGGTTTTAGCAAAGAGTCGCTTAATCAATCCCTTCCCTAGTTTCTTTCTTGGCTTCCTTTTCATATCATTTTCTTCAATTTCTCTCTCGTGTTCAATTGATGATGTTTTCCATGACCTGGTGTTTTGTCATGTGCTTCAGATTCGTGTCTCTGCTGTCCTCACAAATGGAGCATATATTTTGAATGTCGATTGTGATCACTACTTCAATAACAGCAAAGCTGTTAAAGAAGCCATGTGCTTCATGATGGATCCTGCTTATGGAAGGAAGACTTGCTACGTTCAGTTCCCACAGCGTTTCGACGGCATTGACTTGCACGATCGATATGCTAACCGCAACATTGTCTTTTTCGATGTAGGTGTCCTTGAAATTTAGTACTTCTTACCATTTGATTCTGTGATATCTATCTCATCTACGCATTATCTTGAATCTTCCTCTCTGCAGATCAACTTGAAAGGGTTGGACGGCCTTCAGGGTCCTGTCTATGTCGGAACCGGATGCTGCTTCAACAGACAAGCGCTGTACGGTTACGACCCTGTCCTAACCGAAGAGGATCTGCAACCAAACATTATCGTCAAGAGCTGCTGTGGGTCAAGGAAGAAGGGGAGGCATGCCAATAAGAAATATGTCGATAAGAAGAGAGCAGCTAAAAGGACTGAATCAACCATCCCGATCTTTAATATGGAGGACATAGAAGAGGGTGTTGAAGGTAGGTTCTTGTAGTGTAAAATAGTACTAAACTGAAGTTTTCGAAATTGTAAAAATTGATGCAATGGCTTCCTTGACAGGATACGATGACGAGAAGTCGCTTCTTATGTCTCAGAAGAGCTTGGAGAAGCGGTTCGGTCAATCTCCCGTCTTCATTGCTGCCACTTTTATGGAACAGGGAGGTATACCGCCCTCGACAAATCCGGCTACTCTTTTGAAAGAAGCTATCCACGTGATTAGTTGCGGATACGAAGATAAGACCGAGTGGGGCAAAGAGGTATATTATTGCACTTAATTTATGTTTCAAACTTTCAAGTCCAATCTATGTGGTTTTCTGGTGTCTTGAAATGAAGTTTGAGGCACTAACCTCATTTTTCGCTTCAGATTGGGTGGATCTATGGTTCCGTCACGGAAGATATTTTGACCGGGTTTAAGATGCATGCGCGTGGATGGATTTCCATCTACTGCATGCCTCCTCGCCCGGCATTCAAGGGTTCAGCTCCTATCAATCTGTCCGATCGCCTCAACCAGGTGCTTCGGTGGGCTCTGGGCTCCATCGAGATTATGCTTAGCAGGCATTGCCCAATATGGTATGGCTACAACGGGAAACTGCAGCTCTTGGAAAGGCTCGCCTATATCAACACTATCGTCTACCCGCTCACCTCGATCCCATTGCTTGCTTACTGCGTCTTCCTGCTATATGTCTTCTCACTAATAAATTCATCATTCCTGAGGTTGGTAATGGACACGATTGTGATTGGTTTTCGGTTAGTAAAGAACGCAATTGTGATCGAATTTATTATCCTTGTGCAGATAAGCAACTTTGCTAGCATGTGGTTTATTCTCCTCTTCGTCTCGATTTTTGCCACCGGCATACTGGAAATGAGGTGGAGCGGCGTCAGCGTTGAGGACTGGTGGAGAAACGAGCAGTTCTGGGTCATCGGTGGGACGTCGGCGCATCTATTTGCCGTCTTCCAGGGTCTCCTGAAGGTGCTCGCCGGCATCGACACCAACTTCACGGTCACATCGAAGGCGTCTGACGAGGATGGGGACTTCGCGGAGCTGTACGTGTTCAAGTGGACTGCCCTCCTCATCCCGCCCACCACGGTACTCATGTTCAACATGGTCGGGATCGTGGCCGGCGTATCGTACGCCATCAACAGCGGGTACCAGTCGTGGGGCCCGCTCTTTGGGAAATTGTTCTTCGCCATTTGGGTGATTGTCCACTTGTATCCCTTCCTCAAGGGTCTGCTCGGGCGGCAGAACCGCACCCCGACCATCGTTATCGTCTGGTCGATCCTCCTAGCCTCCATCTTCTCCCTGCTGTGGGTCCGTATTGACCCGTTCACGTCGGACGCGTCGAAGCGGGCAGCGCAAGGGCAGTGTGGTGTCAACTGCTAAGGTACACTCACCCCCTCTCACCCCTTGAAGTTCATTTTGTTAGAAGAGCTGCATTTCTTCAATGGATGATTGCCTTTGTGTACATAGACAGAAGACATGAAACTAGAAACGACGTCGTTCGTCTACACCTTTGGGGAGAAGTTACGGTTGTGTTGTATCAATCTTTACATTAATTAGGAACTAAAGATTTTTGCAAATTTCGATTCAAATTATAATTATTTTTTGTATACAATGTTGTTTCAAGCAAGCATTTCTATTTATGGCAAGAACTTACTATTATAATTGTCTTTAAACTTATAATTTGTCACTTTTTGTGCAGTAATGCCTTGTAATTTGTCGATTGAACCTCGTTGCAATTTTTTGAGTTATGCATTTACTAAGACTATTTCAATTTTGCTTCCATTGTCGTAGATTTTTATCAAAAATCCGTGACTAATTATAGACTTTTCAGAACAATATATCATATCAGATTATGGATTAAAAGAAACCAAATTATGAGTGAGAAGAATACAAGATTTAACCTCTATAAATTCCAAGCAGATTTCTGCCTCCAAACAAACATATGAAATTGCATATAGAATCTCTCAAAACAATCCATGAGAGAGAAAATTCTACCCAGAAAACTTTCAAATGGGAGAAAAAATAGATGCAGCA
Organism: Salvia rosmarinus; assembly: GCA_036937905.1. Taxonomy (NCBI): domain Eukaryota; kingdom Viridiplantae; phylum Streptophyta; class Magnoliopsida; order Lamiales; family Lamiaceae; genus Salvia; species Salvia rosmarinus. Next base: position 13,550,170 of record CM072819.1, read on the forward strand.
GTCAATGCCAAAAAAAACTTTGTATTCTATCTGTGATGTTTTTTTCCTTATTCTTCACTCAGTCCCTTCTACTCTTCTTCTCCTTCTCTCTCTACCAAAATCCTCTTGCAAGCCTCATAGCACATGAAAGATATACCGGCAGCCGGTACGAGCTTCAAGCAGCTCGGCCCGAGCCCTCTGTACAGCCCTTCGAGCCCTTCCCGCTCGAATATGCTTGCAAGAGCATGGAGCACGTCCTTGTACACGTGCCTCCCGCTCACAGCCCCGACCTGCATATGTTTGCGAGCCACCTCTAAAGGAAACGTGGCGCTGCTGGAAATTACGCCAGCTGCAGAGCCGATGAGGAGTGTCTCGATGTTGCCAATTTTTTCTTGCTTGAAGATTTTTCGGTAGGCTTTGCGCAGAGTGTCGTATGCGCAATAGTTGGTCGCAGCGTATGGGATCACTCCAATGAGACTCGGAGTTAGGCCTCTATAGAGCTCTGGTAAGCCGCCCTCTTCGAATATTTTGAAGAAGGCGTCAAGCAAGCCGTTGTAGAGTCCTCTCTGTGAAATGGAATGAGGGTAAAAACTTGTGGAATTGTATATAACGGGTAGCTATTGGTGATGTTTACCTGTATGGTCAGTCGAGTCTTGACTAACTCGAGGGGATATGTGATTAAAGTCGAGCTGACACCAGCACAGGCCCCCGCAACCAGTGAAGGAGGAACGCGTAATTTTGATTGTTCACCAGCTTTTGGTGAGAGATTCTTGTTAACAGTGTCGTAAACAAATAACTGCAGAAACACAACTCTTAGGAATGGATAAGAACTTCAAGAAATATGTAACGCGCAATTGTCTGCAGTTACAAGTATAATGCACCACAAAATTGCTTTCACCAATTAAGTGAAAACTACGGATTTCTTTACAAAAGAAAGGTGAACATAAAGGAAAGATAAGGAATCAAATGCACGAGATTGAAAAGAAATCACAGAACTGTTCATAGACGAATAAGAAAGATGCTGTTTCTCAGAAGAGTTCTTGAATTGCTGTCTTCGTTAAACACCCTTTCCCTATCTAACCTTTCAATTAAAGGATGATAGTCGACTAGCCAAGAGGAAAGCATCTTGGACCAAAACTAATAGTGAATTTAGATGATGTTAAAGCGACAAGCAATCTTTTGGCAGTCTCGATCATAAGATGGATCTCTGTTTGAATGCCAAATTTTGTCATCTAGGAGGCGCCAGACAAGAGGAAGCTTAAAAGAGTATACGACGTAGAGCACTAGAAACATCTCTTGTTACATGCTAGGAAATTACATTTGGTCGAGGGTGAAATCCGGTCGGAGACACAACACACTGGTAACGAGAAACTGAAAGCAAACATCAACGGAAACAATTACACGAGAGCAAGGTGATATGTGTCTTAGGCAGATCAAAAAGGCAGATATCATGATACAAAAAATGATAATCCTTTCGGATCTTTTCTCAAGCTCGTGATAGCTATCAATCACATGTTCACAAGAAACCAGCAAATATAGAACATAGGGCGCAAGCAACAAAATAAAAAATCTACCAAATCCAAACTCTAATCATATGTAATTGTAATAACCCGAAAAAATTTAAAACTTGTATTAGTGATGCTTAAACCAATTATTTGTGGTGCTTAGACTTTAATTATGTTTAAGGTAACCAACGAAACGAATTAGAATCGATTCGGAGATCAAAACTAGAGAAATCAAAAACTAGTGACTAGTCCCTCCGGATTAGGGTTTTCGAATAAGCACGAATATAGAATGAAAGATCGAGAATGAATCTCAACAAAAGTTTCATTTCTAAAATCCTATCACGAAAACATGTGAGAAGCCGAAGAATGAGAATTTTCAGGCATGCTTGCCCGGTCAGTCTCAAAAGTACTATTCACGAGCCGGATCAACTTCCAGTCCATGCTAATAATGAAAATTAATGATAACCATCAAATTCATGAAAGAATATATTATTATGAATTTAGAGTTTATAAGAATCAATTTCTGAACGAAATTCCTGAAGAACTTAACCGAACGCCGGGTATAAATACCGAAAAAATCCTAAACTGATTCGAATGACCCGAAACTCGAATAAAGGGTCTAAATCAATAAGAAATGATTTATAAGACTCAAATTAATTATGAAAGCTCAAGAATTCAATAGAATTTTGAATGAGGCATAATTTAATCGTGGGACGCTGTTTTTCCGCGATAACTCGAAATTGACTTATCAGATGCCACCCGAACTTCATGAAATTATTGAATATGCATACATATAAATAGTAATTACCGAAAATATATGGTTGGTAAAAAGCATGTGTTTTAATTTTAATGTATGATATAAGATGATATTTCATGCTTAGTATATATAATAAGCATTATATGATTTTGTAGAATTTATTGAATACCAATGTTCAATAAAACCTAAATACCGAAAACTATATGCATTTTTAAGCTATGATTTGAAATTTTATATGATGATATCGAGTTAGTAATTAAATTCTATAGTATGGTAGGAGTATAACATGATTTTATTGAAATTTATTGGATACATATGCTAATTATTGTTAATTATAAAAAACATAGCAAAATGGTTAAGTATGAATTTAATTTTAATGATAAATAATGCTATGATATTTAAACTATAAGCTTGGAATGAATGGTTGTGATTTTGATGAATGAATGGAACACTTATGCACACATACACAATGGTTGACATTATGTTGGAAATTAGAGTTTTCTAATGCTTTAGTATAGTTTATGTTATGTATGGTATTGTATGGTGTTGAATGATTATGTTTATGTTGTGCCGACAAATAAAACCCCAAACGTAAACAACATAATGCTTTGTGTACGAGAATCCAAAAGAAATCGATCAATTTCGATAACTTAAGAAGGAATTAATGAGAATCGAAGTTAGACACAATTTATGGTTTTCCTATTGATAATAGGATACTCAAACGTGAGTTCCTAAGTTAAAGAAACCAAAAGCCGAGTTACAACATTGATACTCAATAACGACAACCCAATACGATGTTAGATTGAGCGTTAAGACAACTCGACAACGAATAACGATTATACAACTTATGCAATCTCCGACAAATTAAGAGAAACAAACAACGTCGTAAAGTGTAAACAAAGATTCAAACATAAGATGACAATCCTTATGTCTCGAAGGTCGAGTTAGTTTACACAAAGAACTCCGTTAATTCCTAAGTGTTTACTTACATAATGGTATGTGATCATTTGAATCATAAGTCAAGACTCCCCTTTTATTTGTCATGTTAATACGACAAGTCGTCAAGCATAACCTATTAGGACGTAACTATAATTGTTAAGTCTAGTTAGTGGCTTGAGAATATCCTAAATTATCAATCATAACTTGAGTACTAACAATCTATAACGTAATAATGTTTAGAAGGACACTAAGGTTAAGAGTCGATGATAGACTCAGAGTATGTGATTCATAAGTTGAAGTTCACATATGAATAGAGATGACAATGGGTCTCGGACCCGGTCTAGATCCGTGGATCCAGATCCATTTTTTCAGAATCTGGATCCTAAAAAATTTGGACCCGATGAATCTGAATCGGATCTGGATCCTACCCCCATATTTCGGATCTGGATCCAGAATTTATTTTTTGAGACCTGGATTCGGTTCAGTCCGATCCGCAGATCCATTAGTTTATATATATATATATATATATATATATTATTTATATTATAATTAAATACCTAACCCCAACTTAAAACTATTTAAGTTCCTTTTTCAAATTCTCCTAAAAAAAATCTGCTTCCAATTTCATTTCAAATTCTCTCAATTATATATCAGTCAGCATTCACAGCAGGTCGCGCCACTTACATCACCTGCGATCGAGTTATTTGTTGTTTTTTACCTTATAGTAAATTTGTAACTAACGTCTTCCAATATAGTGATAATTGTAGAAATTTTAAATAATTGTTATAGTATTATTGTGTATTTAGATTATTATGGTATTACTGTGAATTATAGTTGATTTAGAATTTATTTTAGAAACGAAAATATATGGATCCAGGTCTAGACCCTGCGGATCTTACGGATTTGGATCCGGATCTAATTTTTTTAGATCCAATGGATCTGGATCGGAACTGAAGAAGTAAAAAAAATCGAGTCTGGATCTGGACCTAGTCTGATCCGGTCCAGATCCGGCCCATTGTCATTCCTACCTATGAATGATGAAGTAATATAATTTGGGAATTGAGAATGTAAGATAATAGAAATTATCTTAAAACAATCACATGAAATCATACAGAAACCCTAATTGGGAGCTTTAAGTCGTAATTTATAAACGACATTCGATCGATGGAAAGAATCTAAGAAAGACTATTTTTTTATGAAGGGTTTGATCATACGTAGTTGGCGAGTAAAGACAATTTCACCTGCTCACTTAGACTTACTAGCTTCGAACTAGCAGGTGGATTCTCTTGAAACAAAAATGACATGCATGTCTATCTCAAAGCATGATTTACAAAAGCTTTATGAAATATTATTGCATAAACTGTTATTGACTGCCAAATGTTTATGTTTTTTGTGATCCTATATGAGATTGGTATATCCAATGTGGTATGTGAATGTGTTGGTCCACCAACGTTAAAAAAGGGTAACGATCGGATCCGACTTAGTTAAAGACTAACTCGGATTGTGTACACGTATGGCTGTGTGTTAAGGTTAGCTACCTCGACCGGTCACAGCGACTAGCCACCTCCATAGTGCGCGAATGAATGAATGATCAAATATGGAAACAACGTGGATGGAATAGTCAGGCCTGATGCTTTTGGAAAATGATAAAATGTTTGATAGGCATGAGTCTTTTAACTAAAATCCTCATGTGCTATTGTGGGCAGTTCAATAACTTTTGGATAAAGAAAATGTTTTCGGCAATGAGTCCACTGAGTATTTTTGTACTTAGCCATGCATCTCGTTTTTGATGTGCAGGTTGAGCAATGATTGATGATGGGTGCGAGGTGGTGCAGAGTAGCAGTTGTTTTGTTGCTTAATTAGAAAGGATTCTAGAACCTTGGGCATGCATCGTCATATGCATGTCCACACGTTTATTTGCTATCTAACTCTGATATTATTTTGATGTCTTGATTATAACTGCTTTCATACCGTATTGAACTTGAGGTCGTACCTCGTTCCTTGAATTGTGCCCTGATTGGGCTATATGTTTGAACATCGAACCTTTTGGCAAGTCCTTTTGTGACTTGAGTTTGTATCGAACAACCTATTCCATTCAGTCTATGCTTATATTCGTAGTTGATTGATTAATTGTATTGATTAGTTATATATCTATATATCCGCTGCATTATCATATCAGTGACGATCCATATGATCCGTACTTCTTTGAGAAATCGGATCGTCACAATAATGCAACTCGTGTGTGTTCGAATATAAACAACGACACATTAAAAAGCACAAAGCATTCAAAAGGAAAAACTAGCCATCATACTGCAATAAACTCAAAGAAACTACACACACACACAATCAAAACTAGAAAGCTATATATATAGACAAAAACCCTTCCAATCTTATACCTCTATGGCTTTGCTGGGCGCAACACGAATCACATTGACAAAATTACCCCTAAACAACCCTTTCCACCCCTCACTCTGCATAATATTTTGGAACACCTCCGTGCTCGAATTCCCACTTCTCCCAACCATCAAATGAGTCCTAATCGTTTCCAATGGCGCCACAGCGGTCCTAGAAACCGCCCCCGCGATTCCCCCGCTGATTAACCTCCTCAAAGAAGGATTAGAAACCTTAATCTTGAGCTTAAGCCCATTCTTCTTCTTCCTATCCACTTGTAACACAAATTTTGTATTTAAATTTTATAAATACAAAATTGTATACAAAATTAATTGAATTTGGATTTGATGAATTTGAGATGAGTTCGATCTCTATCTATCCTCCGATTCTACTCTTCGATGTCTATCTTTGAACGATCTTGAATGTTCTTCGAGTTGTTTGGAGGGATGTGATTCCTCGATCTCCTCGAACTTGAAGCTTGAATTTGAGGATGTTGATCTGAAGGACCTTGGCCTTGTTTTCAGATCGACTGTCGGATTTTGGTTGATATGTTGAAGAACGTTTGAAGATCTTCAAGTTTGAGCGTCAATGCGGAGGGTTTTCACCTTGTTTCCGAATTGAACATCATCTTTGATTTGATTTGGAGGATGATCTTGGCGAAGAACGTGGTGATTTGCACGAAGAACGCCTTGAATGTTGAAGAAGACTTCGAAGCTTCTTGAAGACTTCGTCGAGGATTCTTCGAGTATCTTGAGCTCTTCAGATCTTCCTCTTCTTCACTTCAATTCACCTCCCATTTTTCCCTCATTTATGAAGCCTCAACACTCCTATTTATAGATGTAGGCTAGTGGGCTTATGGGCCTATGGGCCTTTTGGGCCATCAAGCCATGCTTGGGCTTATGGACCTTTGGGCCACCAAGGTCCAAACCATGGGTTTGAGCTTGGGCTTATGGGCCACCAAACCATGAGTTTGAGCTTGGGCTTATGGGCCTTTGGACCACCAAACCATGGGCTTGAGCTTGAGCTTGGGCTTATGGGCCTTTGTACCACTAAAATTAAATATTAATTACATATCTATTTAATTTTGGAATAAATTTCATTAATAAAATAGAATATAATTAATTATTTAATTGTGATTTACACATGGCGCAATATAATTTGCTAACAATTTTAATTGTCTACAAATTGCCCCATCGAGACTTGTTCATGGCGAGTTGTCTTGAAATGGACGAGTTTCGAAATTCACTTAGTTAGTTTAGACTCTTGTCGGGGAGTTCTTGAATTTGAATTTGTAAATAGTTTATACTCATATTTAGGAGTTCTTGGACTTGGATTTGAATTTGTAAATAGTTTATACTCATATTTAGGAGTTCTTGAACTTGATTTGAATTTGTAAACAGTTTATACTGTATTTAGGAGTTCTTGAACTTGATTTGAATTTGTAAACAGTTTATACTGTATTTAGGAGTTCTCGAATTTTGATTTGAATTTATAAACAGTTTATACTCGTATTTAGGAGTTCTTGCACTTGATTTGAATTTGTAAACATTTTATACTCGTATTTAGGAGTTCTTGAACTTGGTTTGAATTTGTAAATAGTTTATACTCGTATTCAGGAGTTCTTGAACTTGATTTGAATTTGTAAACAGTTTATACTCGTATTTAGGAGTTATTCGACTTGATTTTGAGTTTGTAAATAGTTTATACTCGTATTTAGGAGTTATTGAATTGATTTTTTTTTTTTTTATTTACTTTGAGCTTGAATTTGAACTTCACACTTCCAAAATTGGGCCCATGGACCTACTTTTAATTTGGCAGCCTAATTACATAAAATGACCTAAGCATATGCCCAAAAGGAATTGGACCATGTTTTATTTCAAAGGCCCAAGTCCATTTTTTTTATTTCAAAGGCCCAAGTCCCATTTTTCATTTTTCATTTTTTTTTCTTTTTTTTTTATCACTTTTTTCTCAGTACCACGTTTTTTCTTCTTTCTTCTAATTTTTTTTTTTAAAATTCATGGCCCAACTAAGATCTTTTTTCCACGGCCCAACTAAGGTCCCCTTTTTTTGTAATTCATGGCCCAACTAAGATCTTTTTTCCACGGCCCAACTAAGGTCCCCTTTTTTGTAATTCATGGCCCAACTAAGATCCTTTTTTTATTCACGGCCCAAACACCACAAAACATGATCCAATTTGTTTTCTTATCTTTAACAGTCCAAATGGATGGCCTGCTCCATTTTCCTTTTTCTTTTTTTCTTTTTAAACAGTGTTGCAGTGTGCAGGCAGGGCCGCCCCTGAGGGTAGGCCACCTTGGGCGATCGCCCAGGGCCCACCATCTCAGGGGTCCAAATTATTTCACAAAATCAATTTTATTTATATATATATGTAGATTTATTTGGATTCAAAATATTATATCATTTAAATATTTTATTTTATTTTAAAGTTCAAAGTATTAAATCTTTTGAGATATGTTAGGATTAAGCTCGACAACATCTAAGATCACTTGCACGTAAATTTATAAATATTATAAGTCAAGAACCGATCTAGATCTATAATTAAAGTTATGCATGAGCCCTAGAACACGAAGATCGAAGACTTACGTGTTTGTAACGCCCAATGTAGTATTAAAGCTTCCAAGCGTCAACGTTTTATCCTGAACGAGAGCGCTTCCACAACTATGGTATCCACGTGTCTTTAATCACCGCAGAACAATTCCTCATGTAGTAGCCAAATCATTCAACGAGATCCACGTGTCTTTAATCGCCAAGAATCTCCTATCAATCTCCTATACTGCGATGCGTTTTCGTGTGTGTTCTCTGTTAAAGTTCTTTCTTACGTTAATCTCAAAGATTAACTCCTTATACAAGATAACCACCCACTACCTCTTGTATGGGCTTTGGGTCTTAATTAATTAATGGTCCAAAACTTAATTAATTAGGCCCATTATCTAATACTAGTCCATTAACTTTCAATCTCCCACTGACTAAGATTAGACAACATACCGCACCATGCATATATCCTTGAACCGATTAACAATACACTTGATAGTGTGACCCAATAGCCCCATTACCGACGATGATCTAATCAAAGTCCGCACAAAACTCTTGGATCACGTTGCAAATGAACTCGATATATGACGGACGCTTACGTGGAAAACAAGAACAAACCTTTACATGAAGTTTATGTAATATCCTTTCATTCATGACACACTCGATTGAGCCTAAGATTTTGCTATGTGTCTATCTCAATAGCTCAACCATTTTTCTCATCTTTATTATAAGATCCATATGATCATATTCAATTACTTTAATCAATATATCTCTCAGATCGCCAATGACTTTATGGTCGAATAATATAGAGAAATAAGTGCTCACCGAAAATCTAATCGAGGAATGAATCCCATTCTTGCTCAACTACCATTTTCATTTGTCTCATGATGCACCCAATCCAAGCCGTGTCTCGCCACTGCAAGCGTTGCCTTGGTCAAAGTACAAGCACTCAACAAACAAAATGTATAATGACCTCAAGTCTAAGGACTATTACATACCCACACACTAAGAAATCGTAGACATCAAACAAACGATTTAATAGTTGGGTATACCAATACTCTCCAAAGTATTCATGTGTCCATCACGGATATCAAATATCTCGTAGTTATGAGAACCACTACATTCTCTAAGAATGTGATGCACCACATGCTAACCTATAACATATCATCAATATCCCATTCTTGATGATCATTGGTTAGGCTATTTTAGAATTATACTATATCATTGATGTCTCACAACAAAATGATGATGATAATTCAAGGGAACAAATAAGAGAATAACGACAAACATCAAAATAATTATTCCATTAAATGTACAAAACCCATAGATAAAACATTATCTTCGATTGTGATCAATAGAAAGTATGTCTCAACAAGGAGTTTCTAAAACATACAAACTATAAACTCCCACTGAATCAAAGCCAATTTCCCACATGTCTAACACCCAAGCCTTCAAAATGTTTGTTGTGTTTTTCTATACACAACGGCTTGGTAAAAGGATCAGCTAAGTTATCGTCAGTGGGTACTCTTTCTAATTTTACATGTCCCATTTCTATAATTTCTCTAATCAGATGATATCGTCTTGGAACATGTTTATTTCTGTTTGTGGCTCTTGGTTCCTTTGCTTGCTCGATCGCACTAGTATTGTCACAGAACAATGGTATCGGACCGCTTGCACTTGGAACAACCTCCAATTCTTTCACAAACTCCAACAGGGCAACCGCCTCTTTAGCAGCTTCAGATGCAGCAATATACTCGGCTTCGGTGGTGGAGTCGGCAGTAGTTTTCTGTTTGGAACTGTTCCAACTCACTGCTCCACCATTGAGGATGAAAACATATCCAGACTGAGACTTATAGTCGTCATGGTCTGTTTGGAAGCTAGCATCAGTGTACCCAGTCACTGATAGCTCTGGCTGCCCACCATAGACTAAGAAGTATTCTTTAGTCCTTCTAAGGTACTTAAGAATAGTCTTAACAGTTTTCCAATGTTCCTCATCGATTTTGTTGAAATCATCATTATGTTAGCGCGATAGGCCACATCCGCCTAGTGCATATCACGGCATACATGATTGATCCTATAGCGAAGCATATGGGATCCTTTTCATGCAAGCAACTTTTTGTCATTAGAAGGACAATCCTTCTTAGACAACTTGATGCCATGTCCCATAGGAAGAAATCCTTTCTTAGAATTTTCCATTGAGAAACGCCGTAGCAATTTGTCTATGTAAGTGGATTGTGACAGCCCCAACAATCTATTAGGTCTATCCCGATAGATCTTGATCCCAAGGATGTAAGAGGCCTCACCAAGATCCTTCATCATAAAGGATTTAGACACCGCCTTTCACGGATTGCATCATGGATCGGTCACCCCCATAATCGAATGTCATCGATATATATTACAAGGTAGACAACGCTTCCATTCTCGCTTACTATAAACGCAAGGATCCTCTTTGCTTCGACAAAATCAAACAATTTGATAGCTCACAAAACAAATATTCCAACTCCTCGATGCTTGCTTAAGTCCATAAATGGACTTCTTTAGCCTACATACCGCATTCGCCTCTTTGGATAGAAAATCTTCAGTCGAGTCATGTAGACATCACCTTCTAGTTCTCCATTGAGAAACGCGGTTTTGACATCCATTTGCCAAATATCAAAATTGTAGTATGCAGCTATTGCAAGTAAGATCCTAATGGACTTGATTTTGGCAACCGGCGAAAAGGTCTCATCATAGTCAATGCCTTCACGCCGACTATAACCCTTGCCACCAACCTAGCCTTGTAGGTTTGATTTACCATCTCGCATCTCTATTCTTTTGAAGATCCATTTGCAGCCTATGGGTAAACCCCATCCGTAAGTCATCAACTAGTTCCCAGACTAGATTGAAATACATCGAGTCCATTTCAGATATTAAGGCTTCTAGCCACATCTTTGAATCGGTGCCAGACACCGCTTCATTATAGGTCTTAGGTTCATCATCATCCGATTCGACTTCATCATCTTGGTTCTCAACCATTAGATTCAATCTATCGGGTGCACGACGAGTCCTCTATGGCCTATTGAGTTGGGTTGTTTGCGCAAGTTCAAGCTATTCATTCTGAACGTGAGTAGGTTCCTCCGTGTTGACTTCATCAACATTTTGGAGATTCTCAAGAACTTCCTCATGAATTTCTTGAGGTGGCACAACTATTGTGTCATCATGACACAACTATTGTATCATCTTGTATTTGATGAGTCTCATTGTCTTCTTGAGATGGTTGCCCTCAAGAGTCATTTCCCCTCCCAATAGATCATCAAATACTCCCACTGAATTCTTGTTCACACCATTGAACAATCTTTCGTCCTCTATGTTGTTTTGTGGTTCTCGAATTTCTTCAAGATCTACCTCATTGTGACCTTGTTCCTTGGAAACATAGGAGTCTTCAAGAAACGTCACATTCCTAGAAATGATCACCTTGTGATCTTCAGGTGAGTAGAATTCATATCCTCTAGTTTCCTTAGGATATCCCACAAGATAACATTTCTCACTTTTCGATTCCAACTTATCAGCCAGCATTTTCTTAACAAAAGCAGGACAACCTCAGGTCCGCAAATAGTTAAGATTTGCTCTTTTCCCATACCATATCTCATATGGTGTTTTCTCGACCGATTTAGAAGGAACCTATTCAAAATATGAGCAGTGTAAGTAAGACATGGCCCCAAAGGAATAAAGGAGACTAGCGAAACTCATCATGGATCGAACCATGTCTAATAAGGTTCGATTTCTTCTCTGGATACACCATTCAATTGTGGTGTTCCGGAGGAGTCCATCCGACCGGATTCCATGTGATTTCAAGTAATCAAGAAACTCTCGGCTTAAGTATTCCCTCCTCGATCCGATCAAGATGCTTAATACTTTTACTGTTGTTTCTCGACTTCTAACTTAAACTCTTTAAATTTATCAAGAGCCTCGATTTGTGTTTCATCAAATACACATATCCATATCTTGAAAAATCATCAGTGAAAGTTATGAAGTACGAATATCCACCTTTTGCTTGAGTTGGAAACGGTCCACACACATCTGAGTGGACCAACTCTAACAATTCTTTGGCACGTAACCCTTTCCCAGAAAATGGTTTCTTAGTCATTTTCCTTTGAGACAAGATTCACAAGTACCATATGATTCAAAATCAAATGGTGTGAGATAATCCAATTTTCTCGCCTTGCTATCCTTTTCTCATTGATATGACCAAGTCTACAATGCCAAAGATAAGTAGCATTATTCAGACACTTAGCTTAGGTCGTTTGTTTTGCACATTGAGAATATCTCGCTCACATTCAAGTATATATAAACCATTCGAAAGAAAGACATTTCCATAAAACACTCCATTAAGCGAAAAAGTACAACGATCGCTTCCAAATGGAAGGAAAATCCTTCAATGTCTAACATTGGAATGGAAATAATATTCTTTGAAATAGCAGGAACGAAATAACAATTATGTAAATCTAGTCTATAACCCGAAGGAAGATCCAATCTATAAGTCCCCACGCGTTCGGCAGCAACTCTTGCTCCATTTCCCACGCGTAGGTCAACCTCCCCAGGATTCACCTTCCTGCTGTCACTAAGCCCCTCCACATTATTACAAATGTGTAAGCCACACCGTATCTAATACCCAAGAATGTGAATTATTTATAGACATATTTATCTCAACGACAAATATACCCGAGCTATCACCCATTGCACCTTGTGCCTTAAATTTTGGGCAGTCTCTCTTCCAGTGCCCCTTCTCATGAAACGTGCTCTTGGAGAGATCTCGGAGTATCTTATACTCCAAGGCTTGTGCCTCTAAGGCAAACAAACTCTTCAAGTGCTGAAACATTTCATAGGGTAGCATGCATTCATGTTGCCTCTGGAGTTCCAAACTCATAGAAGTCAACATAATGATCTGAGCCGACATAGCATCCTCAACGTGCTTCTTATGAGCAACCCAGTCAAACGAGGCATACTCAGGAGAACACTCATCGGGGATGATATTGATTGGTTTGTCCAAGACATACTCAATCTTATCCGTACTTAATACCAAACGCAGGCAACGTAGCCAATCCGTATAGTTTGACCCAATCAACAAATTTGTTTCCAACAAACATTTATCTAACATAGTCGACATCGTAACTGAATAAAATTAACAGAAATAGAACAAATTAGAACAAAGTAAACACAGATCACAATCGTATCACTAATCAAACAAGGGTTTATTGTATTGATTAGCTCCCACTAATTTTAACATATATTGCACCCCCAAATGCAAAATACGGATTTATAACAAATATATAAATCTTAGTAGTCCAAGATCCAAGTCAATATTATCAGAGCCTCATGAGGGTGATGACTACAAATAATATCACCAAGAGGCCTCAAAGCCAATTGCGAGATAGTTTTGCATCGATTAAGTCTCGATCATTGCAGCCTCTGCGGTGATGACCACAATGATGACACTTGGTGGGTTTGAATTCAATGCAACAAAAGTCCTCAATTCTTGGTTTATTAATCTAATTAATATGTGTCCACTAATTATCTTGATCACGAGGCGATACAAAATAATTAAGCAAGTCAACCCCATCACACGATGCTAACCATACATCTATGAGTGAGCCTCGCCTTGTAGATTTTGGAGTAAACACGGGTGTAAAACTTTTGGTCGAAAAGGTTATTGACTCAAACAATTATGATGGATTTACACGCTTTGTTTCAAAGAAACAAGACTTGTATTTTGTGGGGATAAAACATGTGATACTAATTGTATATTTAATATCCAATATTAAATTCAAAACAATTACTAGGTGCCGCCTACCCAGGCATAGAAATGCGGACCACATATATTGGGCGCCGCCTACCCAAACATAGTAACACGGACTACAAGTATTGGGCGCCGCCTACCCAAACATAAAAACGGTCTCTAACTACTATAGTTAAATAGATAAGCATAAAATCAAATAGCATGCTTATCACAGAAAACAGCAAATAGGGCTCAACGAATAAATTCATTAATCCAATTAATAATTTAATTCTCTAATTAAAAGTGGATTTATGCATTTATATTAATTCCAAATCAATATAAAATTCATTTAGCATTATTATTTCTAAAATAATAATCTAATAAGATTTATTAATCTAATTAATAAATCAATTCTTTACTTTATGCACGTTAGAAGATTATATCAATTCTAAATTAATATAAATCAAACTTTATACTATTATTTCAAAAATAATAACAATGCTTAAATTTATTAATCTAATTAACAAATTAATTTCCAAAATTGTGTTTAAATTTATTAATTCTAAATTAATAAATTGAATTCATGTACATAAGTAGATTGTATTAATTCCAAATTAATACAAAATCAAAATTAATGTTATTATTTCGAAAATAATAATATTAAACAAAATTTATTAATCCAATTAATAAATTAATTTGTGTAATTAGAAATTTAATTTTATTAATTCTAAATTAATAAAATGTTTTTTTTTTTTTTTATAGAGTTTGGCGACCTATTTCTATATTAAAATGGCCCGTAAATCGGGCCCACCATCGAAGTTCACGACCGATGAGCCCGCAAACGGGCGGCCCATGCAAAGACGCGGAGGCCCGGCCACGGGCGTTCAATGCCCCACACGCGGAGGCGGCCCAACCGGTAGGGTTCGCAGGCGCGCGACATCGCGCGCCGTCCGCGTTCGCCATACCGCGATTCCGGCGTTCACGCGCGACTTCCCGATGCCGTGCACCGCCCGCTAGCGTCGCGGAAAAACCCGGTCTGGGTGGCGCGACCCGACGACGCTTACGCCGCGCGACGCAATCGAAACCGATGCTCACCCACCGCACGCGCGCGTTCATCCTTCTTCTCCGCGTTGTCGCGACGGGCGAAGAACTCGTCTTTAACAACAAAGATCAGCGCGGCGGCGACGAAGCGCACAAGGCTGCGCGCGTCGTCGACCACCGTGTCCTGCTTTTCGCGGCGGCGGGACGATGAAGGAATGTCGGCGGTTTAATTTCAGAAATCAGTTCACAATTTTTCGATTTTCCTTCCTTTTCGAAAATTTGTTTTTCCAAAAATAATTTCCAATTCCAAAATTAATTTCTGATTTCAAAAATCAGATTACAAAATTCCAAATTTTCAAAATCCACAATTAAATTAGTACGAATTAATTATAGATCGAGCGCTTGGCTCTGATACCACTGTTAGGATTCGTTCTTGACAACATCTAATGCGCAGCAGAATATAACATCAAGAACAGATCTAGATCTATAATTAAAGCATGCGATGAGCCCTAGAACACGAAGATCGAAGGCTTACGTGTTTATTACGCTTTCATGTAGTAGTAAAGCTTCCAAGGAATCATTCGAGAGCGTTTCCACTACTATGGTATCCACGTGTCTTTAATCAGGCGCAGGAACAATTCCTCGATATACAAAATCAACGAGAGACGCCAAGAATCTCCTATTGAGTTTGCAGTACGTTTTCTGTGTTTCTGTTCTCTGTAAAAGTTCTTTCTTACGTTCATCTCAAAGATTAACTCACTTATACAAGATAACCACCCACTACCTCTTGTATGGGCTTTGGGTCTTAATTAATTAATGGTCCAACACTTAATTAATTAAGCCCATTATCCTAATTACTAGTCCATTAACTTTCACTATATTCCTTATTTTGGCTAGGGCCTATAAAATATCAGGAACGGGGCTGTGTGCAGGGTTTGTTGAAGTTACTGGTAGGAAGAAAGCACATGACATTTGTTTGTTGCTGCAGAATCTGTTGTGAGTGAAGACAAATTCGCTCTCATATTTGCTGCAGAGTTTGTTGCGAATGGAGGCAAGCTTTCTCTGTCTCTGCGCAAGTCAGCAGCGAGCTGCCTTGTCCTTCACAGAATACAGAATTTGTTGAAGCACATCTAGGGTTTTAGAGGGCTACCTCCTTCTATAAGTAGTATCTCTTCATAGACTATTTTATTCAGTTACCAAGCTTGCAGACACAACTTTTCTTGATTTCCATCGCCACCCATTTCTCATCTCATTCTTATTTTCGTGTCTTTGAACCGGAGTATAATGCAGCAAGATTAGTGTTCGACGACCCGGATCAACTTTGTCTCATCACAACTTCAGCCACAGTGGAGTCGGCGATGAAGATGCTTCCATGGTTGGTTAGTTTCACATCTCAATCCTCACGTTAATTTTTTTTTTTTTTACCATTTCAGCTGTAAGCGACCTGCCCATCATAGCTTCATCTTGCTTTATTTTTTCGCATCTCATCTTCCTGTTCAGAGTGTCGTTCCTCATCATATACTTGCCATTGAATCAGATTGTGCCGAGAGCATCTGTACCGAGGGCGGAGCCACTTCTTCTTCGTGGTTTTAGCAACCGCGTACCGACGTTGACGTCGACAACATGCACATGCTGACTATGAGGGGGAGCGGTGAGGGTGTGGCCGCAGTGGTGTTTGCCGGTCTAAGGAAGAGCGGCGGCAACGATGTCTGGACTATGGCGCAGGAGACGGCGGTGCACGGCGGAGCTGGCGACTTCTAGAGATGCGACGGATGTGCGATGGCTCACGGTGGAGTGAACGACGTCTGGAGACACGGTGGAGACGCGACCACAGTGTGACGGCGCAAAGCGGAGGGGACGGCGTCTGGAGATAGAGCAGCGATGCGAGGTGGCTACGTACTGTTTTTTGTGAAGAGAAGAGGCGCTGCAGTGCTGTTGGGGTCCCATCCTACGTGAGATCCGAAGGGGGAAGCACAACGGCAGCTATGAAGCTGCTCATTGTTGGAGGCTAAGATTTGGGACGATGGCTGCGATGGCGGTGTCGACTGGTCGCGAGGCAGGCGGCGCAAGCTCTTTCAGGCCATGGCTGGAGGTCGACACGAGATGGAGATGGAGGCACCACGTGGTGGCATCTCCTCACTGCTGACCGATTGGCTGAGGAAGAAGGAGGCACAACGGCGACTGAGAAGAGGAAATGGTGGTGACGGTGGAGCGGCGAAGACTGGAGCCAAGGCGGCGGAGTGGACGACGACTGAGAAGGAAGCGACGCGGAAGATACGACCACTGTGCGACTGGAGTGGAGGCGGCGTCCGGCGAGCATGCACGACAAGCGGGCGAAGACCGGAGCAGGCGCGCGTGCACTACCCACGACATACACTGTTAACTTGCATGTTTACATTGCCAAAATTGATGATGAAGAGAAAGGCTCACCTTGTGATCAAAGAGAAATGGTTATGGCATAGCCACGACAAGTGATAAAGTTGCCGCAGCTTGTTGCCATATTGGACCACCGCCAATCCCTTAACGTGTCCAGTGGGATGCAATGCGATCCCCGCACAATGAAGAATGAAGCGACGTTACTACATTGAACTATTTTGTTTGTTTGTCTTCTTTTGTTTTATAGTGTAGCTTAGCCCTCAAGACTAGGGTTACACTCTCTGTTCCTATATATAGGCTTTTACCTTGTTTTTGTATGTAGGATTATTGAGTTTACAAAAATATGGCATCGTTTCCTCTTTATATTTTCTTTCATGGTATCGAGCTAGCCTAGGATCCGCTCTATTACCTCTTTTCTTCCTTCTTTAGCATCCGTCTTTTCCTATGGTCGGATCTATGGATTCCAGCTCAATCTAAATACAAACCGCAACCCCTATCCTACCTCTAAATCACTCTCTATAAAATTATCGGATGGAAACTATCTTATTTGGAAACAACAAATTCTTGCTCTTGTCAGAGGATATGGCTTAGAGCCTTACTCATCAAGAAATGGAGCCACCAATGAGTTTATAACTATCCCAAATACCTTTGTTGAAGAAATCTAATCCGAATTCTTAGCTTGGCATCGTCAAGACCAACTTCTCTCCTTTGGATTCAATCCTCGTTGTCAGAGAGTACCATGACTTTGGTGGTAGGTCTCACTTCAAGCAAAGATATTTGGAATGCTTTGGAAACCAACTTTGCGGTCGATCCAAAGCAAAGTCGATGCAATATAAATTGCGATTGCGGACCTTGAAAAAAACTCTCACTATGAGAGAATATCTCAATAAAGTAAAACTTGTTGTGATAATCTTGGATCTGCAGTTATCGAATCACGGATGAAGATCGGGTTCTTCATATTCTAGCCGGTCTCGGTTCGAGTATGATTCGGTTATGGTGACCGTGACCTCCAAGCGATTCATGGTGAGTGCGGGATGTTCATTCTTTGTTAATGAGCTTGAGTCCGAGACTTGAGTCAATGGAACTATCTTACGTGAATGTAGATGGGTCTCAACCTTGACAAACTTTGCTCAAAATAGTGGTCGGAGAAACAACTATTCACATGACAAATGTAGGAAGCTATCAAAACAATGGCGGAGGTGGAGGAAGAAGTTACGGTTTTCGAGGAGGAAGAGGAGGTGGTAGAAGCAGATCCTCGGAAACAAGCTATATGTCAACTTTGTCAAAACCCGGTCATACGGCGAGACAAGTGTTGTACGATTCGAGCAAAGTTTGTTCCTCCACAAGCTCAACATCGGCAACATTCACTCACACATATCAATCGCCTCAACTATCAACAAGAGAATTTTCAACAACATTTCCACCAAATGCTAGCGTGAATATGGCACATACTTACGCTAACCAGCACACCACAATCCATCGAATACTGACTTTGATAGCTCCCTTTGGTATCTGATTCGGAGCTACAAACCATGTCTCAAATGACTTCTCAAGCTTGAACTCATTGTTGAGTATCATGGAGGTAACAAGCTACATCTTGGTAATGGTCTAGGTTTGAATATCTCTCATATTGGAAATTCGTCTGAAAATCTCCTTCCTACAATTCAAGAAATTTCACTCTCAATAATCTTCTCCATGTTCCTCAAATCACTAAAACCTTCTTAGTGTGTCTCAATTTGCTCGTGATAATGGTGTGTTTTTTGAATTCCATCCTTCATTTGTTTTGTTAAGGATCGGGTTACCAAGGACACACTCCTCAAGGGAATACTTAAGCAAGGTCTATATCAGTTTTTTCTTCACCAAACAAACAACTGCACCAATTCCATTTCAATCAAGGACAGTTCTCGTCGTCCATCTTCAGCAGCTTTTTCAGCTCACTTAGGACATGTTTCTCCCGTTGTTCTTTCCTCTTCTGTAAATAATCTTGGTTGTAGCATAGATCTTTGGCACAAACGGCTCGGCCATTCTGCATTCGATGTAGTTGAAAAAGCTCTAAACAGTTGTAACATCCCCTTCAAATCAATGAAGTCAAGCATTTTGTGTCACCCATGTTGTATTGCTAAAAGTCATCGTCTTCCTTATTCTGATTCTGTGTCTGAATATAATCAACCTCTTGATTTAATCCATAGTGATCTGTGGGGTCCTTCTCCTGTTCTTTCTAGAAATGGTTTCTCATATTATGTTAGCTTCATTGATCACTATAGTCGCTTCACATGGTTGTATCTGTTAAAGACTAAAGGGGAAGTTCATAACATTTTTAGAAACTTCAAAAGTCTTGTTGAAACTCAGTTCAATAAGAAGATTAAGGTGTTGCAGACAGATTGGGGAGGAGAATACAGAGGTTTAACTTCTTTCTTACAGACAGAAGGCATTCTTCACAGGGTCTCCTGCCCCTATACTCCACAACAAAACGGTCTTGCCGAGCGCAAGCATCGCCATGTTGTCGAAATGGGGCTAGCTCTTCTAGCTCAAGCAAATCTGCCTACCAAGTTCTGGGATGACGCCTTTGTTACTGCCACCTTTATCATCAATCGCATTCCCAGTAAAGTCATTGATTTCAACACTCCTTTTGATCGTCTTTTTCATCACAAACCTGACTACACATTTTTGAAAGTTTTTGGCTGTCTCTGCTATCCATTTCTTCGTCCCTATAACAAAAATAAACTCCAATACCGTTCCATGGTGGCACATTTTTGGGATACAGTACTCAACATAAAGGATATAAAGTTCTTCTTCCAACAGGTAGAGTTATTGTATCCAGAGATGTCATCTTTGATGAAACTTGTTACCCATATCTTCCTGTTTCAAATCTTTCTCAACCTACAAATCTCCCTGCTCCACAACCATGTCTATCACCTTCTACCCATATTCCTCATCATCCCACTTATGTTCCCCATAGTCCCATTCCTCATTCTCCATCTCTAGAGAATTTTCAACCTTCTGATTCCTCGCCACCGGCCTCTCATCCACATATTTCTCCTCAAGTTGTCTCTCCTATTTCTTCTAACTCCTTCACGCCTTCTCCCGCAAAATCTCCCAACATACTCAAGTTCCCCAACACTCTTCCGATAGTTCTGCTTTCACCTCTACCATCACCCCATATTCCTCAATCCCATCCCATGGTCACCCGGCCAACTGAATCTTCAAGCCCAAACTCTTCAATACTACCACTACACCCCTATCGACCTTACTCAATCAACCCAAATCACTCTGACCTTTAAATTCTCTGTTTGGCGTTGTGCAATGACAAAAGAGATTCATGCCTTGAAACATAAACGCACTTGGCGTCTCACTACTCTCCCTCCTGGTAAGAACTTGATTGGTTGTAAGTGGGTGTTCAAACTTAAACGCCATGTTAATGGTTCCATCTCGAGATACAAAGCCAGATTAGTAGCTCAAGGTTACTCTCAAGAGCCAGGTTTTGACTTCACTGAGACGTTCAGTCCTGTAGTCAAGCCGACTACTATTCGCACTATCTTATCTTTGGCTGTTTCTAATTCTTGGTCTGTGACTCACCTGGATGTTGACAATGCTTTCCTTAATGGTGATTTAGAAGAAGATATTTATATGATGCAACCCCCAGGCTTTGAGGAGAACACTCATCAAGTTTGCAAACTTTCCAAGGCTATATATGGTTTGAAGCAAGCTTCTCGGTCTTGGTTCCTCACCATTAAGTCAGCCTTGCTTCATCTTGGATTCACTCAATCTCGGGCTGACCCCTCTATTTTTAAGAATTCCAAATCTTCCGTGGTTTATCTTCTTATCTATGTGGATGATATTCTTGTGACTGGTACCAATCCTTTAGAGATTCAAGAAGTGATTCACACACTCAGTCAACAATTTTCTCTAAAGGATTTAGGGGAAGTGCATCACTTTCTTGGTATTGAGGTTACCAAAACTGCTCAAGGTGTTCATTTGAGTCAAGCTGCCTACATCAAAGACCTATTGCAGAAGACACAGATGGCTGATGCTAAGGGAAATCCTACTCCGATGATTTCCAACTGCAAATTATCTAAAGTTGAAGGAAATCCTACAGTTGATGGAAAACAGTATAGAAGTGTTGTTGGAGCACTTCAATACGCCATATTACGAGACACGAAATTTGTTTCAAAGTTGTCAATAAGGTGAGCTAATTTATGTCTTGTCCTCTAGACACTCATTGGAAGGTCAGAAAAGAATTCTCGGTATCTTATGAGCTCGATGAGATTATGGTCTTCACATTCGAAATCATCCTCTTGATATAACAGCTTTCTCTGATTCGGATTGGGCCGCAGACTTAGATGATAGGAGATCTATTTCTGGTTATGCTGTATATCTTGGTAAGAACTTGATATCATGGTGCTCGAAGAAACAATCAGTTATATCCAGGTCGAGTACGGAGGCTGAATATAGGAGTCTTGCTCATGCCGTAGCTGAAGTAACTTGGGTCAGATCTTTACTCACTGAACTTGGAATCAAGATTACTCATCCACAAACCATTTGGGTTGATAATCTTAGTACAATTGCCTTGGCTTCAAATCCAGTTCTCCATGCAAGGACAAAGCATATAGAGCTGGACATACACTTTGTTAGAGATAAGGTTGCAGCTAAACAGATCGATCTTCGGCATGTGCCTTCGTTAGAGCAAGTAGCGGACATTTTCACCAAGCCGCTAAGTTATCAATTCTTCTCGAGACTTCGGAATAAGTTGGGGATATGTTCCTCTTCCTCGCTCGAATTGAGGGGAAGTGTTAACTTGCATGTTTCTGTTGCCAAAATTGATGATGAAGAGAAAGGCTCACCTTGTGATCAAAAGAGAAATGGTTATGGCATAGCCATGACAAGTGATAAAGTTGTTTGCAGACTTGTTGCCATATCGACCACCGCCAATCCCTTAACGTGTCCAAGCCGATGCAATGCGATCTGCACAAACATGAAGAATGAAGCGACCACGTTACTTTCATTGAACTATTTTGTTTGTTTGTCTTCTTTTGTTTTATAGTGTAGCTTAGCCCTCAAGACTAGGGTTACACTCTCTGCTCCTATATATAGGCTTTTACCTTGTTTTGTATGTATGCGTAAATGAAGGATTATTGAGTTTACAAAAATATGGCATCGCTTCCTCTTTTATATTTTCTTTCGGAGGAGAGAGGGTGGTCGCTCGGCGGCCAGCTTTGAGCGCCGCGCGATGGGCGAGGTCAACGGCGGCTCTCTCATGCTCACGATCTGCATCGGGCGGCCGGAGGAGCGAGCTTGAGGTCTTGGGTCATCGGCATGCGAGAGGAGATGGCGCGAGGTCGACGGAGACGATGACTGCTGAGGTCGAGCGCAAGCGGCGGCCGTGGTCGTCACGAGAGACGTAACGAGGAGAACTTTTCTGTTTGTTTTCCTGATGTGGGCCGATGAAGGAAGAAAGAAATCAAAATGTTGGCCTTTTTTGTATCCCTTTTTTAGTGTGAGCTGAGAGAGATGGACGAGTATTTGTAAGTGTGTGATTGTGAAAGATAGTTCTGTCTTTGTCGTTCAGAGAGGGTGAGAGAAAGAGAAGCTTGTGTAATTGTGTATTATGTGGAGGTTGGCAGAGAGAGAGAGAGGTTGTTGGGTATGCGTGTTTTTGAGGGAGAAAAAGTATGGGCTTGTGTAGAGAGAAAGTGAGTTTGGGCTCTCTTTTTTTTGGTAAAAAAATATGGGCCGAGAGAGAGAGGCGTGAGATAGGAATTAGGAGTTTGGGCTTTTGCTCCCATTTTGTGTGTGTGCACTTGCGCCGCTTTTTTTTTTTTTCTTTCTTTTTTTTTTTTTTTTAAATTTGGGCCTTCCTTAAAATATGGGCGGATGATAAGAAAATTCACATGTAGGCCATTTTTTCATTGGGCTCTTTTGGTTAACTACAATTTTGACTTTCTATATATATATATATATATATATATATATATATATATTTCTTTTTATTGTTATTTTTTCTTATTTCATTGTTTTCACAATTACATGCTTGTATTTGCCTTCCAGATTTTAAGTTTACGTAATTCAACTTTCAAGTCTTCTTGCTCAAGAGTCAATCAACTAGAGACTTCACATTTGACCAACTTCAAGACTTCAACCCCTTGATATTGACATCTTATTTGTAGCAGATGTCATCCTCATTTCTGCAGGAATAAAGACCTTCTTCTTAGCAGATGCGACGACGCGGCAGTGGAGATGATATCACATTCTGATGGAAGATGCAACAACAACATTGCACGATCTTCGGCATCATGGTTTTTTTTTTTTAAGCATCGATCAACTAGAGACTTCACATTTGACCAACTCCAAGACTTCAACCTCTTGATATTGACATCTTATTTGTCACAGACGTCATCCTCATTTCTACAGGAATAAAGACCTCTTCTTAGTAGATGCGACGGCGCGACAATGGAGGTGATGATGGCGCGAGCTAGAAGCTGTGGAGGTCGACGTGAGCCAGATGAGGTGGACGACGACGCGAGTGATGAGACGTGTTCGTGATAGATCGAGCTTGAAGCTACGGCATGGCGACGTGAGCCATATGAGGTGGACGACGACGCGAGTGATGAGACGTGTTCATGATAGAGCGAGCTTGAAGCTACGGCATGTCGATGTGAGCTAGAAGAGATGGAGCGAAGATGAGGCGGACGACGACGCGAGTGACGAGACGTGTACGTGATAGAGTGAGTTCTCGAAGCTGCGGCATATCGGCATCGACGTGAGCCTGAAGAGATGGCACAGAGAGAAAGCGTGTTCGTGATAGAGTGAGCTCTTGAAGTTGCGGCATATCAGGATCGACGTGAGCCTGAAGGGATGGATATGGCGTGTTCGTGATAGAGTGAGCTCTTGAAGCCGCGGCATATCGGGATCGACGTGAGCCTGAAGAGATGGATGTGGCGTGTTCGTGATAGAGTGAGCTCTTGAAGCTGCGGCATATCGGGATCGACGTGAGCCTGAAGAGATGGATGTGGCGTGTTCGTGATAGAGTGAGCTCTTGAACCTGCGGCATATCGACGTCAACGTGAGCCTGAAGAGATGGAGGAGGTGTGTTCGTGATAGAGTGAGCTCTCGAAGCTGCACGCCATCTTCGTAGAGGAAGCTAGAAGTTATGCATCATCCGCAAAGAGAAGACTAGAAGATATGCGCTATCCGAGAAGAGGAAGCTAGAAGTTGTGCGCCATCAGCCGTGAAGATGAAGCTTAGAAGCTGTGAGCCATCCGCTGTGAAGAGGAAGCTTAGAAGCTGTGAGTCATCCATCGTGAAGATGAAGCTAGAAGCAGTGTATCATCCGCAAAGAGAGTTGAAGCCTAAGCGTTGCCGGAGATCAGTATCACGACCTCGGCGAGCTAGAAGTGGCTGTGAAGGATGAGTTAGAAGCTGTGTATCATCCGCGAAGAGAGTTGAAGCCTAAGCGTTGATGGAGATCGGCATCACGACCTCGGCGAGCTAGAAGCGGCTGCGAAGGATGAGCTAGAAGCTGTGTATCATCCGCGAAGAGAGTTGAAGCCTAAGCGTTGATGGAGATCGGCATCAAGCATTGTTGGAGATCGGCATCACGACCTCGGTGAGCTAGAAGTGGCTGTGAAGGATGAGCTAGAAGCTGTGTATCATCCGCGAAGAGAGTTGAAGCCTAAGCGTTGATGGAGATCGGCATCACGACCTCGGCGAGCTAGAAGTGGATGTGAAGGATGAGCTAGAAGCTGTGTATCATCCGCGAAGAGAGTTGAAGCCTAAGCATTGATGGAGATCGGCATCATGACCTCGGCGAGCTAGAAGCGGCTGCGAAGGATGAGCTAGAAGCTGTATACCATCCGCGAAGAGAGTTGAAGCCTAAGCGTTGATGGAGATCGGCATCACGACCTCGGTGAGCTAGAAGTGGCTGTGAAGGATGAGCTAGAAGCTGTGTATCATCCGCGAAGAGAGTTGAAGCCTAAGCGTTGATGGAGATCGACATTACGACCTCGGTGAGCTAGAAGCGACTATGGATGAGGAGCTTGAAGCTGTATTCTCAACCAAAAGCCTGGAAGCTGAATTCATCAAGCTGAAGCCATCTTCGAATTGAGTTTGGAGATATGGTGTTGAAACCGTCAAGCTAGGACAATCTTCAAAGTGAAATTGATGACATGGAGTTGGATTCAACAAGATAGAACTATCCTCAAAGCAGAACTAGCAACATCGAGCTAGACTTAAGAAGCTAGGCCATATTCAAAGCAAAATTGACGACATCGAGCTAGAGTTAACCAACATGAGTCATCTTTAAAGCGTAGAACCAGATTCAGAAGTTGAAGTCATTCTTAAAATGTATTGACAACGAAGTATTAAATAATCCATCATCTCTGGTTGTTGTCCCATGACTGTTTTGCTTCTTTACAATTTTCACCTTACTGTCTCTTCCAAAGTGTGTATCATTTTACTTTAATAGTCCGAGCTTGAATTTTGATCACCCCACTTGAAATACAAATTTATGATGAACTTTGACCACATAACTTGAAGGAGAAAAACACATATATGACTGAACTCAGAAAATATCTAAGTTGCTCACGCACCCTTTTGAAAGGGATCAAGTCAAAACGTAGTTCAAAAGATCAACTTGTGTTTTAGGGGTGTCGTGCACGCTTATACTCATGCGGGCCGTGAGTAACATGCAGTTTAGACTCGTGCGTCATGGAGCAGTCTTGCTCTTTTGATTTTCTCTTAGAGTTAACAAGCAATTTAGGCTCGTGCGTCATGGAGCATCTTGATTTTCTTCATAGTGACGTGCAGTTTAGGCTCATGCGTCATGGAGCTATCTTTTTTTTTGGCGTGACGTGCAGTATAGGCTCGTGCTTCATGGAGCTGTCTTGATTTTCTTCATAGTGACGTGCAGTTTAGGCTCGCAAGCGTCATGGAGTCTTGTTTTTTTTTGACATGCGGTTTAGGCTCGTGCGTCGTGGAGTCAGTTTTGTTTTTTTTTGTGACGTGCGGTTTAGGCTCGTGGCCATGGAGTCAGTTTTGCTTTTTGTTTGATTTTCTTCAAAGTGACTTGCAGTTTAAGCTCGTGCGTCATGGAGCATATCTTGATCTTTTTGTTGATTTTGTTTCGGAGTGACGTGCAGTTTAGGCTCGTGCGTCATGGAGCAAACTTGCTTCTTCTTTTTTTGTTTTCTTGCTTTCTCATTTTTTGACTTTTTTGCTTTTCTTCATGTTTTTGTGTTTTTTTTAAACTATGCACATATATACATGCTTTTACTGCTACACTTCAAGGATAGTAGCATTTCAACAATTTTAGGGTTCTTGCCCCAATTTCCAAATTGTCGTCCAAGGTTGACTTGCATACACTGCTAGAGATGTAGTGAGATGAAGCCGCTCTTTTAATGGTGATTCGAAAAGGCGCTGGCACAAATCCTAAACCCATTTTAATGTTCGGACCACATCATCTTTCTTCTTCAAGTGAGGTTCGCAGAAAACTCTCTTGAGGATTGTACCCGATCGATTGACGAGCTTGTATGCTTTTGGACCAAAATGCTTCGTAAGTTCGTTGTCTGAAGATTCTCCATGTTCGATAGCATTACTTTGTTTTGGTCGAACAAACCCTTGAAGAGGTGGAGGAGTTGGTCTTTTAGCATCGATCTTGGTCAGATGCATCGTCAGTCCCTCGAATGAGTCCATCATGGAGAGAGACATTTTGTTCTTGACAATCGGAATGACTTCAAGTTCTTTGTCATGCTCAATTTCCACTTCTTTTGTTTTCTTTGTCATGTAGAATTTAGCATCGGCAAAATGCGACTCAACTTCTGTAAAAGGCTTGTGATCACCAACCACTGTCTTCATGACTCCATCCTGACGATACTTGAGGCATTGATGCAATGTAGAAGGGACGACACCATTTTCATGAAGCCACGGCCGACCAAGAAGCATATTGTAGGACGTCTTGGCATCAATCACATGAAGCAATGCAGTTGAACTCATGTCTTCCATTAGCAAGTTCAACCTTATGGCGCCAAGGGCCCTTTGTCCTTCGTGGTTGAATCCTTGGATCATTAGTCGACTGCTGGATAAGTCTTCCACTGGAATTTCCAATTGCTTCAACATTCTTAGTGGCAAGATATTGACAGCCGATCCTCCATCGATGAGGATCCTATTGACTTTCTGCTCGTGGGTGAAGCAACTCACAAACAACGGCCTATTATGAGGCTCAGACCCAAGCTGCAAATCCTCGTTGGAGAATGTGATTGCCAAGACACTTTCATCATCGATCACATTTGACTTGAATTGATCTCTGACTTGGTCTGTCGTATCGTACAATGCCCCAACACCTTCCAGTATGTCGTCAGATTCAGGGGTGACAACGTTTGCTGCAGTATTTTCTTCTTCAAGTGATATCTTCCCTTCTTGAGCTAGCCACATGATCTTTTCTTTGAAGATGAAGCAGTCATGTATGGGATGCCCTATCAATCGATGATATTTGCAATATCTTGGATCTTCAGTTCGTCCTGCTTCATTTGGTCGCTTCACTTCAGGTAGCTCGACCAATCCTTCTTTGAGTAGGTCATCGAAGATCCCAGAGACGTCGGAGTCTAAGAAAGGATATTGTCTCTGCTGCATTTCTTTAAATGTCAACCTTCTTTGCCCCATGTTTTGAGGAAAAGTCTGTCTGTCGCATTTGTTGTCATCCTTTCTTAGGAACTTGACAGGAGTTGCTTTTGTCGCCATTGACTCTTCTTTTGGAGTATTGTTAGAGGACTTGGTTTCCTTTCTAAATTCTTGTCTTTCTTTGAACTTCTGAGGTTCTTGGATTGGAGGCCCTTTGAATCCACTTGCTGCCATACTTAGCTCCATATCATGAGCTCTGGTGGCCAACTCTTCAAACGTCTTGGGCTGGATTCCTCGCAGGATGTATTGCAAGCCCCAATGCATTCCTTGGATGCACATTTCGATGGCAGAGGATTCGGATAACCTGTCCTTACAGTTGAGGCATAGGTTTCTCCACCTATTGATGTAGTCGATCACCAGCTCTTCTTTAAACTGATGAGAACTCGTGAGCTCCACCATGCTGACTGTTCTTCTAGTGTTGTAGAAGCGATTGAGGAACTCGTGCTCCAGCTGCTCCCAACTGTCAAGCGAGTTTGCTTCCAAATCCGTATACCAGTCGAAGGCATTTCCTTTGAGTGAACGAACAAATTGCTTGACCAGACGATCTCCAAATGTTCCAGCATTGTTGCATGTCTCGACGAAGTGAGCTACATGTTACCTTGGATTTCCTTTGCCATCAAATTGTTGGAACTTGGGTGGTTGATAACCATGTGGCATTCTCAAGTTGTCAATTGTTTGGCTATAAGGCTTGGAGTAAATCAAAGATGACTTGGAATTTCCATCAAACTTGTTCTTCATGGTCACCTCGATGAACTCCTTGAGTTGGTCCACCTTGATGAAGCCGTCCGAAGAGATTTGGATGTGTTTGCCAGACGATTCTCTTTCTTCATGAGTTTCTTGCCTTCGCCTTCTTCTTCATCATCATTGCGTTCACTTTCTCTATCATTGATGTGGCTCGACTCTGTTTTCTCTCCCCTGAGCTTTGCAATCTTGGCATCTTGCTCTTGGATGTGCTTGTTCAAAGATTCGACCAGTCTTGTAAGATTTGCAAGTTGTTCTTCCACGGTAGAAGTGTTTGTCATCATCACAGGCACCTCAAGTAGATAACTTGTGATAGAATTCGCAATAGGGGATGTGAAGCTTCCTTCAGAGCTAACACTTTCTTCATTTAGAGTGGCAATATGTTGCTCTTTTCCCCTGGTGATGGCTGACTTCGAAGCTTCTTGAAGTTGTTTGGCTTTGCTTCGTGTGATAACGCCAATGCTTTCTGAAGAAGCTTTTGAAGCAACCTTAGTTGCATATTTTTGGGTGAACAACGTTCAAGATTTTTTTGGTGAAGAGTAGAGATGAGAGGTAGAGATGTCCCACCGGACGTGCCAAAATTTGTAACACAAATTTTTGTATTTAAATTTTTATAAATACAAAATTGTATACAAAAATTAATTGAATTTGGATTTGATGAATTTGAGATGAGTTCGATCTCTATCTATCCTCTGATTCTACTCTTCGATGTCTATCATTGAACGATCTTGAATGTTCTTCGAGTTGTTTGGAGGGGATGTGATTCCTTGATCTCCTTGAACTTAAAGCTTGAATTTGAGGATGTTGATCTGAAGGACCTTGGCCTTGTTTTCAGATCGACTGTCGGATTTAGGTTGATATGTTGAAGAACGTTTGAAGATCTTCAAGTTTGAGCGTCAATGCGGAGGGTTTTCACCTTGTTTTCGAATCAACGTCATCTTTGATTTGATTTGGAGGATGATCTTGGCGAAGAACGTGGTGATTTGCACGAAGAACGCCTCAATGTTGAAGAAGACTTGAAGCTTCTCAAGACTTCGTCGAGGATTCTTCGAGTATCTTGAGCTCTTCGATCTTCCTCTTCTTCACTTCAATTCACCTCCCATTTTTCCCTCATTTATGAAGCCCCAACACTCCTATTTATAGATGTAGGCTAGTGGGCTTATGGGCCTATGAGCCTTTTGGGCCATCAAGCCATGCTTGGGCTTATGGACCTTTGGGCCACCAAGGTCCAAACCATGGGCTTGAGCTTGGGCTTATGGGCCATCAAACCATGAGTTTGAGCTTGGGTTTATGGGCCTTTGTACCACCAAATCATGGGCTTGAGCTTGGGCTTGGGTTTATGGGTCTTTGTACCACTAAAATTAAATATTAATTACATATCTATTTAATTTTGGAATAAATTCTATTAATAAAATAGAAATATAATTAATTATTTAATTCGTGATTTACACATGGCGCAATATAATTTGCTAACAATTTTTAATTGTCTACACCACTAATGCATTATCCTCCTCTGACAATCCTAGAATCTTAGACCCCTGAGGCAATGTAACATACTTCACCAGCAAATCAGCATAGGGCAACTTAAAACCACCATTGTCATTGTTTCCCATTTGAGAAACTGAGGCAAACAACCCACCACCTGGGTAAAAATTGCAATCTTGGAGATTCCATTGAAGCCCCAAATTGGAATTCGATGAGGAAAATCCCTTTTCATTGAACTCCAAATATTGCATTTTGACACTACTATTCACCATCCAACACTCCCCAAACCTCAAAAACTCCACACGAAAAAAACTTTGAATCACTGCGGGCTCAACCTCTCTCTCTCTCTCTCCCCGTAAAACTCAACGGTATGTCAGGTTTCAAAACTCCATTCTTGCAAATGAAAATTGAGTAGGTAGATGAGAGAAGAAGAGAGTTATTCAAAAGATACTGTTTTCAATAAAATAAAAAGATTAGGACTGAGAAATAATTACTTTCACTGTGCAAATGTGTAAATACAATGCTAATAAAAAATCTATGCAGGCAGGGGCGGAGCCACGTAGGGCTCTGGGGGGCCCATGGGCCCCCCAACTTTTTTTGAAAAATAGTTATATATTTAATATGTAAGATGATGTTAATAGATTTATTCTAGCCTGATGGTAAGAATCTATTTCATTTTCTTGGAGAACCGTGTTCGATTCCCAGCGTTCTCTTCTCTTTTTTTTTTGTTCTTTTCTTCTCTCTTTTCTTCTCATGCGGCGTTCTCTCTTCTTTTTCCCCCTTCTTTTCTACTCTCTTTCCTTCTCATGCGTGTTCTCTTTTGTTTTTTTGTTTTTTTTTCCCCCTTCTTTTCTTCCCTCCTCTCTCTCTCTTCTATTTCTTCTCTTTATTTTGGGATCTCTTTTCCTTCTTTCTTTCTTATATAATTTATTTTATATTGATAAAATAAAATATGTATATAAATTAATTCTTAGCTAATCATGTATACTCTCTATAAATATTTAACATTTAATAACTAAATATATTGTAATCTAATGAGTTAAAATTTTTATCTCTCATTTACGAAATCTTGGTTCAATTCCTTTTATTTACATTTTTTTTTCTTTTTTCTATACTTATTTTTTTTATTTCCATTTTTTTTCTTTTTCTTTCCTTTATCTTTTTCCTATAATTTGTTTTATGTTGATAAAGTGCTATTTCTTTTCTTTTTCTATAATTTATTTTATATTGATAAAATAAAATATATATGCAAATAATAAAATTTTATATGTAAATTAATATCACCAATCAAATTTCTAAAAGGATTATAATAAACTTATTATATTATTTAAATTATTATTATTTTATAATTTTATTTTATTATCTTGTAAAATTATAATTAATTGGGCCCCCAGACAAAATTTTCTGGCTCCGTCTTAGGCTTGAGATTATGGAAGAGGGGAGGGTTCAAACCGCTTGTTTTGTTGGAAAGAGAGAGAGAGGGTGGCGGAGGTGATACGCCGCTGTTATTCCCTTTTTCAACCCTTCAAGCAAATTTTAATAATCTCTTTTTAAAATAGAAAGAGACTTTTGTTTTTGCCCTTTGTATGACACATTTCGTAGAAAATACATTTTAATATGTATATGTATAGAAATATTTTTTTGGAGAAATATATAAACAAACATATTAATATGATCACTAAATGTAAAATATTATATATATTTCTAATATATATTATATATGTTGCTATCCAGAGATGTCACATATTTATTGGTTACAAGATCATATTTTATTAAAAGAGTCAAAGCACTTTGATTTATCAAAGAAATTTATCGTGGATTTGTTTCCTTTTACTGTAAAGTCGCTAATTTAGTTATGTTATGTTTGATTCTTGTAATTTTTAAACAATAATTATATCTAATGCATATTTTGGTAATTCAATTTCATTTTGTAACTGCAAATATAGTATCATATGTGCTAAGCCTAAGTGGTACTATACATTGGACTGACAATTCGTGCGTGTTGGGTCGTTATCGTATCGACACGATAACGACACGACTTGATAAGTGTAGGGAAATCTGATTTAGCCCTCTCCCGAGGATCTATCTTGGATGTTTAATTCACCATACATTGATTATATTCCTAGCATGCGTCTATATAATTAATTGCAACACGTAGGGTTTTCTCGTGTTTACCTCAATCTGTCGAGGTGGATCGGGATGAACGGATCGAGACTCGTGCTTTGATCTTCCGGATCGTATCCGGTTGCCCAATCTCCAACGCCGAGTGAGGACGATCTATGGAGAATGCTACAAAAATCACCCTAATCCTATCCCCAATTTTCGAGAATCCTCTCCTAAATGCTATAGGGATGCACGAAAATAATGCTAGGTTAAAAGTGAGGATTAGCCTTGATCTTATCTCTTACCTTATATTTATAATGCATTACCATAATCCCATTAGGAAATGATCCATGCATATCCCATAAATATAATAATATCCTTGTGGATAAAGAGGATCAAATCCTTGCCATTAGAGGATAGGGGGCGCCGATTTTCATGTGGCTACGGGCCTGGATGGGTCAGCCCAGGGATCAAATGCAAGGAATAAAGATGTGCCTCAAATTAACTAATTATCTTATGCTCACCCGAACATAAATTAATTTATAAACATTCATTCATGCCACTAGAGAATAAATGTTGACTTACCCCTTTATTACCGGGTGGTCGGCTTGCACTTAGACATTACGAATCCCGTATTTAAGATATCGCACGTCCATTAATTATTTAGAGCATTACGATTGCTTAAAATAATTAATATCTTTAATTCCTTAAGTAGTACCACTCAACCTTATTATTGTACTTGAGCTAACTCAACTGCGGGGTTTAGTACAATAAACCTTTGAGCTCCTTAAGGGCGCCATCATCCTAAACGGATACTGACTCGACTGAGATAACTAGCATGACATACAAGCACCCGCCACCACCCAAGATGCACGAAGAATATCAAGGGTTAGAACATATAACTCTCACCCATAACAAGTTCAAGTGATGGTCGAACTCATACTCATCTAATACCTTATCGAGGTTTAGATCATCGTAAGTCACCGAGATCTAGGTTCTTCACGACGATCGATAGAATAACTCATCTCACCGTGATCCTTCAATACGTCGACGCATCAAAGCATAGACAAGCAACCAAGTCAAGTCACTTCTTATCTATACCGCACTTATACCGACAACTCGCCCTCAAGTTGTCTCACCAGAAACTTTTATATCTCATTAAGCTTGACCAATCATATGACTTATGTAATCTTCACACACCGTATGATCTAACTTATATATGAGATAAGGGACACCGATATATGCAATCAAGTAATCAATTCGGATAGGAGATTGTAATAGTGGTAACAGAAACATTGTATATAAGCTCAACCAAAACTGCTTTCAGTATACAAATCCAACAATCCCCCACTTATACTAAAGCAAACTTTTAGTATACAATGTGTCTCTCTACTAGCTATTACAAACAAAACCATCACTTTGTTTCTCCCACTTATACAAAAGTTTCATTTCTAAGTGGGTGCCATCAAGCGTAATCCAAGTCCTCAAACGTGCACTTCATAGACTTTTTGCGGCAGACTCTTTGTGAATGGATCCGCTCGGTTATCCGTCGTATCAATATTTTCAATCAGCACGTCCCCTCGTCTCACGATTTCTCGTATGACATGGTACTTTCTCTCTATTTGTTTGGTCGCCTTGTGGGTCCGTGGTTCCTTCGAGTTTGCCACTGCACATGAGTTATCACAGTAAACTATGATACTCTTGGGCAAACCAGGTACCACACCTAGATCCATGAGGTAGTTCTTGAACCATACAGCCCCTTAGCAGCCTCCGAAGCGGCTACATATTCGGCTTCCATGG
Organism: Salvia rosmarinus; assembly: GCA_036937905.1. Classification (NCBI taxonomy): domain Eukaryota; kingdom Viridiplantae; phylum Streptophyta; class Magnoliopsida; order Lamiales; family Lamiaceae; genus Salvia; species Salvia rosmarinus. Next base: position 13,584,263 of record CM072819.1, read on the forward strand.
TAGAGTCCGCAATGCATCGCTGCTCTGCACTCCGTCAGGATACGGCTCCACCTTCTAAGGTAAACACATTGTCTGAGGTCGACTTTTTCTCATCACGGTCACTTGAAATCCAGTCAGATAACCCAAAGGCATTAGACTATCCGCATGGTAAACTAGCCTATAATCTCGAGTCCTTTTCATGTACTTGAGTATATGCTTTATCGCATTCAATGAGCTTATCGAGGTTAGATCGATATCTAGCTACTATGCCTACCACATAGCAGATATCGGCCTCGTACATAGCATTGCGTACATGAGACTTCCTATGGCGGGCGTATGAACTTGTCTCATTTCCTCTATCTCCTTCGCATCATAGGTGATCGCTTCCTTGATAAAGGAACGCCATATGCGAAGGTAGCAATCCTTTCTTGGCGGTCCGCATACTAAAACGAGTAATCACAAGATCAATGTAAGACGCCCGAGATAAGCTCAACATTTTCCTCTTGCGATCTCGGTAAACCTTGATCCCAAGAATGTACGCTGCATCTCCTAAGTCTTTCATTTGAATGTGAAAAATCCAAATAACAAAAATTTAAAAATTTGACTATTTTTATCATTACTTAATTATGAGTCGTTCGATCTTATTCAATCTAACGATGGTTACTGGTTCTTAGTTTTTATGGAAGAAGTATATATATATATATATATATATATATATATGGGTTGGTTATGGTGAGAAAGCTCCTTAATGTACGAAAATAGGAATAGTAGCACATCTTTCATATTTATGTAGCACAATCAGAATTACTATATTACACATGTTAGTTTAGCACATATTTCATTCATTCAGTAGAACATATGCTAAATATATTAGTTTAGCACATCTTTCATTGCAACAGAAGCACAAGAAGAGTTCTAGTCTTTGCACAATAATCCGTGTAGCACAAAAACACAAAGCCAGAAGACACCCGAAAATTAAATCTCAACCATTGATATAGCAAATCAAAGGATCGATTCATTCATATTTCCTACCAAATTATCCATTCCTACCCGATCTATATCCTATATATATATATATATATATATATATATATATATATATGGGATGGTTCTGCGATAATGGAATAAGAGTAGGAAATGAGAATAGATATATAAGTATAGCATGTTTTTCATATTTATGTAGCACAATCAGAATTACTATGTTGCACATATTTCATTTCTTCGTAGCACATATACTAAATATATTAGTTTAGCACATCTTTCATTGCAGCGTAACACAAGAAGGGTTCTAGTGTTGCACGGTAATCCGTATAGCACACAAAACTGTAGCACAACCGAAATTAAATCTCAACCATTGATTCAGAGAATCAAAGGCCCAGATTCATTCTCATTTTCTACCAAATTATCATTTCCTACCTGATCCATCTCCTATATATATATATAAGTGAAACACCTTTGAAGCTACCGCAGAAGCCAGAAGATATGAATATAACACACAGAACCATGATTGTATTTTCTCTCTCTAAAATATATGGTTAGATATTCGAACTAGTATTGAAGATAAACATTAAATGATAATTACAGTCAACATAAAATATATATTGCTAGTTCAGTTTCTGTAATCGTTACCTAATATTATATACTTTTAGATAAATATATCGAGTTTAAAGATTTCAAATAGTATCACAAATGTACTTTATAAATGCGAATTTCTCACACAACAATCGTTTTTATTTTATTTTATAAATATCGTAGCATACCATATTAATATTTTGATTCAAATTTATATACCATGACATTTACTCCCTCCGTCCTATTATTGTTGACACGTTTTCCTTTTTGGGCTGTCCCATTAAGTTGGTCCGTTTCCAAAAAGGAAACATTTTTACACTAAAAATGTCTCGAATTTCGTATCACCACTACTTTACACACAAAACACAACCCTCCTTAATCTACGTACAAAAAAGAAATGAGCCATCATTATTGGGACGGGGGAGTATAATTTTATAGGTGTGTGATTATATTTGAATCCAAATATAAGCTAAATATTAAACAATCACACGATCTAATATAATTCCCTTCAAAATTGTGAGTAAAATTCATTTAACCTATTGTACTAATAGTTTGGTATGAGATATGTAGTAAACAATTTTAATTTTGTATTATCTCCGCCATCTTAAATATCATTGCTTGGACATGACTATGAACACTCTCTTACTTGAGAGTAGAAATAAATTTAGTTGTCAATTCTATCAATTCTAGATGATATGGTGATAAAATGGATTTTGTGTCCAAAAGATAGGGTGCTTATTGGATCGATTTCGGTTAACCGAAACTGAAATTTCGGTTAATCGAAACCGAAATTCTCCAAATTCAGTAACCGAAACCGATCGGTTAATTGGTTATCCAATTAATCGATCGATTAGTCGGTTCAGTTATTGGATAACCGAAATTATCCAATTTAATTTCTTTATTTACTTATTTGACTAATTAAACTAATTTTTAATTTAATAATGATAATAACAAATAATAATTATTATTTGAATCTAATTAAACTTATTTTTAATTTAATAATAATAATAAATTAATAACTATTATAATTTCGGTTATTCGGGTATATCCATTGGGTTATCGGTATACCCGATAACCGAAATTAATATTAAACCACTAACTGATACCATCCAATTACCGAATTAATCGGTTATTGGATACTGATAACCAATCGGTATCGGTTCGGTTCAGTAATAACCGATATTTAATACCCGTTTGATCACAGTTTCAAATTCACTAACGTCTTTATAGGTCAGAACCTGTTACACCTGGTTTATCCGTGGTTTTCCAAGCATGGTTTACTCGTTCTGTATGATTTGCAGACTATTGCACAAGAATATAAATTTTATCCAGTGCATACCAAAGTTAAGAGCAGCGGGTTCTCCATGAATAAAAAAATAAAAAAATATGACACTCTGTTACGATTTTGATGGCCTTTTACTCCATATACAATAAAAGCGCCTATCTTCCACATTGATAAAAATGGGTTTATGTGGTAAAAAAATTATAGATTCGAACCCCATCAACATTTATATAGGTCTTAGTCTATTACATCTGATTTTCAAGTGTAGTTTACCTATCATTTGTGATTTACTGACTATTGCACATGAACGTGAACTTTACTCAGTGCATATCGAAGATAACGGCTACAGGTTCCCTCTGAATTCAAAAAAAAAAATGACACATTTAATCCTATTTTTTTAGAGGTGGTCTCACTGCGCGCGCACAAGATGAGACCACCTTATTTAATTAATTAGTTAATTAATTTTAATTAAGTAATTAATTAATCTTAATTAATTAATTAATTAAATCTAATTAAAATTAATTAATTTAATAACTTTAATTGTAAATTAATAAATATAATTTTAAATTAATATATCTTAATTTTGAATTAATAAATTCTAATTTTAAATAATAAAGCCTAATTATAAATTAATAAATCCTAATTTTGAATTAATGAATCCTAATTTGAATTAATAAACCCTATTTGGAATTAATAAACCCTAATTTTGAATTAATAAACCCTAATTAAAAATAATAAACCCTAATTTTGAATAATAAACCATAATTTTGAATAATAAACCCTAATTATGAATTAATAAACCCTAACTTTGAATTAATAAACCCTAATTGTTAATTAATAAATCCTAATTATGAATTAATAAACCCTAATTTTAAATAATAAACCCTAATTTTGAATTAATAAACCCTAATAGGAAATAATAAACCCTAATTTGAATTAATAAACCTTAATTTTGAATTAATAAACCCTAATTATGAATTAATAAACAAAATATAAAATAATAAAATAAATAACAAAACTAAAATAAATAGCAAAACTTGTGTGTTGTCACAGTAAGTGGCACAAGACGACGCCAACATTATAAGTGTTTGTCATTTTTAATAAAAGGTAAAGAAAATGAAGGCAAAAACGCACGCACACACGCACAAAATAGGTTATAATACGAAAATATTATTTAAAAAATAAATCTTATTCTGATTTCTTGAACTCCATTTTCTTTTTAATAAGATTTGAAGAATTTTGATCGAACTTTACTTTATGGATTGAAATTGAGTTGAATAAAATCTATTTTTCATAATCCAAGATCTTACACATATAATCTTACAACAACGCCACTAACAGTGTGAAAAATAATGATGGTTTCTTATTCAAAATTGTATGCACAGAAATAGGATTAACACACATATATATACACTAAAATATAAAGAAAAGAAAAAATAATTTAATATAATGTAGATGGCCTAGTTTGATAATTGACATGACATACAAAACATGTGTTTGGAATGCAGCCAATTGCTCCACAAAATTTAGGATTCGAGTTTAAACTCCCTAATTAATAATCTCTATATATTATACTATTTTAAGTACTCTTTTACCATATCATTATTGAAGCGGCGATGAACAATTTAAGAGAGTTGACATATAATTAAGAGGATTTGAGATAAGCACTTGACATGTAGATTTAACTCCTCTTTCAAATTCATTTTGTGGTAAGAGTTTAAATTTTGAATTCAATATTTGGATTATAGTAGAAAATGTGGTAACTGAAAAAAAAAAACATAAGTCCCCACCCATAGCTATTATTTATGAATTTCTTTTAAAATAATTGCAGTCATTACTCATAATTACATGATATCATAATTTAGAAAGCATCCCTTAAAAAACAAAATATATAGAAGAGTTATTGACATATAAATACACAAACTTTGCATATATTTTGGCTTAGCATCCGAATTTTAAAATAGCATATAATTAATGAACTTATATGTTGTAGTAAATTTATTATGATTTCTATTTTCACCCAAATTGAACCAGACGTGGTAAGCCGAAATATTGATGTGGACTTATTGGATTTTTAAAAAATGATGTTGTACATATCATCTTAAAACATCATCGTTTTCATTCGAATTGTATACGATAAAAAGTCATAACTCTTGAATTACGTTCAAAACTAGCATCACATATTAGAAAGCAGTGTGTCGCAATTAACCAGTTCTCAACTATTTTAAGAATTATAATTTTAATTTTATATAATTTTTGAATGAAAATGATGTGGTTTTTAAAGATGATATGTAGGATATCGTTTTTTTAAACGTCCGATCTGTCCACATCAATATTCCGATTTGCCATGTCTGTTTGGGGAAAAACAAAAATCATGTAATTATATAAATTTGTGTATCTATTTTTTTTAAAGTTCAGTGTAAAATCAAAATATGTATAAAATTCCTGTATTTATATGCCAATAACCTAATATAAAAAGCATCCGTGTAATTCGAAACTATATAACTAGATCTTGGACCAAGCTAATCACTTCGAAATAAACTTTGAGAAGAAATACCCAATAGTTTATCTAGAAAGGTATTCTAACAATATCCCAAGGCCCCAATACTAATCATATGGACAGCGAATTCATGCTTAATTGCTAATGAGCCATCAATATAAGTAAAATTGAGATTATAAATTAAATTTCATTTGGGCTTTTCGTGTACACTAATTAGTGGTAATTACTAGAGTGGTGACTCATACCCTTCGTAAATCTTTTATGGAAAAGATAACGATCATCTCTATAATATAATAATAATAAGACACACAGTCTCATTATGGAATAGGTATCTGATTTAATAAAAACATAATTTATTCAACATAAAAACTCATATATATCCATTCATACCATAATTATATTGATGGATAAAAATATCATTTCTTTTTTAATTATAAATTGTATCTTATTAAATATTCAAGCTTGTAATGTTGTTGGTAATGTGTGTATGTGAGAGAGAGATGAGTGATAATTAAACGATGATTTGTTTTGTTGGTACAACAACGATGTGCTATGGCAACAGAGCCAATCAGTTCCGTCGGGGAGTATGTTTGCGGTGGTTAGCCAAGGCTTGTGGTAATCTTGTTAAAACCTTATTGGAAAAATTTAATAGGATAAAATCTGATCGAAAGAAAAAGAGTATAGTGTTTTTTGTACATATATTGAATGTGTCTGAGCATGTCTTTTACAATGAAACCCTAGGCTATTTATAGATAATACAACCATTGAGGATAATTTCGTCCTTTTAAGTATATCAAGCCTTCTATTGAGGGGTGCTTTAGTCTTTTCTAGAGTTCACATCGATCGCATGTCCGTCACGATAGCTTTGAGTGTATCCAAAAAATCTTGGGACAAGTGAAGGTCATTAGAATATTCTGTCGTTTTGTGCCTTACGTGATTGCGTACTTTAGATATGAGGTACTTCCTTTAGGTCTATATATGCAACTTCAGATCTAAGGTGAGCTTTCAAGAGACACTCAAGTTTGAATACTGATAAATAACATGTATTTGACTCGTTCATTTGGCCTGAGTTAGATCTGACTTCAGCTTTATTGAGATTCTCATATTTGGCTTCAGCTTTATTCTTTCGAGAGACTTTCGACCCGATATTTGATGGCCTTTGAATATTCTTTGAGCTTTCAGACTTGATTATGGTTATATCTGATTTCCATCTTGCTCTATCGTCAGCAGAATCCAAGAAGGGCGTAACTTTCAACCACGAACTTCAATTTTTGATCAATACCTTCAGGAAGCATCTTGACGAGACGAACAAGTTACATAGCTTCAGCATGTAGGAGAAGGCTTGAATTCTATTATTCAAATATGTTTTGGATCTTTTAATATTTGATACTTTTTTTTACTTTTATTATCCTATGTCTCTGCCACATTAGAGAAGATTTTTTATAATAATGTTATAATATTGGTATTTAATGAAAATAAATATAAAGAGGATAAAATCGACCCTCATCACTGCTACTAATTAAATTGTCAAATATGACAAAAAATGAGTAAAATATGGGTAATGATTAGGGGTGAGCAAAATATACAATAACCGAATAACCGAACCGAACCAAACCGAAATATCTAATTTGGTTCGGATAATTCGGTTATAACCGAAATATATTTCGGTAGTATGGTTTTCGATCGAGTATGAGTTTTTTTACCTGAATATCCGATACCCGAAATTTATATTTATATTAATTTTTTAATATAAATACTAAACACCAATTACAATTATAATAAACATGATGCATACAGAATCAAAATGTATCTCAGGAACACAAACCCAACAACTTCAAATACAAGAGAGATAATTAATAAAGCCGATAAAGAAGCCATAACGAATCGTAAGGCAAACATAGCATCCGTATTAGATCATTTCAAAATAAAGAAGCTTAAATCGCCAAACAGTGAGTAATCAACATCAGATTGCAATTACAACGAAAAACTAAGTTACACAAAACCACATGGTGTGACATTAGAAGGTTCGATGGATTAAAGAAGCTTTGGATTTGGAGAATATGAACTTGGAACTTTAAATTTCGTGTTTTGAGAAGATTGTAGCATTTTTATGAATTGTTCGTATTTGGTAATATTTTTTGAACTTTAAACTTATGAAGATTGTTGGTAATGAGTTGTTTAGTATTTGGTAATGTTATTTATGAATATTGCAAACTAGATATTTGTTGAGTATTAGAATGTTTTTGTATGTTTTTGTTTAGAATTCAGAATCATAACAAAAATCCGATTTTATCCGAAATATCCGAAATACCCGAAATAATTTTCGGTTATTTTAGTTTGGTAACCGAAATTATTTCGGTTTGGTTCGGATATCATTTTTAAAATTTTGATTATTTAATTCGGATATTTTTTTGAATATACCCGACCGAATATCCGAATCTCACCCCTAGCAATGATCACCAGCAGCATGTACCAAGTCATGCTGTTCAGACATACTTCTTTAGTCCCATCAAATATGACTTGTTTTCTTTTAGAAAATAATTATTTTTTCAAAATTATGGACCCAATTTATAACTTTAAATATTTTATACCATTTTTTAAAATAATTGTACCGTCTTAAATGAGATTGATAGAGTATTAAAAATTAAATAGTCAAATAAACATCGATCGTGATGATCGGCCATCGCGTGTATTTCATACAAGTTCAATGTGATCCCACTAAATTTTAAAATTTTCACTTTCTTTCCCACTAACTTTTTTTATTATGACATGGTCGATAAGATTACAAAATTAATTAATGGATTTTGTAATATCACAACTTGAGATTGCTAATCTTGATTTTCAGAATGCTGGAACAAGTAAAATTCATAGCAATTTCTTTAGTACTATATTACATGCAAGAAATTTATATAATGCAAAAAATGGATAATTCAACAGCAAATATAAATGAAACATCCAAACATCATTCCCGAACAAGGCATTAAAGTGTTATGATTCTAATAGATTTCATTACGTCTTGTATGATATCCATCAAAGAAATTAATACAAATTATATACTAATTAAAAAAATGTTCTTGTACGAGTTTATATATAGAATATATTAAGTATCAAATTTAAATAAATAAACTCCAAATTAATCCCAAACAAATTATGTTCACATATTAAGTATCAAATTAATCCCAAACAAATTATAATAATCTTATAAATTAAACTACGTACCTGAAAAGTGTATGTTCATGAATAACCAGTAGAACCAGTTTTAAAAAACATCAGCGAACTTTTCATGAATTAAAAAAAAAACCCATCATTGTCACACCTTAAGTGGGCATGGTATAAGCCACCATAAGAAATAAATGCTAAATACTGGCTCACAAAGTCACAATTAATCTCATGCACAAACACAAAGGGGGTGTTTGGTTGGAATGATTATGCATGATTGGCAAAATAATATAGTTTAATCATATGTTTGGTTTGAATTATTTAGCCCATGATAGATTAATCGATCCATACTCTTATCATCTAATTGGACGATAATTAATCACCTTAAATTTTGATTGATTAAATATCCTTCAATTTTAATACAAGATTTCAAAAATACCCTCTCTTTTCTGAGCTCTTATTATCTACAATTTCGCTGCCTCTGAGTAGAGCCGGCAAAATGAGCCCGACCTGAAAAGCCCGTCCGAGATACCCGGGGTTTGGGCAGGGTTGGACTTAAAAATTAAATGCTCGAAAAAAAATCGGACCTAAAAAGTCCATCCGAAAAAAACCCCGGACCTATTGGGCTTTGAGCCAAAAAAGCCCGGGGTTTTGGGCTAAAAAAGTCCGTCGATATTTTATTAAATATACATATTTATAATATTATTTAATATATATCTATATTTTTAATAATATTAATTATATTTTATATAATTATTTATTTTTATAGTAATAATATTCTTACTAATTCACATATTGGCCAGAAAATAAATTACGAAAAATAATAACCTCATAAATCATTCAAAAATAATTCCCAAGAGAAATGATCTCTAAAAATATATAGGCTGATGATTTATGACCTTATAATATGTAAAAACTATTTTGAATCATTGATTTTAAATATATATTGTATAATTAATTTATTTTTTCTATTATTTTAGGCTTATAAGTGGGATTGACATTTAATAATATCATTTATCTTTGATTTGTAATTACTAATTTTTCTCCTTAAATTAAAGAATTAAAATTATACTAGATTACAACATCATGGTATGAATACATAAATAGGTCAAGATATACAAGAAGCATTGTCATGACTCATAAGAATAAGTAAGCTTAAAATGTTCTCATAATTGATTCTTTATTTAAGTTAGAGAGTTATGAGATTTTAATTAAGTATATTTTTTAAAATTTAAAATATTAATTTTATATATTAAAAAAATAAAAAATGATCTAAAAAAAGCCTGTTTGCCCGGGGTTGGTTTGGACTTTTTATATTTTTATGCTCACTGGGAGAGGAGGCAATGTCGAAAAATCTGAGGAAGAAAAGGAATCCGTAGATCTCAATGAGATTAGCGAGAAAGTGAGAAAGACAAGAGATGAAGAGGTATGAGCCTGATGGGAAAACGGTAGGGTGGAGAGAGACGGGTGAGAAAGTGAGAGAGACAAGAGATGAAGAGGTATTAAATTTGTGTGTGACCAACTAAATTCTATGAATTACATAAATATTTCAGCACGAAGTTTAAAAATTATCACAAAATACACAAACTTAATGACTTTAGTATTTTTATCACGATTTTAAATTCATGTCAAATTAGATCTGACTTGACATCTCAGAAATTTAATATAAACTAAACGGTTAGTGATATAAACGACATCATAGAGAGGGGACATAAAACATCGTCGTTCCATCAAAACAAGTCATATTTTTTGATTTTTATGATTCATCGCGTCAACTCTCATTACAAAAATCAAGTCTTCTTGTTTGTTTCATCGTCTGGATCTAGTTGGAATCAAAATAAACGATATCCTCTCTACGATGTCGTTTATATCACTGACTGTTTTGTCTATGGTAAATTTTCGAGATATTAATCATATTTAATTTGGATTAAATTTGAAATCGTGGTAAAATCACTAAAGTCATTAAGTTTGTGTATTTTGTGATAATTTTTAAAGTTCTTGAGAAAACCAAAATTGACCCAAAGTTTGTGTATTTATACACCAATAACCATATTTTAACTCTCTCTCTCATAAGAGCAGTGGGCTTGACGAAAGGATTTGGCCCATTGGGCCCTCAGATTCATACAGGGTCATACATAAAGGCTTTATATTGAACAACTTTCAAGTTAATGGCAAAATTATTATTTAAACTACGTAAAAATTGCGGATGGGATCCTGTATCCCACAGTTTCTATGTTCCATTATTAATTTCACAATTTTAATACTATTTATTATAAAATATAAATTTACTAGTATGTAATGAAACATAATTAATATTTATTACCAAAAATTAAAATTATATACATAATTTTGGAATTATATACATAATTTTGGAATAACCAACCCAAATAATAATTTCTTAACTAAAAATGTAAATGAAATATTTAAAAATATAAATCCTAACATGGATTAGTGAATTTTAATTAATAATCTTAAAAATTTAATGAAACATAAGAAATTAAAATTGAAAAAAAAAGTTTAAAAACTAGAAAAAATTGAAAAAAAAAACACAAGATGTGACACCAAAAATGGGAAAGAGAATCTCATGTAGAAAAGTTGTCAATTTACATGGAACAATATAATTGTTGAGGTGACAAGATCAGAAAGTAGCAACTAATTTTAAAAATTATGATTCTAGTACATTGATTTTAACAAATTATAAATACTTAGAAAGTAAATAGGGCAATAGAGCAGAAGCCATCCATATATATATATATTGAAGAAAAACAGAAAAGAAAGACAAAACATAACAGAAAGAGAAATGTATTCTTTGTATTCAAAACCAACGTGCATGTAAGCATTTATTACACTCCTATTTATAGCAAGCTACACATCAAACCCTAATGCTTTTGGAATCAAACAAAATACTGTAAAAGCTAAAATACAATGCCAAGTGTTCCAATCAAACATCAACAACAATTGTATCTAGATCCTTCTTCTCGAGCTCTTCACGATGAGATGGTAAAGCAGCCATGGTGGATTCTTCTTTTGGCTAACTCGGCTCATTCTTTTTGCATGGCAGATTAAGTGGTCATCTTGATCAACTTGACTAGCTGGTTTAATATGCCCCCACAATTCGAGCGAGTTAAAAGGGAGAACTTAAAGTTTGTTGCGAAGGCGAGTGAAGAATTGGATGCTTAATGGCTTCGTGAATATGTCTGCAATTTGATCCAAAGATGGAACATGACGCACTTGGAGAGTGTGTGTGGCAATCTTTTCTCGGACAAAATGAATATCCAGCTCAATATGTTTAGTGCGGGCGTGAAGTATGGGATTAGATGCTAAGGATATAGCTCTGGAATTGTTGACCCAAATAGTTGGAGTATCGACATCCCTGTGAAGCTCACGAAAAGGAAGTGAGCAGTGATCTCGGCAGATGGCGTTAGCAAGCTCCGATACTCGGCTTGCTTGAACGCGAGACTACATGTCGCTTTTAGAAGCCCAAGAGATGATATTACTACCAAAATAAATACACATGCCCGAGGTAGAACGTCGATCATCAATGTCGAAGCCCGGTCGGAATCGGTGAAGCCAACAAGTGAAGAACTACCGTCCGAGTTAAGTGAATGCCATGATCAAGAGTGTCGACCACATAACGCAATCGTTTAACATGCCTTGATGAGAATCGAGAGGAGAAGCCGTGAACCGATGACTTTATTAACAACATAAGAGATCGGGTCGAGTGATAGTCAGGTACTGAAGACCATCCATAATGCTGCGATATTCTTTTGGATTCAACATGGGACTGCCTTGAAATTTTGAGAGTTGAGCAGTCGAAACCATCGGCGTTGGGCAAGGATTAGCATGGTGCATATTGACGAGAGTTAGTCGAGCGTGCACTTTTAAGTGAAGATGAAGGCCTTGAGTAGTAGAAGAAATTTCGATGCCCATAAAATGATGTACAAGGCCCAGATTTTTGAGGGAAAGAGTCTTTTCCAAACGATCCACAATGGATTGAATAGCCGTAGGAGAAGATCCAGTAACAAGGATGTCATCAACGTAGACGATGAGATAGACGGTAGAAGTAGGCCTTTTTTGAAAGAAAATGGAGTGATATGCTTTAGACTGTATGAAGCCCATTTTGAATAAGATAGCCCGAAACGTCATGAACCAAGAACGAGAGACCTGCTTCAACCCATAAATGGCCTTGTGAAGTTTACAGACTAGAGGAATAGAGCCAGCCAGCAATCTCAAAGCCAGGAGGCTGCTTCATGTATATAGTCTCATCCAAGAAACCATTGAGAAAAACATTGTCAATGTCAAGATGTGTGACTCCCCAGTGTTGCTGAACAGCAAGAGAAAGAATGGTTCGAATTATGGTTGGTTTGACAACGAGGATGGATGTTTCCGTGAAGTCAAACCCAGGTTCTTGAGTATGCACTTGAGCAACAAGACGAGCCTTGTAACGAGCAATGCTCCCATCAGCCTGGCGTTTAAGTTTAAAAACCCATTTGCATCCAATGGTATTCTTACCTTCAGGCTGTGAACAAAGAGACCATGTGTGATTCATGAAAAGGGCCTGTAGTTCCTTAACCACAGCGGCACGCCATAGAGGGCTGGAAAGAGCACCAGAGACTGATCGAGGTTCAGCATGAACGAACTTATCAATAGCAGGCTGGGAAACAAATACCTTAGGCTTAAAAATGCCAGTCTTACCTCTGGTGACCATTGGGTGATCATTAGTGATAGACTGTGATGGTACAGGTGGAGATGGATGAGAGTTAATAGATTTCGCAGAGGTAAAAGAAGTAGGTGAGGGATAGGGGATAGATGAAGAATGAGACAAACGAGTATTTGAGGAGATATGAGATGAACCAGGAGTGAGAGATTGTGGACTAACAGTGAGTAAAGGAGTAGATGATGGAGGAGGTGATGGGACATGAGGAGGAGAGGGAATAAAAGAAGAAAGAGCAGGAAGAGAGGAATGATGATCTGTATCAGTGGAGGAAGCAGAAGATGTGAGAGAAGGACAAATAGAACTTGACACAAGAATTTTACCAGAAGGAAGTAAAACCTTGTAGCCTTTGTGATGAAGGCTGTAGCCAAGGAAAATTCCTGATGCAGATGGAGACTGAAGTTTATGTTTGTTGTAGGGGCGAACAAAAGGGTAGCAGAGACACCCAAAAACCCGTAGAGAGGTGTAATCGGGTTTATGATGAAAGAGCTTTTCGAGGGGTGAGCTAAACATCAAAATCTTAGTAGGAAGTCTATTAATGATGAATACTGATTTAGTAAAGGCATCATCCCAAAACTTCATAGAAAGACCAGATTGAAATAAAAGAGATAAGCCAATTTCTACAATGTGCCTATGTTTTCTTTCGGCTAAACCATTTTATTGAGGGATGTAAGGGCAAGAGATTTTGTGGTGAATACCATTTTGGAGGAAAAATGATGAAAGGCTTCGGTATTCACCACCCCAATCGGTTTGGATGGCCTTGATTTTATGGTTATGCTGAGTTTCAACACGGGTTTTAAATTGCAAAAATATATTATGCACTTCACTCTTGGCTTTCAAAAGGTATAGCCATACATATCGACTATAATGATATATGAAGCTCACGTAGTAAGAGAATCCATTCGTGCTAGTGATAGGAGCAGGGCCCCATAGATCACTATGAATTAATTCCAAATGAGCAGTGTACTAAGTAATAGAATCATTATAGGGTAATCTATGCATTTTTGCAAAAATACAAGGTTGGCATAAAGAGGTTGATTTAATATCACAGTAATGGAGATTACAAGAATGTAAGGCTTTTCTTACAATATCTACATTACAGTGACCTAACCTATTATGCCAAGTATCTAAGGTAATGGACTTGGAAATGGACTGAGATAAGTGCTACAAGACATTGGAGCCCATAAATAGGTCTTGATTGAAAACAGAAAGAAAACTCGAAACTTTGCTGGAGGGAGATGAATGGAGTTGAAAGTGGTATAGCCCCCCTTTAAGAGAGCCTCTGAGAAGGATTTCCTTAGAGTCCTGATCCTTCACAAGGCAGAAAGTAGGGTGAAACTCAAAGAAGACATGATTATCTCGAGCAAACTGAGAAACACTGAGCAGGTTTTTAGTGATGTGTGGAACGTGTAAGAGGTTATTAAGAACAAATTATTTTGAGGAGGAAGGAGTTGAGATAATGCTTTTACCTATGTGAGAAATATTAACTCCCTGACCATTTCTCATCTGTAACTTCGTAGTGCCTTGATATTCAGATGCAATATTGAGATTTGAGAGATCATGTGAGACATGATTAGTGGCTCTTGAATCTGGGTACCAAGAATTTTCACAGTTGTAGTCAGTGGCACTGTATTGAGGTCCATTCGTGGTAGAGAGTTGAGAGGCAGTAGGTATTTGAGCAATGTGAGCACCGGGCCTGAAGGCTGATTCAGGCTGATGGTGATGTGGAGTCTGTTGTCTGGGCACAAAGCTTTAATCAAACCTGTACCAGCACTTATCTGCAGTGTGACCTGTTCCGACCAAATTGTTCTTTTCACCGCTACAATAGTAATGAGGTCCTTATAGAATGGTAAGGTCGACCAAGTCGAATCTCTCGGGAAGGCTTAACAGGGCTACGGTTCTATGTCAAACACGAAATGAAAAGAAATACTAACGTCCTAACATAAAGGGGATACACGGAAAGGACGAAAGCAGGGAATAAAATAAAGCAGGGAAAGCGGATGCACTTGGACAACAATAGGAATTGACAGATACACGGAATTGGAGACGGTGTTCTAGGGTTCGAATCTATCCTCACAATCAATGAATCAAGGACCAACGCACAATGCATAGAACACCCACGCCTCTCACCAAACGGTCAACACTAACTAATCTCTCGATTACGTCAACGTTAGACTCGAACTTAATGATAGGGATCTCAATCAACCAACCATCAACTACGAAGGATATTTTATTGCAAGGCACACGATAGCAAAACCCTAACCACATATATCATTTATTCAACAACAAACCAATCTCGATCACTTTCATTGTCAAACTTATATTTAATATAAATCGCTCTCGCATATCTTCATAATCAAACATAAGCATACAATCAACCTACACTATTCTTTCGAACACCATGCATGAAGATCATAAAATAAACAATTCATATGGATGAGAAAAATCACAAATCATCAATTCAGTAATCACAATTCAAGACGAGAACAATTAAATGGATATTTCCCAACAATTCATAATTCATCTCATGATAGAAATTAATCCAATCCCAATTACATAGACATAATCAAAATCGGGAAAAGCGACAACCATTCATGACAAATTAAATGCCTTCCAAAATCCGAATCGTGCAATCCCAATTGTTAATCCAAAGTACAAGAATTAAAAGGAAAAGGAAAGAAAAGAAAGGGAAAAGAAATCGCGTAAGAACGGCGAAAGAAAAATAAAAGAGGAACTAAGGTTTTCGAGCGTTAAACAAGTATTTATAGCGCATTTAAAATTCAAGTCAAGCGGGGACGGAGCCCAGTACGGACGCGTGGAGAGTCTGGATGAATGCACCCAAGACTCAAAGACCGGACGGAGCACAAGACCGGACGGAGCACAACGCCGACGCGCCAAGCTTCGGATGCACCACCCGGTAGCCGGGAGTCAGCGCCGGATGCGGTTTGGCGGTCCTGACACGCGTGTAGGGAAAAGCGATGTGTAACCCTACCCGAGGATCCATCTTGGATATTTAATTCACCATACATTGATTATAAACCTAGTATGCGTCTATATAATTAAATCGCAACACGTTGGGGTTTTCACGTGTTTACCTTTGGATCCGAAGAGGTCGATGGAGCGAGATGAAAGGATCGAGCGGATCGACTCGTGCTTTGACCTCGGATCGTATCCCGTTGCCCTATCTCCAACGCCGAGTGAGGACGATCTATGGAGAATGCTTCGAAAATCACCCTTTGCTCTTCACTATTTTCGAAAAATCCTCTCAAGAGAACTATGAGGGGGCCGAAAATCTTGTGGTCAATATGTGAGCATTAACCTAGACTTTATCTCATACCTTATATTTATAATGCACTACCTTAATCCCATATGGAAATTACCATAATCCTATATGGAAATTACCATAATCCTATATGGAATATTACCATAATCTTAGGATTATTTCCATACTCTCAGGATTATTTCCATACTCTCAGGATTATTACCATAATCTTATATGGAAAGGATCTATGCATATACCATAAATATAATAATATCCTTGTGGGATAAAGAGAATAAAATCTTGCCATAGGAGCAATAGGGGGCGCCGATTTTCCTCTTGCTACGGGCCTGGATGGGCCAGCCCAGGGATCAAATGCAAGGAATAAAGATGGGCCTCAAATAAATTAATTATCTTATGTTCAGCCCAGAACATAAATTAATTTATAAACATTCGATCATGCCACTAGAGAAAGAATGTCGACTTACCCTTTATTACGAAGTTGAGTCGGGCTTGCACTTAGACATTACGAATCCGTATTTAAGATATCGAACGTCCATTAATCATTTATAGCAATCGATCGCTTAAAACGATTAATAACTTCATTTCGTTAAGTAGTACCACTCAACCTTATTATTGTACTTGAGCTAACTCAACTGCGGGGTTTAGTACAATAAACCTTTGAGCTCCTTAAGGGGACGCCATCATCCTAAACGGATACGGTGACTCGTCTGAGATAACTAGCGTGACATACACGATCGCCACCACCCAAGATGCGAGAATCTTGGTTAGAACATATAACCTCACTCATAACAAGTCAAAGTGATGGTCAAGAACTCATACTCACCTAATACCTTATCGAGGTTTAGATCATCGTAAGTCACCGAGATCTTGGTTCTTCACGACGGTCGAAAGAAGAACACATCTCACCGTGATCCTTCAATACGTCGAGACGTACAAAGATAGACAAGCAACTAAGTCAAGTCACTTCTTATCTATACCGCAGCCTAAACCGACAACTCGTCCTTAAGTCGCCCCGCTTGAAACTTTTATATCTCATTAAGCTTGACCAATCATACGGACTTACGTGATCTTCTACACATCGTATGATCTAACTTATATATGAGATAAGGGGACACGATATATGCAATCAAGTATTCAAAATGATAGGAGATTGTAATAGTGGTAACAGAAACATTGTATACAAGCTCAACCAAACTGCCAAGATACAAATCCAACACGGAGGGCGCTGGAGAAGGCAGCGTCGGGGTGGAGCACCAACGGACGCTGGGTTGGGCGCCACCACCCAAATACGGACGGAAGGCAGCGTGTGGTGCAGCGGGCGCTGGCTTCCAGCGTCGGACGGGAGAGTGCGGAGCTGGGCGCAAAGCGAAGAGTAGCGGCGCCGCTTCCGCAGCCGGACAGAGAGGCAGCGCGCAGGCGCAGGCGCTGGCGCGCGGGAGTTGGGCCGTGCGACGGTGCCGTCTTGCGCGACTATAACAATTCGACTGCTCTCCTCGCTCGAACTCCGATTCGCACGCACGTTTTGCCTCACGAACTCACGTCGAGATGCTCTTCAATAAAGTTTATTCTTGAAGATCCAATTCATCCTATTTTATGTCGTTTTTCTACAAAACATCGAAACAAACGAAATAAGTTCGAATCGACAAATATTAATCAAACCAACGGCATAAATAGGACAAACCACTGAAAATGACACACAAAACAATACCAAAAATCAGCACAAATTCATACTAAACAACTCCCCCACACTTATCCATTTGCTTGTCCTCAAGCAAAGTATATACTAGTAAGAATAGGAAGGATAATTCATACAACTTCACTCTTAGTCTAATCAATCAAACCTTATTGCTTTCCCCCACACTTGATTTCCAATAAATAAAAGGGTAATCTCTGCTCAGACCCAACTCTCCGTTAGGGGTGAACTAACTAATGTGGTCACCTTTAGCAACAAGTTTCTTTTTTTTTAGCACATAGAATGTTTTAACGATTTTGGAACAATGTTCGAAGGTGAACCTCGATGAACTCGAGTTTCCTATCGTGGTTTCCATGTCCATTTCTCAAATTACGAGAAGAGGATGAATCTCATCCTCCATTTCAACAATCTCATTTTCTACTCTTTTTCACACATTTTTTTAATCAAAAGACGAAACAAGTATATAGGTAACCACAATGTTAACACTCCCTAACATTAGCCTGGACAAATCACATCAATTCTCCTCTATTCATTTTCTATCAATCACAATCTCGCAATCGACATTACACTCGAATCATATACCACCAAAAGTTTCGGAATTAAAAAGTTTGACCAATACCACGAGCTTAGTTGAACAAATCAAAATCCTAACTTATTCGCATATACAACACTTGAATCCAAGAAATCAAAATAAGCATAAATGCACATCACCAAGCATACAAATAGATAAGTACGCATACAAAACCGAATAATCATCCCCACATTTTAATCCGAAAGAATCGTCCCCTGCTCCAAACATTAATAATACAAAAGGCCATAGATGATGATACTTTCCTCATAATAGACGAGTGTCTGTTTGTAGAGTTGGAGCATCACGGCTTCACCACACGGATTACAAAGTCCCGTAACTCAAGAATGATAAACACCAAACCTCGTACTCACGTAAAACCAAAACAAAGACGAAACCAAAAACACAAGCAAAACCAACAAAACAAGAACAAAACAGAAAATAAGAAAACTCGTGGGTCGCTTCTCCCACGTAGCGCTGCTTCAATGGCACGAGCTCCACTAATAAAAACGGACTATCCATAGTCCTTCACCGCAGAATACCATCTCAACTAGAGCATCGGTGAGTAACAGGTAAGCACAAAGGACGCTTAAGGTAGCAAATAATGAATTAATTAAGTTCAAATCAAACATCTTATTCTCCAAAGAAAATAGATAACTTCAACTCCAAAAGCACAATACTTTGGAGAATAAGGATGTTGAAAATTATAGATGCTACCCGATCGTATGTCCTCTCTTCATCCTCTAACTGGATCGGGAAGATATCTGTTTGTTCACACTTAGTCTCGGCATGATGAATCCTCGACTCTTCACTTTCATCAACTTCCATGATTCTCCCCTTAACTTCATCATCTTCTTAGACTATGATAGAAGAAGTTTGCTCCAATTGTCTCGCATCTCCTCCACACTTTGATTGTGGACCACCCTTCCACTATCCCGCTAACCGATCGACTTGAGTCTCTAAACGCTGATAGATGTTTCCAAAATCTCGAACCTTTGTGGCTTCACCGGCTGACTCGCTTGAATGAATGGCTGCAATGACTCCTCCAATGTCGGCTTTGATCGAGCTAAAAACACACTCAAATTCACTCGCAATCGTACGAGGTAATCGTAGCATGGTAAGTTAACACGAGTCGTCTCTCAAGGAAAACTTAACAGGCTTATTGTTCGTGTCGCACACAGAAAGCGATTAAATCCTAAACATTCTAACATCAACGGGGGTTGAAACATACGAGGAATTGAAATACGGAGAATTAAACAGCATCCTAAGCTAGGGGTTGTCAATCCCGAGCTATACTAATAAAGCGATAAATCTAAACCAGGGGTTGTCAATCCCTAGTTGAACTATGAAAGCAACAAATCAAAGCAGTAAATAAAAGCAATAGCAATTCTATTATTCATAGGGTTTGTCAATCCCTAATCTGAATCTAATTGCAAATAAACGAAAGCAAGAAATCATTACGTAATATAAATTGATAGAAACACGAGAACACTTCATTGTCACTTATGAAATTGAATCCCACAGAAACCATCAAACAAAACACTATAAAATTTAATCCGAAAGAACAAATGAATCCAAAGCATAAACTGATAAATAGATTATTCAATGACGAAAATAAGAACAGGAATCAAAATAAGAATTGTATCTTTTGTTGTTGTCTGAAGAAATCTGGAAGGAAGTTGATGGAGAGCGTCGCGGCTGCGCTTGGAACCAAAACTGAAGAACTAAAAATGCGGACCTAAAACGCGCAAATATATATTAACTGAAAGTGAGCCGGCGTTCAAGGTGAGCGCACGCTCAGAATACATTCTGACTTGAATATGAGCGCCGGTTGCAAGTGAGCGCCGGATCAAAATACATTCTGCCTTGAATATGAACGCCGGCTGGGAGTGAGCTTGCGAGGAGAATAGAATGAACGCGCGCTTGGAAGTGAACGCACGCGGGCGTGCAAGTGGAGTTGGCGCACGGATCGAGCACCGGGTGAACTAGGCACTGGAGGGAGCAGGCGCGGAGGAAGGCAACCCGCGCGGGAGAAGGGCGCTGGTCAAGCCAGCGCCGGTCAAGCCAGCCGCCAGATGCTTCGCCGGGCGCTGGCGAGACAAACGCGAGCGGGCGTTGGGCGGCGCCGCGTAGTGCTGGCGGAGGAAGCGCGCGCTACCGCGGACGGGCACCGATGCGTGGCATTGGGCGAAGGGCGACGCGGCAGCGGGCGCGGAGTCACGGCGGGCGCTGGGGCATGCGGGCGCGCGTGAGTGCGGCGGGCGCTGGGATCCAGCGCCGGACGGAGCTCGGCGGCTGGCGAGGCGCCGCTTCCAGCCGCCGGACGGGCGTGAGGCGCCGATGGCGGAGGCTTTGAGGGCGCGGCACGTGGCGCCGGCTGCGCGTTGGGAGGCCGGCCGGCCTTGAGCGCCGAGGTAAATTAGGCGCAAGACGCCGCACCCACCGCACCGGTGGTCGAGTGACGCGGCGCTGGACGTGCGGTGCGGGCGCGCTGGCGCTCGTCACGCACGCGCGCGATTTCGACGTTGGCTCAGTTCTCGCGTCCGAACTCCGATTTACGAACCGCTTGTGCCTACGAACTCCTGTTGAGATGCTCTTCGTTATAATTGATTCTTGGCGGATCCAATTCATCCTATTTTCTACCGTTTTCCTACAAAACATCAAAACGAACGAAGTAAGTTCGAATCGATAAATATTAATCGAACCAAAGGCATAAATATGACAAACCATAGAAAATGACATGTAAAACAATACCAAGAATCATCACAAAATCATACCAAACAACTCCCCCACACTTATCCATTTGCTTGTCCTCAAGGAAAGTCTATACTAATAAAGTTCAAAGATAACTCATGCAACATCACTCTTAGTCCAATCAATCAAATCTCTTTGCAATTCCCCCAAACATGATGAATACATAATAAAAGTTAATGTGAAAAAAATCTAAGATTATGAAAATATCAAACAAATGTGTAGGTTATTTTTGCTCGCACCCAACTCTCCGCTAGAGGTGAATTAACTAAAATGGTTACCTTTAGCAACAAGTTTCTTTTGAGAACACAAAGAAAGTATAAACAAATTTTGGAACAATGTTCGAAAGGTGAAGTCTCGATGAACTCGAGTCTCCTATCGTGGTTTCCCATGCCCATTTCTCAATTAACGAGAAAGAGAGGCGTAATCCCATCCTCCATTTATACAATCTCAACAACATCGAGTTTTAATTCTCCTTATTTTCTTTTTCACACATATTTTTCTTTTTCTTTTCTTTTTATTTGAAACGAGTATATAGGTAACCACCCTGTTAACACTCCCCTAGCATTAGCCGGACAAGTCACGCCAATAACCACCGATTTAAAATCAATTCACACAATCTCGCCAATTCACATCGCACTTTAATCACATGACATCAAGATAAACGAAAATACATCAAGGTCCGATCAATACCACGTAGTTCAACAGACAAATCAAAATCCTAACTTATTCGCATAGACACAAACTCAAGTCCAAACAATCAAAATAAGCACAAGGGCACGCCATTAAGCATACAAAACAATACATCACGCACAAAACCGAGCAAACATCCCCATTTTAAATCGAGCATCGCCCCAAAGCTCAAAACATTAAAAGCTCAAAATAACCATAGAGGATGATACTTCCTGATAATCGATTTAATGTGATGTAGAGTTGGAGCATCCCAAATTCATCTCACCGCCGATCAAAATATGCAAATCTTTCCTTCCCAAATTCAAACAAGACTAACACAAAGATAACAAACAGATCAACGAACAACAAAACAAGCAAAAGAGAAAGAAAGAAAAAAAATAAAAACACCGTGGTAACTCCCACGGTATTCGCTTAACGTCGTGAGCACGACGTAAACCAGACAACAACGGACTATCCATAGTCCTTCACCTGCAGGAATACCATCTCGGCCAGAACATCAGTAGTAACCATATATGCACAAAGGACAGTAAAGGAAGCAAACAACGAATCATTTAAGCTCAAGTCAAACATCCTATTCTCCAAAGAAAAATAGATAACTATAATTCCCAAAGCACGATACTTTGGTGAATTAGGATGTTGACAAATTATTGAAGTTACCTCAACCTTTGTTATCATTGTGTCCTCCTCTGGGATCCCGTACTTAAATTGTTGAGGTAGTGCAATCACTTCCAGAGCGGGCTTTTGTATTCGAGTATCTTCAAGTGCCCACTCTTTCTCCATCCTCTCTTCATCCTCCTCCACGTGCTTGGGTAGTTCTATCACCTCCAGAGTGGGTTCTGGCGTGTCATCTATTTCATGTACCCACTATTCCTCGTCAACCATCCCGTAACCACTTCCCGTGGCTCGATTATGCTCCCCATCCTCACGTGCCCACTGCTCTCACTTTCCACCTCATCCGCCGCAGCGCTCTTCGTGTGTTTCTCCCACCCCATCTTCAACAATTGGGTCACTTCCAAGAGTAGTGACCATCCGAGCTTTATCGGGTTGGTGCGGAAAGGTGTGATTTCATCACTTCCTCGCTTTTCCACCCCTCGGATCGCAGCAGCTCATCCGATGTCTCTTCCACCCAATTTTCAACTATTGGATCACTTTCTAGAACAATGACCGATCGATCGATCGGATTGGTTTGGAAGTTCCTCCTTGTCGCAATGACTTATCAAGCGTGCTCGACATATCCTATTTATGCCTCCAAACGCAAAGTCGAGGCATTTGCAAGATCCAAACCTCGACTAAAGCATCCGCTTTTTGAATGGACGACTTCTTTTTGAGTTAACTCATCCTCCCAAGCCGTCATCCGAGGTGGAGGTGGCTCAGCGGGTATGAGTAATGAGGTGGAGGTGGTTGTTGTGGGTACTCATCTTGAGGTGGAGGGTGTGGTTGCTCAAGAGGCATTGTAGGATTGATCCTCATAGTGTCATGGAGGCGGTTGATCCCAGTAGGGATTGGAGGCTTGATCCTCAAAGTGCGGTGGAGGTAGTTGGTCCCGCTTGGGATCATATGCTTGATGCTCATGGTTTGACGGGTATCCCTCGTAAAATCGAACTCGGCTCCTTCTTCATAAGAAGAATTTGCCCACGACGATCTTTGCTCCCCCACTGCTCGACCATACTGCATCTTTGTTGGTAACCCCGCATTAACAGATACCAACAACAAAAACAAGATCACACGCACTGTGGGGAGAAATAACCAAACAGAAAGAAAAGAAACACAAAAACAAACAACACAAACAACACGCTTAAAGTTTTCCCGAACGCGCCAAAATTGATCCACTTAAAACACACTCAAATTCACTCGCAATCGTACGAGGTAATCGTAGCGTGGTAAGTTAACACGAGTCGTCTCTCAAGGAAAACTTAACAGGGCTTATTGTTCGTGTCGCATACGTAAAGTGATTAAATCCTAAACATTCTAACATCAACGGGGTTGAAACATACGAGGAATCAAATACTGAGAATTAAATAAAGATCCTAAGCTAGGGGTTGTTAATCCCGAGCTATACTAATAAAGCGATAAATCTAAACCGGGGTTGTCAATCCCTAGATGAACTATGAAAGCAATAAATCAAAGCAAAGAATAAAAGCAATAGCAATTTATTATTCATGTGGTTTGTCAATCCCTAATCAATCTAATTGTAAATAAACGAAAGCAGAAAATCATTACGTAATATAAATTGATAGAAACACGAGAACACTTCATTGTCACTTATGAAATTGAATCCCACAGAAACCATCAAACAAAACACTATGAAATTTAATCCGAAAGAACAAATGAATCCAAAGCATAAACTGATAAATAGATTATTCAATGACGAAAATAAGAACAGGAATCAAAATAAGAATTGTATCTGTTGTTGTTGTCTGAAGAAATCTGGAAGGAAGCTGATGGAGAGCCCAAGGTCGCGCTTGGAACCAAAACCAAGAACTAAAACGCGGACCTAAACGCGCAAATATATATTAACTGAAAGTGAGCCGGAGTTCAAGGCGAAGCGCACGCCGTAATACATTCGACTAATATGAGCCGGTTGCAAGTGAGCGCCGGATCAAAATACATTCTGCCTTGAATATGAACGCCGGCTGGGAGTGAGCTTGCGAGGAGAATAGGCTGAACGCGCGCTTGGAAGTGAACGCACGCGGGCGTGCAAGTGGAGTTGGCGCACGGATCGAGCCGCGTGAATCTAAACACCTGGAGGAAGCGAGCGGAGGAAGGAAGGCAACGCGGGAGAAGAGGCGCTGGTCGCCGGGCCACGGTCAGCTGCGCGGATGCTTCTCGGGCGCTGGCGAGACAACGGAGCGGCGCTGCGTAGTGCAACGGCTGGAGGGCGCGCGACACGCGCCGGATGGGCACCGATGCGCGGCATTGGGCGGCGCGACGCGGCGGCGGGCGCGGAGTCGCGGCGGGCGCTGGGCATGCGGCGCGCGCGAGCGCGGCGGGCGTTGGATCCAGCGCGGACGGAGTTTCGGCGCTGGCGAGGCGCTTCCAACACGGACGGACGTGAGGCGCCGAAGCGGCGGCGAAGGCCGTGGGCATGTATGTGGCGCCGGCTAGCGTTAGCGAGCGCGGTGGCCTTGAGCACCGGAGTAAATTGGGCGCATACGCTGCAGACCCAGCAGCGCTGGGTGGTCGAGTGACGCGGCGCGGGACGTGCGGCGCGGGCGCTGCGGCGGCAGCAGCGGCAGCGCGCTGGCGCTGCACGCACGTGCGCGACCGACGTTGCCTCGCTTCTCTCGCGTCCGAACTACGATTAACGAACCGCTTGTGCCACGAACTCTGTTGAGATGCTCTTCGTTATAATTGATTCTTGGCGGATCCAATTCATCCTATTTTCACCGCTTTCCTACAAAACATCGAAACGAACGGCAAGTCCGAATCGATAAATATTAATCGAACCAAAGGCCTAAATAGGACAAACCATAGAAATGACATGTAAAACAATACCAAGAATCATCACAAAATCATACCAAACAGTGCTTCACCGGTGACTCGCCTCGAATGAATACTCGCAATGACTCCTCCAATGTCGGCTTCATCGGTGTTGTTGGAAGAAGAGGTCCCGACTATATGAAGAACTCTGAGGATGCCTCCAGTAGGGATCATAGGCTTGATGCTCACAGCCTGACGGGTATCCCTCAAATTAGTCGAATTGGGCTCCTTCTTCATAGGAAGAATTTTCCCAATACGACGAGCTTTTCTCCTCCAGGCCTGTATGACCATATTCGTATCTTCGGTAACCCTGCATTAACAAACACCAACTACAAAAACAAGATCACATGCACCAGTTGGAGAAAATAGAAACAAAGAAAAAGAAAAAGAAAGAAATAAAAAGAAGAAGCACGGGGGAAGAAACAGAAAAACAAAACGACACAAAACCAAAAGCCTAAAGCCTTCCCCGGCAACGGCGCCAAAATTTGTTCCGACCAAATTGTTCTTTTCAGTCGCTCGCAATAGTACGAGGTCCTTATAGAATGGTAAGGTCGACCCAAGTCGAATCTCTCGAGGAAGGCTTAACAGGGCTACGGTTCTATGTCAAACACGAAAATGTAAAAGAAATACTAACGCCCTAACATAAAGTGGTGGTCACGGAAAGGACGAAAAGGTGGAATAAAATAAAGCAGGAAAGCGGATGCACTGGACAACAATAGAATCGACAGATACACGAAATTGGAGATTTGTTCTAGGGTTCGAATCTATCCTCACAATCAATGAATCAAGGACCAACGCACAATGCATAGAACACCCACGCTCACCAAACGGTCAACACTAACTAATCTCTCGACACGCTAACGTTAGACTCGAACTTAATGATAGGATCTCTCAATCAACCAACCATCAACTACGAAGGATATTTTATCAAGGCACACGATAGCAAAACCCTAACCACATATATCATTTATTCAACAACAAACCAATCTCTCGATCACTTTCATTGTCAAACTTATATTTAATATAAATATGCTCTCGCATATCTTCATAATCAAACATAAGCATACAATCAACCTACACTATTCTTTCGAACACCATGCATGAAGATCATAAAATAAACAATTCATATGGATGAGAAAATCGCAAATCATCAATTCAATAATCACAATTCAAGACGAGAACAATTAAATGATATTTCCCAACAATTCATAATTCATCTCATGATAGAAATTAATCCAATCCCAATTACATAGACATAATCAAAATCGTGAAAACTTACAACCATTCATAGACAAATTGCCTTCCAAAATCCGAATCGCAATCCCAATTGTTAATCCAAAGTACAAGAATTAAAAGCGAAAAGGAAAGAAAAAGAAAAGGAAAAAAATCACGTAAGAACCGAAAAGAAAAATAAAAGAGAAACTAGGGTTTTCGTAAAGTTAAAACAAGATTTATAGCGCATTTAAAATTCACGCCCGTACGGACGCGAGGAGATTCTCGATGTATCACCAAGACCCCAAATACCGACGGAGCACAGTCGGCCGACGCGCCAAGCTTCTGGATGCACGCCCGCCAGCCGGGAGTCAAGCGCCGGATGCGGCTGGCGGTCACAGCAAGCCGCTGAGGGCGCTGGAGAAGCAAAGACAGGTGGAGCGCCAACGGCGCTGGTTGGGCCACCCACCACGGACGGCGCGCAGTGCGGCAGGTGCGGCCGCTTCCAGCCGGACGGAGAGAGTGCAGAGCGCCTGGGCGCAGCGTAGAGTGCGCGGGCGCTAGCTTGCGCGTGCAGACGGGAGAGATAACTGGCGCTGGGCGGCGCCATGGGCGCGATGCGCGTTGGGCCATGCGACGGGCGCCGTGGCGCGATTATAACAATTCGACTCGTTCTCCCTCGTCTGAACTCCGATTTACGCACGGTTTTCGCCTACGAACTCCTGTCGAGATGCTCTTCAATAAAGTTGATTCTTGGCAGATCCAATTCATCCTATTTTATGCCGTTTTTCTACAAAACATCGAAACAAACGAAATAAGTTCGAATCGACAAATATTAATCAAACCAACGGCATAAATAGGACAAACCACTGAAAATGACACACAAAACAATACCAAAAATCAGCACAAATTCATACTAAACATGACCTGTTATGAAATAGACTTGGCAGGTAGGCCTATTTCCCTAGCCGCGTCCTCTGCCACGTCCACCGTTGAATCCTCCACGAGATGATCCAGTTCTACCTTCTCTATTGAAACTTCCATTAAAACTTCATCGGCCTTTGTAGTTTGAATAACTTTCTCTTTGAGAATTCGTGTGTTCCATATAGTTGAGAGTAGGCTGAGATCCATCTGTGTTGAGAGGTGAACATTTTGAAGACTCCAACCTGTTTTCAAAACTAAGAAGCAAAGAGTGTACATCCATGGCAGTCTAAGATTCAACCCTAGAGCTAACTATTACTACAATCGAATCATACTCACTACCAAGACCATTTAGAATATGCATGACTTGATCCTCATCAGATACACGATGTCCAACAGAATTTAGAAGATCACAACAAGTTTTAACTCTCGAAAGGTATTCAGCTATACTCAAATTTTCTTTCTTAAAAGTTTGAATCTGGAGTTTATACTGCATTACCTTGGCTCTCGACTGATTTGAGAAATTTGTTTCAAGGGCTCACCAAATGGAAGATGCTGTAGTGAGACCCACGACCAGAATCATTATGCTTTCAGTCAAGGGTGACTGAATCCAAACATAAAGCATTTGATCTTATCTTTCCCATGTTGTGTAATCTGGATTTATAGATCTACTAATCACATCACCATCTTTCTCCTCGATCCACATAGGAGGTGATTGAGTTGATCCTATAAGAAAGCCTTCGAGACCATAGCCTCGTGCTGTAGCTAGGATCTGTTGTTTCCATATAAGATAGTTTGTGTCTTTTAGTTTAGTAGGGGTAAGTATATTGTGGAGAAAGATTACAGAATTGGATGTTAATCCTTTATCTGTGAAACCTTGCTGCATTTCGTTCATGATGGTAACATCAAGAATAAAAACAAAATTTCGTAGTCGCAGGAAAGACACCGCCCGATACCGTGAAGAAAAACAGAAAAGAAAGACAAAACATAACAGAAAGAGAAATGTATTCTTTGTATTCAAAATCAACGTGCATGTAAGCATTTATTACACTCCTATTTATAGCAAGCTACACATCAAACCCTAATGCTTTTGGAATCAAACGAAATACTGTAAAAGCTAAAATACAATGCCAAGTGTTCCAATCAAACATCAACAACAATCAATCTAGATCCTTCTTCTCGAGCTCTTCACGATGAGACGGTAAAGCAACCACGGTGGATTCTTCTTTTGGACTCGGCTCATTCCTTTTGCATGGCGATTAAGTGGTCCTCTTGATCAACTTGACTAGTCGGTTTATATATATATATATATATATATATATATATATATATATATATATATATAGAGAGAGAGAGAGAGAGAGTTTGAATAAAACCATTCTTATCTTAAAACTAAGAACCAAATGAATTCGTTATGAAAGTTGATGAATCCGTTGAGAAAGTTAATGAATTGTAAATTGAATTTTTCACCCGGTTCGAATCCCATGAGGCTTAAAATTCTATTTTTCGGATTCAAGAATTTTCCCAAATGATTCATCAACTTTCACAACGAATTCATCGCTGTTCTCACGCTCTCACAATAAAATGGTTCTCACGTTAACCATTCCCTATATATATATATAGAGAGAGATCAAATAGTACCCGATCCCCGATAGTATGTAGTACTCAATCTCATCCACTCATCTAATAGATCCGATGGTTCGATTTTTTCGGACTTTTTAAGCTTAATTTCGCTAATTTTCGCTTCTTTAAGGGTAGATTAGTAATTTGATTTGTTATGTGATTGCGAAACAAACAATGCATTTAGTTGAATCTGAACAATGCATTCAAATGAACACAAAATGCATTCACTCAACAAAAACATGCATATGAGTTTCAATTTTAATGCATGTCAGAACGCGCTCCCAACGCTTCGTTCACAAGACATCCAGCCGCCATCGCAAGACTCAGCCCGCTTGCACGCACTCAGCACTTTCGCCGCACGCACCGCCGCCGGGTGCGATGCGTGTTATGTTGTTTTAAATGCAGATTTAGTTGTTTTAAATGCGGTGACATATTATTTCATACGCATTATTTATGTTTTGTTGTGGCTCTTCCCAAACCTAGCGCCGACGGCACCCAACGCCTACCAGCATTTGAGCCCACCAAACATCCCTACCCAAGATCGGCGACACCCAGCGTCCTATCCAATATCGGTAGCGCACAAAACGCAAACCCAACACCGTGTGTGCGATGCATTGTTATGTTATTTCAATACATTGTTATGTTATTCTCTATGCATTGTTACGTTATTCTCTATGCATTATCGTGTTTTGTAGTGTCTTTCCCAAACTCAACACCCATGAGACCCCAACGCCACTGACTTCCTACCTGGGCTTGACGGGCGGCCGGTGCCCACGGGTGCCTTCCCATGTTGCCCCGAGCAAAAAATGGGTTGCCACGTGTCAAATTTTGGTGCGCCCACGTGTTCAAAATGTGGTCTAGATTGAGTACTACATACTATCCGGAGACCGGGTACTACGGGACCTAACCCTATATATATATATATATATATATATATATATATATATATATATATAAGAGGGTCAATAGTATTACGCCCCGAGATAGTATGTAGTACTCAATCTCATCCACTCATCTCATAGATCCTACTGTTCGTAATTTTCGACTTTTTAAGCTTAATTTCACGATTTTCGCTCATTAAGGGTAGATTAGTAATTTGATTTGTTATGTGATTGCGAAAAACAAACAATGCATTTAGTTGAACTCGATAATGCATTCTAATGAACAAAAATGCATGTAGTTGAATGTAATAATGCATGTGATTGAAGCTCACGCTCAGCTCGCGGGCTTGCCCGACTTGAGCTCGTGCTTTCATGCCGTCGCTACGGCGCCTGCTCGCGTCCGTTGGCTTACATTTTACGTTTGTTAAATGCATGAACATGTTTTGTTAAATGCATGTATATGTTTTGATCAATGCATGAACGTATAAGTTAAATGCATGTATCTATTTCGGTAACATGCATTTTATGTTTTGTTCAATGCGGCTTCATGTTTTGTTTAATGATTTTATGATTTTCGACATCAAATCTTATCCATCTTTCTCTAACAATTCCGTCGCCTCTTTCACTAATTATCGTGAATTCACCGTGAACCACCGCCATAACCACCATCTTTCTCGATTCTTCAATCATATATCAAATTCATCTTCTATTTTTTCTCAAAATCCATCAATTTTGTTCCTCAAATTTTTTCCTTCTTTTTCTTTCTTTCAAAATCCATTGTTTGTAGTTTTAGTGTATCTTGTTGCCGCTGTTCGCTGCTGTTGCCGTCGTCACCGCCGGCGGCGTCTGCCTCCGATGCCGTCGCCTTCGCCTCCCGCGTCGTCGCGCCGTCAAGGAGGAAGAAGGTTGATTTGTTTCTTTCCATTTTGCCCTTGCAAAAATTAAAAAGAAAAGAAAAGAAAATAAGCCGCCACGTGTCGACTGTGGTGTGGCCAAGTGTTCAAAATGTGTGGTCTAGATTGAGTACTACATACTATCTAGGAACCGAGTACTACGGAACTCAATCCTATATATATATATATATATATATATATATATATATATATATATATATATATATATATATATTATATTCGCTTCATGCAATCAATGTCAAACAAGATAGACATTATATATTTTTCTAAATTGTATTATTAATCATAGATTTTTGGTGTTCAACAAATTTAAGCACTAAAATCTAAACCCATCTATTTCCCAACTGACACGTTGTCGTTTAGCGTTCAAAATAAATTTATAACCTATTGCCCATCACAGGCATAGCCAGCGATAAGTATAGGGTCGATCCCACGAGGAGTTGGTGTAGCAATCTCTGATGTCACGATGTCACTTAAAAAGGATGAGAGTGGTGTAATTATCTTGATCACTATAGGTAGACTAAAATAACCTGAAACAAACTCAAAGGGAATATCAAATAATAAGACGAGTCTGGCTTGGGCAACAACTTCGTGAAGACGATTAACACTCGGTCATAGGCGCAAATGTTTTCTCTACATGACATGCATCAACCGGTTATAAGAGACATACGTCGTGACCCCGTTGTCACGCGTCACGCCCACGACGCACCCCTCCAAGTCTATCATTTCTGTGTAAAGAAGGCAAGGGACACCCTATGCAAACTATCTAACCCGTAATGCCCACGCACGAGGACACCTCAAGACATGTACGCCACAGCAAATTATGATCTAGATGGACCCAGATTGGCAAAGGCAATGCTAGGACTACTCCAACTAGCCCACACCAACAGATTATTTAAAAGGGGACACCCGACACCTTAATCCAATTATTACTTGCAACCCTCCCTCACCCACTATGTTATTTGCAACTAACACACCGAGTTTGGTTAAGTTATATATTGCCAGACCTAGTGCTTCGGGAACACACGCATGCGCATCGTAATGCCCTACTTAGACCTCTCGAGTTATATTAATCATGCTTCACTTAGTCATGCCCAAACCAGAATAAAGACTTAGCCGGATATAAAATAAACAAACCTGCAACAGTTAATCGAAACCATGATTAAACGGAAACAACTTACTATTACTTGAATGTAATAAACGGCGAGCCCAAAGTGCCGCCGGCAAAACATACGACAAAGTAAATAAAAGTGTTTGCCCCGAAGGGACTTAATGTATGTGATGGTGATGGTGAATCTGATGCTAAGAGAATGAGAGCGAGAGTCGGAGCGAGGAAGAGACGCACAAGTTGCGCCTTCATCCATATATGTAGGCCGAGAGAGGCTGACGATGGTGTTGGCCCATGGGCTGAGCAATCTGGTAGGGTTTCCTTGTTGATCGGCGATCTTTCCTTGCCCAGACGGATCTGGGATGTTCTCCTCCTGATTTCGGGGATTTGCATGCTGCAAGATCCTTTCCTGGATTTAGCGAGATTCACCCCGATCTGTGTATCTTGCCCATCACCTCTCTCTCTGCCTCTCTTGCCCAAAGATCTCTTCTTCTTCCTTCTGCCCGAGCTTCTCTCGTCACTTGCGCTGTCTGTCACTATACTCCAGATTGCCCATTTCGCCTCCCGCCTTGCCCCCTCGCCGACCAAAGTGTGTCCTCCCGCACACAAAACACAACAAAAAGACACAAAAGACTCGATCTAGACCTAGACAAGACACGTAAAAGAGCACAAAACTTGGGCTCACACACACACACTTTAAACATGCTTTTCCTCAAGCATGCACATGCACTTGCCCAAGACAATAGGAGAAAGAAAAGACACAAAAGACACAAAAGGTTAGCACATCTTCACAAGCGGGTTATTTCGCCAATATAAGCTTCATCGAACAATCTAGCAATTCAAGTAGACTCCATTCAAGCCACGACCATCAAACAAGTCAAAACACTAATTTGAGCATATTGGGCATTTTCCTTACCAACACTGCACTCTTGTGTATAAAGCTAGTGTATACGCTCAGACATCTTTCATTTCGACTATGCCATAGGTTTATGTGTCTCTACCATCTCCACCATTTAGACAAAGTTTTAAACATTCATCCTTAGGTCTTTTATTTGGCTGAATGGGGCTTAAGACATAGGTGGAAATTTTGAACGAGGCTAAGGTCATCATGGACTCGTGTTCGAGGAATTTATTTTGTCCTCCATGGATTTCCTTCGCTTTTTCTTACGGCCTCAAGACAACCATCTTAGACTTCATCAATATATATTCTTTTATTTCAAGTCCTTCATTTTTCTTTCAATTATGGGTACCTTTCTTTATATTGGGCATTTTGCCCATTTTCTTGATATTTTGGTAACCCTTTGTTTCTTGCCCATCACGAGGCTACCGTTCTTCCCTTTTGTTCGCTTTTCTTCTATTAGCTCCCAAGTCCAATCGACCGGCAGCTTCTTTTCCGTGCTAATTTAAGTGAGTGAAAGAAATTATTAAGCTCAAGGGGGTGAACGAGGATTAACATTAGGTATGACATTTTCGCTCGATGGGCTATTTGAAAGAAAATTGCCTAAGTCATCTAAATGTTTTAGCTAAGCCAATAAGGCCTCGACATAAGAGTGCACACAAGTTCTAGCAAAAGCCTAATGAAGATGTCATTAATCACACAAGAAATGAAACTGTGTTGATCAAGATACAACAGCTTAAGCTCAAAACTCACCATGTGTGCTCAAATTCAATTCGTCATCCTTATTTACATATGGTCATGCTCAAACAGTGAACCTAAAACCACTAACTTCATTCAAAACAAAAAAAATACAGGCCAATCAAAACCCACCAATTTAAACATGCCAACCGACACACAAAAACGAAAACCTCTCCCCACTCACACACTTTGCGTTGAGCAAAGTGGGTAAACAAGGAGGGAACACAAACATGAAACAACGAAACGACATGAGAAAGGTAGGCAGTCCCCCTACTCACACACTTTGCCTTGGGCAAAGTGGGTCGAGGGGGACCGACTCTCTTAACTCAAACAAAAGCAGATAGACGCATCCCCTCATCACACACTTTGCCTAGGCAAAGTGGGTGAGGGAAAGGGGTTGACCACCAACAACAACAAAAATAAAACAAAAACAACAAAAAGCAAACAAAACGAAACAAAACAGAAACAAAAACAAAAAGGAGGACAAAAGGTCATGGAAAGTTGGATACCAATCCAACAGGCAAAGTAGGCAAGCAGACATCATGGGTCGCTTATTGTTCCTCCATCCCGGTCAAGCGGGCTTTAATATCCTCCTCCTCCTCGCTATCTCCTACTCTTCTTCGGCCGATTGGGAGATCGGCGAGGTTGTTCGTCATCGTGGCTGG
This sequence comes from Salvia rosmarinus, assembly GCA_036937905.1. Lineage (NCBI taxonomy): Eukaryota > Viridiplantae > Streptophyta > Magnoliopsida > Lamiales > Lamiaceae > Salvia > Salvia rosmarinus. The sequence goes on from CM072819.1 coordinate 13,618,897, forward strand.
CTCGTGAAGACCGGTCTTGCCGCCCCGGTCATAGTAGATATCCTTCATTCGCTCCAAAGATAGCCGTGTCGATATACGCCTGGGCTCGCCTGTGTCGGTATTCGCTTCGCCCAAGACCTTCAACTTCGTACAAGACGGTCACCAAATGGGAAAGAGAGATCCTCCGCTGGGACGAGTCGATGTCCTTGAAGTGGGCCGCAAACGCTGTAAAATTAATCTTGTGACCATGCCACATGCACCACAGAATGAACAACTCATGTTGGGAGATGGAGTTGTTGCTGTCCACCTTGCCGAAAAAACTGTAGGACATGAGGCGATGGCACATCCGCAATGCGTTGCTCCTCAGTTCATTGCCCTTAGTGTATCCTGACTCGAATGTTGTGCCCAGACCAATTGTTGACCATTTTTCATTCCACTCTTCCCCTGTGTGCTCGGGGACGGCGGTGAAAGCCTCCCAGTACTGTGGTTTTCGCCTCAAAACTTCCATCATGCCTGTGGTGCAGCTGAAGTCGTTCACGGAGAACGAGAAGCTGTTGCCCATCAGCCTAAATTTTATGCAGTCCGTGGTCAGCCACTTTGCCCGGGTTTTTTACTTCGAGGGTTTGAATGAACTCCCTTGCCAGCAGTGATGTACATCCATCCCGCCATTCCAAAACGCCCCCATCCAATCCTTGCGAAAAACTTCTTCACTTCATCCTTAACCCCGCACTTTCCAACACCTCCATGTCTAACGCCTGGCTTCACAATGCCCCTCATCGCTGGTCCAAGGGTGAACTACGGGTGGCCTCCGTGGTCGATGGCTTTCCTTTTCTAAAGAGGGTGATGCCATCTTGGCAAGGTACCCACGAGTTCTCTTCACGATGGCATTGGGAGCTCCGATGAGGCTTCTTTCTCGGTGGTGGTGCCTGCTTGAGTCTTTGTCACGGGGTCTCTCTTCCTTCACTTTTCTCCTTTTCGCCGGAGGGCTCCAGGTTCGTCGGCCGTCCGAGGTGGACTCCTCCGCTCCGTGGAGGTATCCTCCTTTTCCGTCATTGGGCGGCCTTTTCCTCGAACGCCTGCTTTCTTCTTCTTCGGCTTCGCCGTGGTCTCTCTTGGTGGTTCTTCCGGTGCCTCCTTTACGGGTGAAGGTACGGTCTCCTCGATTATCTTCTCCAGGTCCTCGGAGTTTAATGGAGAGGGGCTCTTGGGTATCTCGGGAGTGGCAGGAGTTTCGAGAGGTCGCCATCTTTGTTTCGAGCTCGGTGGTTTCTTGATTCGAGGGGAATCGGAAATTTTGTGGTGTTTCTAGCTCGGTTTTACGGTGGTCATTTTGAAATGGAAAGGGTTTCTTCTTTAAGGTTCAGTGAGAGAGGGAAGTTGCGAGAGGTTGAGGCGACGCGAGGGGTTAATTATGGAGTGGCGATATAAGAGACGTTACGTCCTTTCTCCCGACAACCGCCGCCACTTGTTTCGAACTCACCCTCTTGCCCACGGTGAATGTCAAGCGTCTCATCTTGCCTCTTCGATCGTGATCACAACTGCTCCTCGTAGATTTACTAACACAACACCACACGTAAAACGGGCAAAGCCCAACAAAACAAAAAGAAAACAACACGTAGCAAATAAAATACCGTGTTGCCTCCTCGGTCGGCTTGTTAACGCCGTGGCTCGACTAGACCTCTTCATTATTCTTTCCTGTTGAGGGCTGGCACTTGATGCAGTTCCCCTGGATCTATCTCGTGATGCCCATAGTAAGCCTTTAGACGTTGTCCATTGACCTTGAAGGTCTTTCTCGTCTTTAGGTCTCACGACCGATACCCATTCGAAAATTGAGTTTTAACTTCATATGGTCCGCACCACTTGCTTGTTAACTCGCCCGACATCAACTTGAATCGAGATCGGTATAAAAGCACCAATCGCCTCGCTCGAATGACTTAGCTTTGATAAGACGGTCATGTGCCTTCTTTAATCTTTCTTTGTATAGAAGGGCATTGTCATAAGCCTCTAGCCTTATCTCTTCCAATTCTTGAAGCTGAAGCTTTCTAGCTTGGCCATCACGGTCCCAGTCAAAGTTGAGCTTGTTCACTGCCCAAAATACCTTGTGCTCTAGTTCTACTGGTAAGTGACACATCTTGTCGAACATAATTCGGTATGGTGACATGCCCAAGGGGGTCTTGTATGTCGCTCAGATGCCCATAGCGCATCGTCAAGACGAGTGCTCCAGCCTTTACACCGTAGGTCCCACTACCTTCCTCAATATAGTCTTGATGATTCTGCTGACAACTCCGCTTGCCCATTAGCCTCGGGATGGTAGTCGTAGTCACATGATGGATTACACCGTATTTCTAAACAATTTGGTGATAGTAGTGTTGCGTAAATGGGTTCCTCGATCGCGATAATTGCCTTGGGCACGCCGAACCTGTTGAAAATATTAGCTTTAAGAAAAGCTGAAACTACCTTTGAGTCATTGGTGGCACTTGCCTTGGCCTCAACCCATTTCGAAACATAGTCCACTGCCAGCAGGATATATGCGTTGCCTCTTGAGCTTGGTAATGGTCCCATAAAGTCCATCCCCCATACATCAAAGATTTCGACGGGGAGGATAGGTATCATGGGCATCTCATTCCTCCTTGTGATATTTCCTTCATGTTGACACTTCTTACATTGCTTACACAGCTCATAAGCATCCTTGAATATCGTGGGCCAGAAGAATCCGCTGTCTAACACCTTCCTAGCTGTCCTCTTGTGCCCAAAGTGACCTCCACATTCTTTGGAGTGGCAAGTGATTCGTAATATCTTTGATCTCGCCGGCACGCAACGTCAGCAGACTTGGTCGCGACTTTCTCCATAAGTAGGATCATCCCATATGTAGGTGCGACGACCGCTTTGATCTTGTTTCTTTGATACGTAGTGAGCCCAACAGGAGTTCTCCAGCTGGTTTTGTAATTCACCAAGTCTCGCATACCATGGCTCAAAATCCGTCGTGCCACGAATGAAGTATAGATGTTCTTCAGGGAAGGTCTCTGCAATGGGCACCGGGTCTTCCCCCTTCAATATCCTACTCAAATGGTCGGCCACAAGGTTTTGTGCTCCACTCTTGTCCTTGATTTCTACATCAAACTCTTGGAGAAGCAAGATCCATCTGATCAGTCGTGGCTTTGACTCCTTCTTGGCCATCAGGTATCTCAGGGCAGTGTGATCGGTGTAGACGATTGTCTTGGCCCCGATGAGATATGATCGAAATTTTTCAAAGGCAAAGACGACCGCCAAGAGTTCTTTCTCGGTTGTGCTGTAGTTGCATTGGGCGGCATTGAGAGTTCTCGAGGCATAGTATATAGCATGACTTTCCTTTCCTCTTCGTTGTCCCAAGACGGCTCCCACGGCATACCCGCTTGCATCGCACATAACTTCAAACGGCATGCCCCAATCAGGGGGCTGGATGATCGGTGCTGAGATTAAGTTGTTTTTCAGAGTATCAAAAGCCATCTTACACTCTTCATCGAATTCCCATGGTACATCATTCTGGAGTAGTCGTGTCATGGGCTGGGCGATCTTCGCAAAGTCCTTCACAAATCTTCTGTAGAATCCAGCGTGCCCAAGGAAACCTCGCACTTGCTTTCATCGTCGGATAGGTAATTTGGCGATGATCTCTACTTTAGCTCTATCTACTTCTATCCCTCTTTCGACACCACGTGCCCAAGAACAATCCTTCTTGTACCATGAAATGACATTTCATAATTGAGGATCAAATTCTTTTCGACACATCTCTCGTAGGACTACCTCCAAATTAAATCAAGCATTCCTCGAATGATTCCCCATAGACGGTAAAGTCATCCATAAAGACCTCGATGCATTTCTCTAATATGTCCGAGAAGATGCTCATCATACATCGTTGAAATGTCCCTGGGGCATTACACAAGCCGAAAGGCATTCTTCTGTAGGCAAATGTCCCGAATGGGCATGTGAAAGTGGTTTTATCCTGATCACCTTGGGCAACCCAGATCTGCATGTAGCCCGAGTATCCGTCTAAAAAACAAAAGAATTTGTTTCCAGCTAACCTTTCCAGCATCTCGTCAATGAAAGGTAATGGGAAGTGATCTTTTCGGGTTACCGTGTTGAGCTTTCGATAGTCAATACACATTCTCCAACCTGTTTGGAGTCTCGTTGGGATCAGCTCTCCTTTCTCGTTTTTCACTACCTGAATGCCTGACTTCTTGGGCACGACGTGTACTGGGCTGACCCATTTACTGTCTGATACGGGATATATGATGCCCAAGTCGAGAAGCTTCAAGATCTCCTTCATGACTACCTCCTTCATAGCTGGGTTCAACTTCCTTTGTTGATCGCGTACTGGTTTGGCTTCCTCTTCCATTAAAATGTTGTGAACGCATATGGATGGGCTGATGCCCTTGATATCGGCCAATGTCCATCCAATAGCTTCCTTGTATTGCCCAATAACATTCTTCACGCCTTCTTCCCGATTCGGACCGAGTTTAGCATTGATGATCACGAGCAAGGTGTCGTCCTTCCCTAGAAATATATACTTCAGTGGTGAGGAAGAGTCTTTAGCTCGAGTTTGGGAGCTCTCATAAGGGATGGAACGAGCTTTTCTTCTTCCTTCTTGGGCATGTTCTCGTATATTGACCACTGAGTCCCTCGGTTCGCTCCGCAAATAAAGCAGGCCTCCCGACATTGTCCGTAAGTCGCTTCTCCTCGAGTGTCTTCCTCCTTAAGACCACTTTCAATTGCCGCATCCAAATGGATCTTGTAAACCTATCTCGGCGGATGTCTCCCACCATGGGTTCAATGTGATCAATGAATTCCACGACCTCAATATCAATAGGATGCTCCATGGCCTTGAAGATGTTGAAGGTCACCGCCTCGCCGTCAATTCACATGATAACTTGCCGTGTCGCAATCAATCCTAGTTCGGCGCCTTCATGAATGGTCGACCCAAGAGCATAATCGAGGATTTGTTGCCCATCGTGCCCATATCCGTAACGTAGAAGTCCGCCGAAATATGAGTTCCTCCACTTTGACCAATACGCCTTCGATGATTCCTTCGGATGACGCTGACATGTCTCGCTAATTGAATAACCACTCGTGTTGGCTTCGTGGTTCCCACTTTTAATTCGTTAAACATTGACAAGGGCATGACGCTTATAGATGCCCCTAACCAAATGGCCCTTTCGATCCTCAGATTGCCTATTACGCAGGAATGAAAACATCCCCGATCTCCACACTTCTGCAATTTCCGATGTAGGATCATGGATACATTCTCTCCCACTTGAATTTTGCATCATCTTTTGTTTCACCTTTCTCGTGCACAATTCTTTCATGAACTTTGCCCACTTCGCATCGTGCCCAGGCGATGATGAGCGGTATATTAATTTCCACCTTCAAACACGCGATACATCTCACTCATTTCTTCCTCTCTCGGTTCTTGGCGCCAATCTGCTCGAAAGGGAGGTAAACCCAGGATTAGGTTTGACATAGGATGGCTCAATGATTGCCTCTTCTTTTTCCGCCTTTTCTCGGGCGCTCCACTTGATCATCGCCGCCTCGATCAATGTGTTCGTGAGATCTTCCTCTTGTGTATGGCTGCATCGCCTTTAGGCATGAAAACTTTTTCTCGCGCTTTTCCGCTTCTCGTGGCTACAGCTGCTCAGTTGGGCTAGCTCGCTTACCTCTATTTGTGGAGGTAAATTTCCTTCTTCTTCTCAAGATGCGTACGGCGGCCGTCAATTGGGAAACTTGGTTCCCAAGGCTCGAGGGCTCCCTTGTCTCGACCTTGAATTTCTCGCTCTTGTTGAGCCTTCACATTCTCTCGTGCCATAGTATGCACAAGTTCGCCAACGATGGCCCACCGCTTTGGTCACGCCGATTATTCCTGTATTCTTGTGTTGTTCTCCTCGCCTCCGCATCGCCGTTGTTGTCCCGCCTCTGCCGGGTTGTTAGACCACCTAAAATTTTCGTGGTTCCTCCATCCCGGGTTGTAGGTTTGGGAGTTTGATCATATCTCTCCGTCAGATGCCCATTACCATTTTGACCCACCGCATCGACTTCTTCTTCTTCAAACAAAGGGACATCGATCCGTGTGATGTGTCACGGTAGCGCAAATTTGCGCACTTTAGCTTTTTTTGCCCTCGTCCCGTGTTGGTTATGAACTTGTCGAACAAGTTGCAAAGTTTATCCACTTGGTCTCCACGGTTGAAGAAGTAGCGGCTTGCCTTGGAACTTCTCCTCCTTCATCTCTGCTTTCTTCGCCATCTCGCCCAATGCCTAAAGGCCTCACTGGAATTTTATTCATTATCGATCCTCCACAAGTCGCATTCACCCAAATTTTCTCAGATGCCTTAACCCGCCATGAAATATTGGATTAGATCATGGTCCGAATTTGATGTTGAGGGCATTTCGCCGCAAATGCTTAAATCTTCCCAATAATCATAAAAGGTTTCCCGTGCCCATTTTGATGCCGCTTATCCTTTTCTCATATTCTCAATGCGGCAGCGTGAAAGTACTTCTCGAGGAACTTCGTGCGGTTGTGCCCAAGTGGTCACACTTCCCGGGCAAGGTGTAGAGCCATTCTCTCGCCCCATCATGCAGAGAAGGGAATGATACTAATCTCACATACTCCCAAGGTTTTCATTGGCGCGGATAGTCCCACACGCCATCTCAAGTCTTGTAAATGTCTTTGTGGATCCTCCCGCATGTCATCGAATCGGGAGGATCCGACGAAGAAATGCTTCATCTCCCAAAGGCCTATTGATCGCGGGTAAAGTGATGCCCGCTGGCCTCGTGTTCTCGTTGTTGGGAACACCATTTCCTCAATGTTCGCTTACTTGCGGTTGTTCACCCATCGATTGCCTCGGGTTCTCTTCTCGATTAGCCGCCTCGCAACTTGTCGTGCCTCCGATCGCCGCTTCCTTAGCCTTGCGTGCTTTTCTATCTCGTGATCGCATAAAAGTTCTCCGCCTTCCCGCAAGGTTAGGTCGTAGCATATAATAAAGAAAGCAATATAAACTCAAGAAATAGAGATACTCATCGAATGCGCAACTCCCAAAGAACGGTGCCAATTCGACATCGTCGCTTAGAGTTCAAAATAAATTTATAACCTATTGCCCATCACAGCGTAGCCGCGATAACTATAGGGTCGATCCCACGAGGAGTTGGTGTAGCAATCTCTGATGTCACGATGTCACTTAAAAAGGATGAGAGTGGTGTAATTATCTTGATCACTATAGGTAGACTAAAATAACCTGAAACAAACTCAAAGAGAATATCAAATAATAAGACGAGTCTAGCTTGGGCAACAACTTCGTGAAGACGATTAACACTCGGTCATAGGCGCAAATGTTTTCTCTACATGACATGCATTAACCGGTTATAAGAGACATACGTCGTGACCCCGTTGTCATGCGTCACGCCCACGACGCACCCCTCCAAGTCTATCCTTTTTGTGTAAAGAAGGCAAGGGACACCCTATGCAAACTATCTAACCCGTAATGTCCACGCACGAGGACACCTCAGTACATGTACGCCACAGCAAATTATGATCTAGATGGACCCGATATTGGCAAAGGCGCTTGCTAGGACTACTCCAACTCGCCCACACCAACAGATTATTTGGGGTGCGGGACACCGACACCTTAATCCAATTATTACTTGCAACCTCCTCACCCACTATGTTATTTGCAACTAACACACCGAGTTTGGTTAAGTTATATATTGCCCAGACCTAGTGCTTGGGAACACACGCATGCGCATCGTAATGCCCTACTTAGACCTCTCGAGTTATATTAATCATGCTTCACTTAGTCATGCCCAAACCGTAATAAAGACTTAGCCGAACATAAAATAAACAAACATGCAACAGTTAATCGAAACCATGATTAAACGGAAACAACTTACTATTATTTGAATGTAATAAACGGCGAGCCCAAAGTGCCGCCGGCAAAACATACGACAAAGTAAATAAAAGTGTTTGCCACGGGGACTTAATGTATGTGATGGTGATGGTGAATCGATGCTAAGAGAATGAGAGCGAGAGTCGGAGCGAGGAAGAGACGCACGTTGCGCCTTCATCCATATATATAGGCCGAGAGAGGTCGACGATGGTGTTGGCCCATGGGTGAGTAACTGGTAGGGTTTCCTTGTTGATCGGCGATCTTTCCTCGCCTGCACGGATCTGGGATGATCTCCTCCTGATTTCGGGATTTGGCTGCAGCATCCTTTCCTGACGAAGCGAGATTCACCCCGATCTTGCGTATCTTGCCCATCACCTCTCTCTCTCTCTTCTTTGCCCAAGATCTCTCTTCTACTTCCTTCTTGCCCAGAGCTTCTCCTTTCACTTGCGCTTGCCCGTCACTATACTCCGTATTGCCCATTTCACCTCTGCCTTGCCCCTGCTGACCAGTGTGTCATCCCAGACACAAAACACAACAAGAAAGACACAAAAGACTCGATCTAGACCTAGACAAGACACAGAAAAAGCGCACAAAACTTGGGCTCGTCACCAACTCATCTCCATCGACGACAAGTTTCTTCTCTGTGCTCTTCCAGATGTAAAACCATCGTCATGCCCACAACCTGTTCGACCAAATTCCCCAACCAATTTCGATTTCGAGGTCATGCGTTGTTTCTAAAATTCTGATCCGGACATGGCGTTGGCAGCTGCGAGAATTTGCTCACCAATCTTCCGCCATCCAATCCGGCCGTGCATTCCGCTTCTTTAAAATCGAATCTTGAAGAATCCATACGAGCAGCAGTGGGCGAAGGCATACCAGAAAATACCCCAAATCCTCAACACATCAACGGAGTCTTGCCGAACCCTAATCCTTCACGTTTCTCCAAATTCTCAGAGAGCTACAGATTTCAAGTTATTGATGAAATGCTGCAATCCTTCATCTCAATCCGCCCACGTTCGCAGCCGCGGAAGGCCTACTCCTGCCTCCTCTCCTCACTCTCGAGAGCTCAACTCATCACGTCCCTCTGGCGCTCGCCGTGGTGCAGCGCACGCTCCGCTCAGGCTGCCTCCTCCGCCGCAAAACCACCTCCTCCTCTCCAAAGCATGGCTCGCCTTCCACCGCCAGCCGCAGCCGGTGTGGCGTATTTTATCAGAGATGAACTCAATTGGATACTCTCCCGATTGCGGCACATGCAACTATCTCATTCTCTCGCTCTGAAAAATCGATCAATTTGCAGAAGCCATGGAAGTTGTGCGAGGAATGGGGAGAGCTGCTTGTATTCCCGATATGGATAGCTTCGGCGCGTTGATTGGGGAATTGAGCGAGGCGAGGATCGTGGATGCGGTGGTGGAGGTGATGAGGGAAATGGTGTGCGTGTATTCGTTGAGTCCGAGGAGGGAGACGGTGGTGAAGGCGGTGGGGGCGATGCGGGCGAATAGGGAGGCGCGGAGGGCGGTGGAGATGTTGGAGAAGGAGGGGTAGGGTGGGGTTTGAGGCGTATGAGGCGGTGCTGGAGGGTGCTTGGATGAAAAGCAGATGGTTTTGGCGGGGAAGTTTGTGGTGAGGATGAGTGAGAGGATTTATACCGTATATAAAGGTGAGGCAGCGGCTGCTTGAGGGTTTGCTCACTATTGGTGAGCGGACCATCTGACAAACAACGCGCGCAGGCGAACAACAAAATTAATTCATTTTTCCACTATGGAATCTGATTGAATATATCTAAAAAGATGTAATACATCATTTATAAAAGAATTATTTTTTTTTACAAAATTTGGGCCCCCCAAAAGTTTAAAACAAAATTTTGGGACATTGAATATTTTATTTTTTGAAGGAATATTTATATTAATAAAAGATGTTATATAAAATTTTGGGCTTAAAATGATGGACCTGACGGTCGCCATGTCGCCCGGTCCTCGTGGACGGCCACATGGTGAGGAGCATGCCTCTCTTCTCAAAGGAGATTTGCAGAGATGGGCTCTTAGTTTTCTTCAATTTCGCACTCTGTCTATGATCTTTGGACATTTTGTTTTGAGAGATTCATATGATCTTTCGACTTTTTTAAGGTTGGAGTCGAATCTTTGTTGATTGCTTGTTGTGGTTTATGGTAGAAATTGGTAGAGTGCGCCACTTGGTAGACTTGATGGATTACATGGGCAAGTGGTTTTTAAGTTGATAAAGAGTTTCACCATACATATGAATTGTGTATAAGTTAAGTGTCCCAAAAAAGAAAAGGGATATTGGCATATAAATACACGAACTTTGATGTGATTTTTGTTTTGCACATGAACTTTAAAAGGAGTATATAAATACACGAACTTATTAACTGTAATAATTTTACCATGATTTTTTTCTGGACAAATTAAACCGATGTGGCAATATGTGGCGTGAACGCGAGGAAGATGGTCGGCGTGCGTTGGGACCCAGCCGGTTGGGTGAACGCGTTGAGTGCCGGTTGGACGCGGAGCGGGCGCACGGTGTCTGAGTGAAGGCGCTGGCGATGCCAAGACCGGATGGGCGTCTTGCTGTGCCGCAGATTGCTACTGGTTGGAGGCGGCGCGGGCGGCACGGCGGCGGGCGCTCGCTGAGCGCCGGATGAGGCGACGCGGCGCGGGGGCACGAAGCGGGCGTTGGCGTTGCGCGGGCGTTGGGTCTTGTCAGCGTTGGTTGGAGAGCAAACTCGCGCAGACGAGGCGCTGGCTGGAGCGCCGGACGGGCACGCTGGGTGGCCGGGCGTTGGGGTGAGGCGCGACGCTGTTGCGGGCTGCGGTGCGCTGGTCGAGCCGGGATTGACTTTGACAATTCGTCCTGTTCTCCTTCGTCTGAACTCCGAATTAGGATCCGTTAACGCCTACGAACTCCTATCAAGATGCTCTTCAATATACTTGATCCTTGGCATATCCATTTCATCCTATTTAAATCCGTTTTTCTATAAAATATCAAAACAAACCAAATAAATCTGAATCAATAAATATTAATCAAACCAACGGCATAAATAGGACAAACTACTGAAAATGACATGTAAAACAATAACAAGAATAAGAACAAAATGAAACCAAACATGATTCCTTCTTAGTTGTTTCATATAATAAATAGTGCACCTCATACAACACTAAATGCTTCAAAACTTATGGGGCAAAATAAAAGATAATAAAAAAAGAATAAAAATGTAATGTGAAATGGAATGAAAAGGCAGCCGAATTGCAATGTTGTTACACGAGCTTCTGGAATTGCACCCTGAAAATTCTTGAAAATTTCAATTCACTACAGAAAAAATGCGATTGTGCCATTCTTGAATCATTGTGGATACGTGCTTCCTCCAATATTTTTTTGAGGGATTCACATTCATCACTCTTCAATCTAAATTTTTCGTCTAGCACATTCTCCATCAATCTTTTGCACTTTAGTTGTTCTTCATAATTGTCTCTTTCAATCTTTAACCTCTGAAAACAATTTTGCTAGTTTGGAGAGAGACCCGAATCAATCCATTGGAAGAATTTGCAATCATCAAACTACAATCAAACAAAAACAAAAATTCAACGAATTAGAACAACTCAAACAACAATAAAAATTAAATAAATTGGAACAACTGGACTTTTTAATTGATTCTGAAATTAAGTGTGATATAAACCCATATCAAATTAACCCTAAGCCCTAAGAAAACTACAAATTATTGAACGAAATCAACTCAAAATTGAACAAAAAATGTGTACATTCCAGTTTGGACAACAATAATAGTGCCGTCCAGGATTTGCATTTGTCTTGGACAATGAAATTTTAGTTTTGTATCCATGGTTACGAACCACATTCAAACCAGGATCCCAACAAGAATCAGCCATAACTGGAGTGCGTGAAGAAGAAGAAGAAGAAGAAGAAGAAGAAGAAGAAGAAGAAGAAGAAGTATAGTTGCTCACCGTTTACTCCACTTACAATTATAAATGGTGGTTTCCATTTATATTGCTCTCTCCCAAGTTGTCTGCGTGTTTCTTTCCTTTCTTTCTTCTAATGTGAGAATTGTGTGTTTTGCTTTCTCCCGTCTGTCTGCTCTGTGAATTTGTGTGTCTTTTGATGTGTGAATTGTTTGTACTTATTTTATTGTTTATTTATTTGTTTGTTTTTGTATTTTATTTATTATTTTTTTGCCACATCATTGCCACATCAGTTTTAATTTGTCTAGAAAAAAAATCATGGTAAAATTACTACAGTTAATAAGTCCGTGTATTTATATACTCATTTTAAAGTTCGTGTGCAAAACCAAAATTACATCAAAGTTCGTGTATTTATATGTCAATATCCCAAAAGAAAATGGGCTTAATGAAAAGAATACGGCCCAATGGCTCGCCTAGATTCAAAAATCTAGTTTCAATTTTCATATAGATCGTATAGGGATGTCAATTGATGAGTTTTACCCGAATCGATACGGAACCGTTTATAGCCCATTAAATTTTAAAGCAGCGATTCTGGTTCTGCTTTCGATTCCAGACTCATTTTAGATCCTTATTTTTATATTTTTTTTGGGTCCGGTTCGGGTTCGGGTTCGGGTTCGGGTTCGGTCCGGTCCGATTCTGATTCTAGAACCAGTACCGATACTTATTTATTGGTTCTGGTCTGATTAAAACTCGTCTATTGACAAACTTAAGCTTAAGTAGGCTTGTCAATGAGTCGTTTTTACCCATACCGATTCAGAATCACTCACAACCCATTAAATTTTACAACAATGGTTTCGGTTCCAATTTCGGTTCTGGTTCCAGACTCGCTCAGATCCGGACTGTTTCAGATCCATAGTTAATGGTCCGAGTCCGGTCCGGATCCAGTATCTAATTGGCTGGTTCCAGAACCAGAACTGATACTTATTTATTAGTTCTGATCCGGGTAAAACACATTCATTGACATCCCTATGGTCGTATATTTGAGGCTTCATTAAAACAGAAATCTAATTCTCGTGCTAAATTAATTCAATTAATTATGAAGAAATATCGATTTCCATGGAGAAGTGTGTATATCTGTTGAGGTGACAATCTCGTGGCTGAAAGTAACAACTAGTTGCTAAAATTATGACAAACAATCGGCTATAATGACTCATTTAAATAAGTAATTGGATTGTTTTGACTACGGGTTGGCATTTGGTCGATTTGTTTCTAGAATGACAAAATTGAAAATGGAAAATCTTAATGCATAATATGTATTTACAAACCAAACTAAACTTCAAATTATACCAAATTCAATTCGGTTTTCAATTTAAACGATACGATTTTATTTTTTCAGTTTTAGTTTGAGTTTACTCGCCTCGTAGAATAATGAGGATTAGAGATTGCAATTCAAGAATTCAAAATAGGGTTTCTTGAGCTTCATGATTGTCTTTCTTGTCCGAAACAAAGTGGCATTTTGTTTGATGCCTTAATTTCTTCTCCAGAATCCATATTCTTTTGAACAAAACTGTCCAATAATTAATAAAATAGATAAGCAGCAATCCTCTAAGTTAGGTGTGAAAAAAATGCCACTTTAAAATTCAAGAACGTCCCCATCGAGAGTATTGTACAGAACCAAACAAAATCCCAGAAAATGTGAAAAACAGATACAAAAAAGGTGAGAAATCCTTCAAGGCAAAATACAAGCTTTTAGGTCACGATCTCAATACTAAGTTACTAACGGTCAATATTGGGTTGGAGTTATATCAATTATTTTTAAATTAATATATTTTGTACATACTTATGAATTACAGTTTTAAGTATCTGGAAAAAAAGTATAATCCCTCTCTATATTAAAAAAAGAGGTATTATCCTTCTCTATAATATGAAGATTGGAGAATCGTGTAATAGATTTTCTAATGGGCCAAAATCTATGGGACTATTCATATTCGGATCCAACAAAATGAAATACGATAAAATTATAAATATTTGTTTGAATTAAATTTGAGTAGTCAGTATATCTAAGTCAAAATGAGCTTGCACAAGTTTTTTTGTTATTAAAAGTAGTACTATCACAGGTTAAGGTGGGTTCTTGTAGCCGATAGGTCACAGGTTCGAATACCATCAAACATCTTTATGAGTTTGAGTCCGTCATACTTGGTTTTCCAAGTATGATTTACCTATCATGTGTTGTTCTATTGCATAGGAACGTGATGTTTATCCAATACAGCTGCGGGTTCCATGTGATATAAAAAAAGTAAATATAAAAAAAAGTAATACTGAATAAGTTAACACTTACTCACATCTTATGTACAAACCCAACTCTTAACTGGAAATTTGCCACTTTTCAATCCCTACAAGTTAGAATTTTAATTGGCAGAAGCATGTGGGTGGTATCTTTAATTGTACAGCAATTTATGCAAATCGCATCTTCAAAAGTCTACTATCCTGCCAAATTAGTACCTATTTATACTTGTGATTTAATCAAATTAAATCAAGAATAATCCCATATAGCTAGCTAGTACTTCCAAATAGTATTAAATTGGTATCTTCAAAAATGAAGGCTAGATCACAATGGCAGGTTGACGAGGTCGAGCTCTCTGCATCATCTAGACATGAATCCCAGCAACCAATCCCGCTTCTCACAAATGGACAACCAGTAAGTCAAGCAAACACATTTCTTGATAAATATATATACATATGGCAGGCTGACGAGGTCGAGCTCTTGCCTTGTGATACATTTGTCTTCAACTCTTATTTTGTGGACAAAGTGTAATTTGATTCTATCATTTTATTAATAATTGATAGGTTTCTGGTGAGATTCCTCCTTCTAAACAAGACACTCATTCTGTTAGAAGCACACCTGGTCCTTTGGATCCCGGAGACCGCATTCACTCCCTCCCTTATGTTGATCCACAGCAACCAGGTAACTAATCGTTAGACATTTTTATTTTTATAATATATAATAACGACATCGAATTACCGTTAATAGTAACTTCCATTTTTTGTTAATTTTGTATTTATGTTTTGGGAAAGATAACATCGAATTATCGTAAATAGTAATTTTAGTTTTTCCTCTAATCCACATTTCCAAATATAGCAGTATGTTATAAGATATCGAATTATTAATTATTAAATCTATTAATTTTATAATTAATTATATAGATGTCCTAAAATCTATATATGGGTGCCTATTAACTACAACCATTTAAAGATTCAAAGATATTATAATTAATTATGACTAAGCAAAAATTTGTGAATATTTAATATAATTCTAATATACATAGATATACTAATATAGTAAAGATATACATGTATATATAATAATCTTATATGTGTATATCAAGTCATTTTTCTCTGTATATATATATACATAATCGTATATATGTTATATTAGTTTTTAGAATATATCTATTATATTGGTTGATAATATATCTATGTATCTTTTTGAGATCATGTATCTATTCTATATATATATATATATATATATATATATTGTGGGTTTATTTGACTAAAAATATATTTATGTATATCTATTTTTTAGACATTAATTTTCAATCTACCTTATATGTGTGTGTAAATCTTTCCTTATATTTAGCCACTATAACCAATAAAGCAATTTGTATTTATATGAAATGCATGTAAATATGGAAATGCTCAATCAACAAAAAAAAACGGTTATGTCAATCAATTAATGTCTATAATTTGGTTTCAAATTTTAAAAAATATAATTAATTCTTTGCCAATTATATATAGTTTGTAACTATAAATAGAGGATTTTTTATGAGTTGCCCCAAATTCTCCAAATTTCCACCATATAACAAAATGGTATATGATCATATGTGAAATCATCAAGGATCGTCCTAATAGTTTGAGGTTGATTTTATTTTATTTTATTTTTTTTATCTGATAGAATGTATAGTTGATAGGTTCCGATGGAATTCATTTTTTCGTTTTAACGAGCAACTATGTTATTATATAATTTTGTGCATGTAACACATTTTGATCCATGATGTCAAATGAATTCATGATGTATTAGAGCCTCTTACAGCAACTACAATGCTAAATTCATTCTCGTGTAGTTCACTTGCATGTGTTGTGAATTGATTCAATTTGACAAGACAATCATATAAAATAGTGTGTTGGATACATCAACATCAGAACTAGAAGCTAAGATGGGTTTTGAGTGGAGATCCCAACTTTATTCGAGCTTCAAGGAGGAAAAAAAAGATCTTAAAGTTAGTCATCAAGATATCAAACTTAATTTTGAAACAAAATTTCATTCGGTAGTAATTGCTTTTTATTTTTTCACATTTTCTGCTTCATAAAAATGTGAAACCACCAAATCCCATCAACTCTTTTATTCACTTATGATGTTCTTGTGCATACGATTTAGAATTGAGAATTATATATTCAAACACATTATTAGATGGTCATTTTCTGTTCAACAATGCAGGAATTCATGGGCAGAGACATCTTGCTTTGAATGTTCAATATATGCATAAAGTATATAGCATAAAAGAAATAGATTTGTAAAAAATAAATACTATCTATTTTTTAATTACTTGTGCGTTGCATTTTTTCCTAAAATATTCTTAGTATTGAATTGATTTTTATAGATGTATATAAATGAATATCCATATTTCAGGTCCAATTCTATATATGAACCACATTAAATTATAAAATTATTAGGTGTCTATTATAATTTTCGCAAACTTCAAATTTGTTGTAATTTACTACATTAACAATTTTGTAACTTAAATTAATTAAAATTTTATATATATATATATATATATATATATATATATATATATATATAAAATCTTTTATAGCAAGTATAAACATGTAAATTGATATGTTTAATATTTATTTATTTTCATATATAAACAATAAGTAGATACATAAAATTATGTATGCCATACTTTCACAAAATTATTCTTACATAATATTTGTAATATGATATTTGGATTGTGAGTATTAAGTATAATAATTATTCCATAAACTGGTAGAGTATAATTATGTGTAGTATATTTTGTTTAAAATTAATCTGTATGAAATACATGCGCATTTGATTCATTCTTTAATTTATTTGTAAAAGTTTACGTATAAAACATATATTTTCACAAAAAGCGAATCAATTTGGTTACTTATTGTTAACTTAGATCTGTTGGATGCAATATTGTGTACTGTAGAAAGAAACTTATGATCAATATGGCTTTTATTTGTTGAAACTTATGATCAATATGGCTTTTATTTGTTGAAACTTATGATCAATATGACTTGATTAAAAGTAAATAATTTTCATTTAAATTGCAAATTTTGATCCAAATTTGCAATTTTGACCTATTTTTGAAACATATCAATTTTTTAAGTTTTTGAAAAATTAAAATTCCCCTATTTTTTGGTGAGATATTGATTCAAAAAATCAAAGTTTGTGCTTTTGAGAGCTCGAGAAAATGAGCATTGACATTTGGTGACGTCCAATAATTGATAAGGGCGATGAATTTTGCCGGAATAGTTTTCAACAATTGTCATTAGATTGGACATCAAAATCCATCGTTTTAAGCAAGTACTAGACGCTAACTCATATGCCAAAAATTTTATATCTCTCAACCTGTGAAAATCCAGATTTTGATTTCTCGAATCAAGATCATGATTGACGGTCGGGAATTTAAAATTTTGAGTTGCCAAAAATTTTAGGTTTGTTTTGATTGTAAAAATAAAAATAAAAGATTGGATACTTATTTGCTACGCCTTAAAAATCAAGTTGAAATTTAAATTGAATCAAAGTTTGTGATTTAAATGACAATTATTTCACTAAAAATAAAGTACATTTGCTCATTTTATGAGGAAATATTCTTTTGTTCATTAAGAAGCATAAAAATCAATAGTTTCATAATATTATATAAAATACAATGTATTGACTTAAAATTAAAATTTTATATTCAAACTACTTAAACAAATATTAGTCAAGAAGTTGGAAGAAAAAACCTAAACTCTAATATAATACATGAGGGACGTTATACTCTTACATTGCAATAAAATAAAATAAAAAAATATCGATGTACAGTTAACGTTAACATAAAAGTTTACAAATTGTTGTTTAAAATTAGACGATATGGAATACACATATTTTCATTAGTTTTTGGTAAATAAAATCAAATAATTGATTAGTTAAAATATCAAAAAAAAATCCTAAAATTACGAAACTAATTATTGTAGTGACAAAAATAAGGTCACTTATTGTATAAAAATATATGATCAAACATCAAACGAGTTCTACCACAATTTTATCAGTCGTATCCGAAGTCTTCATGATTTCAAAAATCAAGAACAACCAATATCGTGCGTTGGACTTTTTATTAAGAAATCGATTTTCCATCATGGTCAACTTTACTTTGCTATTTCAAGAGTACAAAGCTGTAGTTGTATCAAAATCTTGACATGTGACAAAGATGATAACAAATAACGCATGTATTACGAACATTATGTATAAGGAAGTGTTTCAAAACTTATAGTTTAGAAATTTCTATTCAAGTTTTAGTTTAATTTGTTTAATAATTTGATTTGTTATCATTGCTTAGTTCAATTATTTATTTTTATCAATATATCATAAGTTATGGTAAATTGAACTAAAACTTATTTAAACATACAACTATCACATTGCTAATAAAATATGTAGTACAATAAAAAATAATTATAAATCAATTCTTAAACAAAAATATCATCCTACATCTAAATGGATTTCAAATAAATATTCATGTAATATCATACATTTATAAATTATGAAATTATTGTTAATAATATATATAAAACAATTGAAGGACAAATGTAGCTTACTCCCACATCACACGAGTTTATGCATGTACTACCAACGCTGTATATAACGAAGTGTCTCAAAATTTATAGTTTTAGAAATTTGTATTCAAGTTTTTTTTTTGGATTAACAATTTGATTTGTTATTATTGCTTAGTTCATATTATTTATTTATTATCAATATGTCACAAGCTATGATAAATTGAATTAAAACTTATTTACACACAGAACTGTCACATTTTGTTAACAAAATGTTGTACAATAAAAAGTCTTTATAACCCAATTTTGAACAAAAATATCATCATACATCTAAATGAATTTCAAATAAATTTTCATATATTGTTATAAATTCACAAAGTATAATATTATTAATAATAGTGTATTAAAAAATCGAAGAACAAATGCAACTTACCCCGTGCATCGCACGGGTGAATAACTAGTATTCATTTATGACAAAAACTTAGGTGACCTCCAACTCACCGTGAGCTCATCCTTGTTTTTTGATAAAATAATTATATATTAATTATGGTGAATAATAATAATTAGATTTTATTAATTTATAATTAAATTTATTAATTTTTAATTATATTTTTAATTCAAAATTATAATTTATTAATTCATAATTACGATTTATTAATTCACTTATTAATTCATAATTAAGGTTTATTAATTCAAAATTAGGGTTTATTATTCAAAATTAAGGTTTTTAATTCACAATTAGGGTTAATTAATTCATAATTAAGGTTTATTAATTCACAATTATGATTTATTAATTCAAAATTAGGGTTTATTATTCAAATTAGATTTTATTAATTCACAATTAGGGTTTATTAATTCAAAAATAAGGTTTAATATTCAAAATTAGGGTTTATTAATTCCAATGAGGGTTTATTAATTAAGAATTAGGGTTTATTAATTCATGATTAGGGTTTTTTTTAATTCCAATTAGAGTATATTAATTCAAATTAAGATTTATTAATTTATAATTAGAGTTCATTAATTCAAAATTATGATTTATTAATTCATAATTATGATTTATTAATTTATAATTAAGGTGTATTAAATTAATTAAATTTAATTAGAACTAATTTAATAATTAATTAATTAAAAACTTAATGAAGTGGTCTAACTGTGCGCGCCGGGCGCACACGAGACCACCCCGGTCTCTAGGGATGGCAATCGACCCGCGGATACCCGAAACCCGTGGGTATCCGCCCGATTATTCGTGGGTTTGGTAGACATTTCGTACCCGTGGGTATGTTCGTGGTTTAAAACTAGTACCCGTTTAGTTCGCGGGTATGGAAATGGTTTGGCACTACCCGTACCCGCGAAACCCGTGTACCCGCGAACTGTACCCGCAAAAATACCCGCGAATTATCCACGAACCCGTGAAACTCTCCCATCTTATTAATTTATTGCACTGGAATTATTGATTTGTGGATTTCAATTTTATGGATTTGAATGTGGAATTGTGGATTTGAACTTTATGATTTATGAATTTGTTAGTGATATTTTCGTGTTTTTTGAAATGCTTGGTTTCGCGGGTCGCGGGTGAAGGTTTCGCGGGTAGCCCGCGGGTGGCAGGTGGCGGATTCGCGGGTATCCGCCAACCATGGGTACCATGGTCGCGGATATGGTGGGAATCTCCTACCCGTTGCGGATCGCGGGCGGGTCGCAGGCGGGGATCATTTTCGCGGGTACGGAAGTGGTTCGGCACTATCCGTGCCCGCCCGACCCGATTGCCATCCCTACCGGTCTCCCTTCATTTATTATGCCATCGATCTTTGTTTCGTGCAAACATTTTACAGTGCCATTGATTGCTGCAGTTCCTGTAAGAATAGTAGACCCTTCTAAAGACTTGAATTCTTACGGACTTGGAAATGTTGACTGGAAGGAGAGGGTGGAAGGTTGGAAAATGAAGCTGGAGAAGAATATGGTGCACATGAACAATAGATACAGTGAAGGGAAAGGAGATATCGAGGGTATTGGGTCAAATGGAGAAGAACTGCAAATGTAATTTCTTTTTTAGAGCATAATTTTATTTAGCAAATATTCTTTAGATGGTCCTTTTAATTTGTACTTCAGAAGAGGTGCTAATAGTTTGCATTGGTGACAGGGCTGATGATGCTCGCCAACCTATGAGCCGTGTGCAACCTATTTCCTCTTCTCATCTTACTCCCTATCGTGTTGTGATCATTCTTCGGTTGATCATCTTGGGTTTTTTCTTGCAATACCGTTGTACCCATCCGGTGAAAGATGCTTATCCTTTGTGGCTGACATCAGTTATCTGCGAAGTTTGGTTTGCCTTATCATGGCTTCTTGACCAGTTTCCAAAATGGTATCCAGTTAGTCGTGAGACCTTTCTTGAACGACTTGCATTGAGGTTAGTGAAAGTTTTTCAAGTTCAGCTCCATATAAGTTTTGTGAAATATAGTCTTGTGCTAACTTTTCTCGTCTCTGTCTCTGTTCACAGATACGATAGAGAGGTGAGCCTTCGCAGTTAGCTCCTGTCGATGTGTTTGTGAGTACTGTGGATCCCATTAAGGAGCCTCCTCTTGTAACTGCCAACACCGTCTTATCCATCCTGGCCGTGGACTATCCTGTTGATAAAGTCTCGTGCTATGTTTCTGATGATGGTGCTGCGATGCTTACCTTTGAGGCCCTCTCTGAAACAGCAGAGTTTGGCAAGAAATGGGTACCTTTCTGCAAGAAGCATAATATCGAACCTAGGGCCCCCGAGTTCTATTTTCAACAGAAGATAGATTACCTGAATGACAAGATTCAACCTTCCTTTGTCAAAGAACGCAGAGCAATGAAGGTGAATCACAAGTTCATCTTGTGAAGCAGTCTCATATTGTATCATATATGGAAGCAGGAAACAAATTCATAGTGGGTTGTAATTGTATATCTTAACATGTTTCCTGCAGAGAGAATATGAAGAATTTAAGGTCCGGATAAATGCTCTCGTTGCAAAGGCTCAAAAGATGCCTGAAGAAGGGTGGACGATGCAAGACGGAACTGCTTGGCCCGGAAACAACACACAGGATCATCCAGGAATGATTCAGGTATATCTTTTAGGCCTCAAGTATTTGATACTTTATGCTTCCCTATTTATTATCGTGTAATTCTTTCCCCTGCCTCTCATGTACAGGTCTATCTGGGGCACAGTGGGGGTTTTGATACGGATGGAAATGAGCTACCTCGATTGGTTTATGTTTCTCGTGAGAAGCGTCCTGGATTCCAGCATCACAAGAAAGCTGGAGCTATGAATGCTTTGGTAGGTTATTGGTATTGGTGCACCCCATAATAGTTATGGTATTGTAATTGTGTTGCTTGAAGAAGTGGGAGACGAGCAATCTTATGACTCTTAACATTAAGAGGGTTTTAGCAAAGAGTCGCTTAATCAATCCCTTCCATAGTTTCTTTCTTGCCTTTCTTTTCATATCATTTTCTTCAATTTCTCTCTCGTGTTCAATTGATGATGCTTTCCATGACCTGGTGTTTTGTCATGTGCTTCAGATTCGTGTCTCTGCTGTCCTCACAAATGGAGCATATATTTTGAATGTCGATTGTGATCACTACTTCAATAACAGCAAAGCTGTTAAAGAAGCCATGTGCTTCATGATGGATCCTGCTTATGGAAGGAAGACTTGCTACGTTCAGTTCCCACAGCGTTTCGACGGCATTGACTTGCACGATCGATATGCTAACCGCAACATTGTCTTTTTCGATGTAGGTGTCCTTGAAATTTAGTACTTCTTACCATTTGATTCTGTGATATCTATCTCATCTACGCATTATCTTGAATCTTCCTCTCTGCAGATCAACTTGAAAGGCTTGGACGGCCTTCAGGGTCCTGTCTATGTCGGAACCGGATGCTGCTTCAACAGACAAGCGCTGTACGGTTACGAGCCTGTCCTAACCGAAGAGGATCTGCAACCAAACATTATCGTCAAGAGCTGCTGTGGGTCAAGGAAGAAGGGGAGGCATGCCAATAAGAAATATGTTGATAAGAAGAGAGCAGCTAATAGGACTGAATCAACCATCCCGATCTTTAATATGGAGGACATAGAAGAGGGTGTTGAAGGTAGGTTCTTGTAGTGTAAAATAGTACTAAACTGAAGTTTTCGAAATTGTAAAAATTGATGCAATGGCTTCCTTGACAGGATACGATGACGAAAAGTCGCTTCTTATGTCTCAGGAGAGCTTGGAGAAGCGGTTCGGTCAATCTCCCGTCTTCATTGCTGCCACTTTTATGGAACAGCGAGGTATACCACCCTCGACAAATCCGGCTACTCTTTTGAAAGAAGCTATCCACGTGATTAGTCGAGGATACGAGGATAAGACCGAGTGGGGCAAAGAGGTATATTATTGCACTTAATTTATGTTTCAAACTTTCAAGTCCAATCTATGTGGTTTTCTGGTATCTTGAAATGAAGTTCGAAGCACTAACCTCATTCTTCGCTTCAGATTGGGTGGATCTATGGTTCCGTCACGGAAGATATTTTGACCGGGTTTAAGATGCACGCGCGTGGATGGATTTCCATCTACTGCATGCCTCCTCGCCCGGCATTCAAGGGTTCGGCTCCTATCAATCTGTCCGATCGTCTCAACCAGGTGCTTCGGTGGGCTCTGGGCTCCATCGAGATTATGCTTAGCAGGCATTGCCCAATATGGTATGGCTACAACGGGAAACTGCAGCTCTTGGAAAGGCTCGCCTATATCAACACTATCGTCTACCCGCTCACCTCGATCCCATTGCTCGCTTACTGCGTTCTTCCTGCTATATGTCTTCTCACTAATAAATTCATCATTCCTGAGGTTGGTAATGGACACGATTGCGATTGGTTTTCGGTTAGTAAAGAACACAATTGTGATCGAATTTATTATCCTTGTGCAGATAAGCAACTTTGCTAGCATGTGGTTTATTCTTCTCTTCGTCTCGATTTTCGCCACCGGCATACTGGAAATGAGGTGGAGCGGCGTCAGCGTTGAGGACTGGTGGAGGAACGAGCAGTTCTGGGTCATCGGCGGGACTTCGGCGCATCTATTTGCCGTCTTCCAGGGTCTCCTGAAGGTGCTCGCCGGCATCGACACCAACTTCACGGTCACATCGAAGGCGTCTGACGAGGATGGGGACTTCGCGGAGCTGTACGTGTTCAAGTGGACTGCCCTCCTCATCCCGCCCACCACGGTACTCATGTTCAACATGGTTGGGATCGTGGCCGGCGTATCGGACGCCATCAACAGCGGGTACCAGTCGTGGGGGCCGCTTTTTGGGAAATTGTTCTTTGCCATTTGGGTGATTGTCCACTTGTATCCCTTCCTCAAGGGTCTGCTCGGGCGGCAGAACCGCACCCCGACCATCGTTATCGTCTGGTCGATCCTCCTAGTCTCCATCTTCTCCCTGCTGTGGGTCCGTATTGACCCGTTCACGTCGGACGCGTTTCGATGGGCAGCGCAAGGGCAGGGGAGTGTGGTGTCAATTGCTAATTAAACGAAAAATGAAGACTTGAATAAAAAAATCCAAATAGAAAAAATTTAGAAATTTGATTAATTTTATCATTAATTAATTATGAGTCGTCTTATCTTATTCAATCTAATGATAGTTATTGATTCTTACTTCTTATGTAAGAAGTAGTTCATTTTATAACTTGGTATTGGTTCTTACTTCTTATGTAATCTTATTCAATCTAACGATAGTTATTTGCTTCTTTTTATGTATGTAAGATTTTATGTAAGTAGTTCATTTGATCCATTCCATATATATATATATATATATATATATATATGAGATGTATCAAGAGGAATGGATAATTTGGTAGAAATAGGAATAAATGGGCCTTTGATTCACCTGGATCAATGGTTGAGATTTAATTTCGGTTGTCTTCAGATTTGTGTTGTGTGTCTACTGCGGATTATTGTGCAAGACTAGAACCCTTCTTGTCTTATGTTTGAATGAAAGATGTCTTAAACTAATATATTTAGCATATATCTACAAAAGATGAAATATGTGATAAACTAATATGTATAACGTATTAATTCGATTGTCTTCTGCATATATAAAAGATATACTAGACTTACATATCTATTCTTATTTCCTATATTTATTTTCATTCTCACAGGAACCATTATATATATACATATATAATTTTAAGTGAAACACCTTTGAAGATACTGCATTATAACACACAGAACCATGATTTTATTTTCTCTCTCTAAAATATATGGTTAGATATTCGAAATAGTATTGAAGATAAACATTAAATGATAATTATAGTCAACATAAAATATGTATTGCTAGTTCAGTTTCTGTAATTGTTACAATAATAACTATGAGACATAATATTATATACTTTTAGATAAATATATCGAGTTTAAAGATTTCAAATAGTATCACTAATGTACTTTATAAATGCGAATTTATCACACAACAATCGTTTTTATTTTATTTTATAAATATTGTAGCATATCATATTAATATTTGGATTCAAATTTATATACCATGACATGTATAATTTTATAGGTGCGTGATTATATTTGAATCCAGATATAAGCTAAATCTTAAACAATCACACGATCTAATACAATTCCCTTCAAAATTGTGAGTAAAATTCATTTAACCTATTGTACTAATAGTTTGGTATGAGATACGTAGTAAACAATTTTAATTTTGTATTATCTCCGCCATCTTAAATATCATTGCTTGGACATGACTATGAACACTCTCTTACTTGAGAGTAGAAAAAAAAATAGTTGTCAATTTGAGATGATTTAGATAAAATGGATTCTTGTGTTCAAAAGGTCACGGTTTCAAATTCACTAACGTCTTTATAGATCAGAACCTGTTACACCTGGTTTATCTGTGGTTTTCCAAGCATGGTTTACCCGCAATGTATGATTTGCAAACTATTGCACAAGAATATGAGTTTTATCTAGTGCACACCAAAGTTAAGAGCACCAGGTTCTCCATGAATAAAAAAATAAAAAAATATGACACTTTGTTACAGTTTGGATGGCCTTTTACTCCATATACAATAAAGGCGCATATTTTCCATAGTGGTAAAAATGGGTTTATGTGGTCAAAAGATTATAGATTCGAATCCCACCAACATTTACATAGGTCTTAGTCTATTATATCTGGTTTTCAAATGTGATTTACCCATCATTTGCGGTTTGTAGACTATTGCACATGAACATGAGGTTTACTCAATACACACCGAAGATAATGGCTACGGGTTCCCTGTGAATTCAAAAAAAAATGACACATTTAATCCCTAATTTTTTTAATAAAAGGCAAAGAAAATGAAGGCAAAAAACGCGCGCACACACGCACACAATAGTTGATATATAATACGAAAAAAAAATATACATATATATATATATATATATATATTTTTTAAATCTTATTCTGATTTCTTGAACTCCATTTTATTTTTAAGAAGATTTGAAGAGTTTTGACCGGACTTTACTTTATGGATTGAGACTGAGTTTGAATTCTATTTTTCATAATCCAAGATCTTACACATATAATCTTACAACAACGCCACTAACATTTTAAAAAATAATGATGGTTTCTTATTCAAAATTGTATGCACAGAAAAGGATTAACACACACATATATATACACTAAAATATAAATGAAAAGAAAAAATAATTTTATATAATGTGGATGGCCTAGTTTGAAAATTGACATGACATACAAAACATGTGTTTGGAATGCAACCAATTGCTCCACGAAATTTAGGATTCGAGTTTAGACTCCCTAATTAATAATCTCTATATATGTCATATCCCGTCTTTCTTAATAAGATTAGAAGGACTTTCGAACTTAGAATTATAAGATGATTCGTGCCCGATGAAATAAAATTTTTAAATTCCAACAAAAGATTTATTTCTTTGAATTTTATGAAGTGATAATGAGAATTATTATATATAATATAATAATCAAATATGATTTATATATATATTTTTATATAAATCATTATATCAATAATATCATGTCAACGTTTAAATTATTAATTCATCGTCCTTAGGATCGAAATTGAAGCCCGTGAGAATAAATCGTATAATGAGCTTTGATTTAACGAGGCCCAAAATGAAAGCCCATGGGTAATAAAAACCCTACACTATATAAGCTTCTTCTTCTTCCTTTGAAACCCTAGCCTCCCAAATCTCACTCATTCTTGCAACTTCAGTAAAAACAAATCCATAAAGGTAGACTTTTAATTTTCCTATTCAATTTAAAAATGTATATGCATTTATGTTATGTGTGAGTGTGGGTGTGTTCCTGCATTATGTATGCTGTGAGTGGGACGAGGGAGAGGAGGGGGGAGAGAGAGACAGACGAGAGGTGGAGGTGAGATGTCGGCGGCGGTGGCCGTGGCTCCGGCGTTCGGCCGAGAAGAGAGGGAAGGCTGAGGTTGCGTGCGTGCGTGTGTGCATCGGCGTGTACCGTGGTGTATGTGTGTTATGAGTGAGAGAGAGACGGCGAGAGTGGGAGAGAGACAGAGACGACGAGAGGCTGGCGGCGGCACCGGCGGTGGCTGCGGCTGCGGTCGCCGTCGCGTGGGTGTCTCCGTCGCGTCGTGTGTGTATGTGGCTGTGCGTGTGTTCATGTGTTGCGTGCGTGTATGTGTGTGTTCGGCCGAGAGGGAGAGGAGGCCGTGGCCGGCGACATGGTCGGCCAAACGCGACGGCGGCGGCGACGGTCTCCGCGCGTAGGTGTGTGTTCGGAGTGAGCCGAGAGTGAGAGGTTACAGTGAGAGCCGTGAGGTAGAAGAGAGAGAGATAGAGAGGAAGAAAGAAATTTTGAGGTTTGGTTTAATCGGCCCAGATGACGGCCATTTTTAAAAAAAGCTACCGGAAAAGGGTGAAGAGATTAGGTTTAGGGTTTGTGAGTAAATGGGCTGGGTTTGTGTTATTCTAATTAAATGGGCTTGATTTTTCTAAAATTTAATGAGTTGGGCTTGGGCTCATTTTATTTAAGTGTTGGGCTCTTCATTTGAATAAGTTGGGCTGATTTTTATTAAATGAGTTAATGAGTGGTTTAAATCATTGGTAGAATTTTTGTGAATTTGGGCTGATCTTATTTTAATTAAATGGGTTGGGCCCTTTTATTTATTTATTTATTTATTTATTTTTGTAAATTGTTGATGGGCTTGTTCTTATTTAAAGATTGGGCCCAGAATATAATAAAATGTGGGCTTGGATTAATTAATAGTTGGACCTTGAATTAATAAATGAGTTGGGCTCTAATTAATTAAATAGTTGGACTTTAGTTATTAAATAATAGTTGAGCTTAGATTTAATTAGTGATTGGGCTTTAATTTAATTAATGAATTGATTTGCTCTAATTAATTAAATCCTTAGACTTTAATTAATTAAATAAATAAGGTTTAACTTTAAGACTTAATTTATTAAATTATATTAAGTCTTATTAATTAAATAATTAACTTAAACTTAAATATAAGTTTAAATTATTTAATTATGGTAAGATAATTAATTAATTAATTAATTACTATTAAGTTTAATTAATTGATTAATTGATTAAGTTAATGTTAAATCCAAGTTTAAATTATCTTTAATTTATGATTAAGACCTCTTTAATTAATATAATTAATTTCTTTTAATGAAATTAATTAAGTTAGAATTTTAAATAAATTAGATTATGCTAGATAAGTACATAATTTGATAATTATATTATGTGTTATATTAGCGAGAGTCCTTAATATATGTATGACTTTAGTATGCAATTTAATTGCATTATACTTTGTAAAAAGTATTTAACAAAAGAAGATTTATGAAATTAATTTGTTTTTAAACGAAAAGTCGAGCAAGGGTATTGTTGGTGCCTTAGTGATATAAATTAGTTTTCAAATTTAATTATATTTTGAAAACTCGAACTTAACGAATCATAAGCTAATATCCTCATTTACTTGAATTTAAGGCTAGCTTTTGAGACCTATTAAGATTAGTGCTTCTTGTAGGTTTTATCGATCAAGGGGATTAGCTTTTTCCCAAGACGCATATTATTGTGATTTCTTCAGCTTTGTCCTATCAAGGTGGGCTTACTTTACAAAAGTATATTTGAGTTATATGCTCGATATTTCATGAAATGCAAACTGTTTATCCAATAAAATGTTTTTATGCGCTCTACTACTGCTTAAGGCTCGTATAAGAATCGATCGAGATTCTCTTTAATCTAATACATTAATTGAGAATTGTGTACACTGTTAGTTGTTTGATGGGTTGATCTCCATCGGCACTAACCAAGTAATGAGGCGTTATAAGGGTGCTTGTGCGGATGTGTTCGAGTGCGTCATGTTATTATGGTGCTTGTGCGGATACGTTAAAGCACATCATGGATTGTCCAAGTTCGTCCCCGATGACAATAATAGGGCATGTGATCCGACGGTGGCTAGAGGTCCGGATCAAAGCGAGTAATGAAGAGTCGTGACAATGGGTCCAAATGAATGAAATATTTTGCATGCTTAGAAGTGGTTTCTCTTTAAAACCTTCTAAGTTATGTTATCATGATTGGATAAAGCGCTTTTACGGATTTATGAAATGTTTATGAAAATGCATGCCCACCGAGTACATTAGTACTTAGCCCAAATATTTTCAAATGTTTTCGGGTTGATCAATGGTACGGCAGAGTGAGATTTGAGTTCACTCCGTATTTTGACGGATTATTTCGCATTTAGACTTCGTGATGAATTAACTCTAATTTTATTTTCCCTTCTTGTCTATGACTTGAATTGTACCTTTTGATGAGCTTAGACTCTGAATCCTTGATGTTTAGCATTTTGACGTATTTTGGCTATCAGAAGCACGAAACTAAACTTGTGATCCTGAGGATAAATATTGTTTTGATTGGATTACATCCTTCGATGTCTTCCATATTCATATAGGAAGCTATTGCCAAATCCTAAGGGTTATTGCCTTGACCATTCGAGTCAACTCATTTACTTCATATTTTTCATTATTTTTATTCGTCGCGCCTCGATTTACGAGCTTCCGTCATTTCTAGAAACCGGGGCGTGACAATATATTATACTATTTTAAGTACTCTTTTACCATGAATCAGACGTGGTAATCCGGAATATTGATGTGGAATTATTGGACTTTTAAAAATGATGGTGTACATATCATCTTAAAACATCATCGTTTTCGTTCGAATTGTATACGATTAAAAATCATAACTCTTGAATTAGTTGAAAAATGATTAATTGTGACACATTGCGTTCAAAACTAGCATCACATATTAGAAAGTCGTGTGTCGCAATTAACCAGTTCTCAACTATTTCAAGAATTCTAATTTTTAATTTTATATAATTTTTGAATGAAAATGATGTCGTTTTAAGATGATATGTAGGATATCGTTTTTTTAAACGTCCGATCTATCCACATCAATATTCCGATTTGCCATGTCTGTTTGGGAAAAACAAAAATCATGTAATTATATAAATTTGTGTATCTATATTTTTTTTTAAAATTCATGTGTAAAATAAAAATGTGTATAAAATTCGTATACTTATATGCCAATAACCTAATATGGAAAGCATCGGTGTAGTTCGAAACTATATAACTAGATCTTGGACCAAGCTAATCACTTCGAAATAAACTTTGAGAAGAAATACCCAATAGTTTATCTAGAAAGGTATTCTAACAATATCCCAAGGCCCCAATACTAATCATATGGACAGCGAATTCATGCTTAATTGCTAATGAGCCATCAATATAAGTAAAATTGAGATTATAAATTAAATTTCATTTGGGCTTTTCGTGTCCACTAGTTAGTGGTACTTACTTGAGTGGTGACTCATACCCTTCTTTTATGGAAAAGATAACGATCATCTCTATAATATAATAATAAGACACACAGTCTCATTATGGAATAGGTATCTGATTTAATAAAAACATAATTTATTCAACATAAAAACTCATATATATCCATTCATACCATATTATATTGATGGATAAAAATATCATTTGTTTTTTAATTATAAATTGTATCTTCTACAATATTCAAGCTTGTAATGTTGTTGGTAATGTGTGTATGTGAAAGAGAGATGAGTGATAATTAAACGATCATTTGTTTTGTTGGTACAACAACGATGTGCTATGGCAACAGAGCCAAATCAGTTCCTGTCGGGGAGTATGTTTGCGGCGGTGAGCCAAGGCTTGTGGTAATCTTGTTAAAACCTTATTGGAAAAATTTAATAGGATAAAATCTGATCGAAAGAAAAAGAGTATAGTGTTTTTTGTACATATATTGAATGTGTCTGAGCATGTCTTTTACAATGAAACCCTAGGCTATTTATAGATAATACAACCATTGAGGATAATTTCGTCCTTTTAAGTATATCAAGCCTTCTATTGAGGGGTGCTTTAGTCTTTTCTAGAGTTCACATCGATCGCATATCCGTCACGATAGCTTTGAGTGTATCCAAAAGATCTTGGGACAAGTGAAGGTCGTTAGAATATTCTGTCGTTTTGTGCCCTACGTGATTGCGTACTTTAGATATGAGGTTCTTACTTTAGGTCTATATATGCACCTTCAGATCTAAGGTGGGCTTTCAAGAGACACTCAGGTTTGAATACTGATAAATAACATGTATTTGACTCGTTCATTTGGCCTGAGTTAGATCTGACTTCACTTTATTGAGATTCTCATATTTGGCTTCAGCTTTATTCTTTCGAGAGACTTTCGATTCGATATTTGATGGCCTTTGAATATTCTTTGAGCTTTCAAACTTGATTCTGGTTATATGATTTCCATCTTGCTCTATCGTCAGCAGAATCCAAGAAGGACGTAACTTTCAACCACGAACTTCGATTTTTGCTCAATACCTTCCGAAAGCATCTTGATGAGACGAACAAGGTACATATTTTCATCATGTAGGAGAAGGCTTGAATTCTATTATTCAAATATGTTTTGGATCTTTTAATATTTGATACTTTTTTTTACTTTTATTATCCTATGTCTCTGTCACATTAGAGAAGATTTTTTATAATAATGTTATAATATTGGTATTTATTGAAAATAAATATAAAGAGGATAAAATCGACCCTCATCACTGCTACTGATTAAATTGTCAAACATGACAAAAAAAATGAGTAAAATATGGGCAATGATCACCAGCAGCATGTACCAAGTCATACTGTTCAGACATACTTCTTTAGTCCCATCAAATATGACTTTTCCTTTCAGAAAATATTTATTTTTTCAAAATTATGAATCCTATTTTTCATTTTAAATATTTTATACCATTTTTTAAATAATTATACCGTCTTCAATGAGATTGATAGAGTACTAAAAATTAAATAGTCAAATAAACACCGATCGTGATGATCGGCCATCACGTGTATTTCGTACAAGTACAATGTGATCCCACTAAATTTTGAAATTTTCACTTTCTTTCCCACTAACTTTTTTTATTATTTCAGATTACGAGAGAGACCTGAGCTCGAAGTATAAGGTGTCGATAAGATTACAAAATTAATTAATGGAGTTTGTAATATCACAACTTGAGATTGCTAATCTTGATTTTCAGAATGCTGGAGCAAGTAAAATTCATAGCAATTTCTTTAGTACTATATTACATGCAAGAAATTTATATAATGCAAAAAATGGATAATTCAACAGCAAATATAAATGAAACATCCAAACAAGTGTTATGATTCTAATAGATTTCATTACGTCTTGTATGATACCCATCAAAGAAATTAATACAAATTATATACTAATTAAAAAAATGTTCTTGTACGAGTTTATATAGAAATATATTAAGTATCAAATTTAAATAAATAAACTCCAAATTAATCCCAAACAAATTATGTTCACATATTCAGAATTATATCGTACCATCATCTTATAAATTAAACTACCCGAAACGTGAATGTTCATAAATAACCAGTAGAACCAGCTTTAAAAAACATCAGCGAACTTTTCATGAATTAAAAAAAAAACCCATCATTGTCACACCTTAAGTGGGCAATGGTATAAGCCACCATAAGAAATAAATGCTAAATACTGGCACAAACACAAAGGGGGGTGTTTGGTTGGAATGATTATGCATGGTAAAATAATCTAGCTTAATCGTATGTTTGGTTTGCATTATTTAGCCCATGATAGATTAATCGATCCACACTCTTATCATCTAATTGGATGATAATTAATCACCTTAAATTTGGATTGATTAAATATCCTTCAATTTTAATACAAGATTTCAAAAATACCCTCTCTTTTCTGAGCTCTTATTATCTACAATTTCGCTGCCTCTGAGTTGAGCAGACAAAATGAGCCCGACCCAGAAAGCCCGTCCGGGATACCTGGGGTTTGGGCCGGGTTGGGTTTAAAAGTTAAATGCTCGAAAAAAATTGGACTTAAAAAGCCCGTCTGAAAAAAACCCCGGGCCTACCGGGCTTCGAGCCATAAAAACTCGAGGTTTTGGGCTAAAAAAATCCGTCCGATATTTTATTAAATATACATATTTATAATATTATTTAATATGTATATCTATAATGTTTTAATAATATTAATTATATTTTATATAATTATTTAAATTTTATAGTAATAATTTTCTTACTAATTCATATACTGGTCAGGAAAATAAATTCTGAAAAAAATAATAACCTCATAAATCATTCAAAAATAATTCTCAAGAGAAATGATCTCCAAAAATATATAGGCTGGTGATTTATGACCTTATAGTATGTAAAAACTATTTTGAATACTTGATCTTAAATATATACTATATAATTAATTTATTTTTTCCTATTATTTTAAGTTTATAAGTGGGATTGACGTTTAATAATATCATTTATCTTTGATTTGTAAATACTAATTTTTTCTCCTTAAATTAAATAATTAAAATTACAATAAAGCTATACGGCCACATTATGGCTGACCACACACCATTTTCTCACATATTCTGAAAATTATGAAATTTAAATTTAAATTTAAATTTAAAATTTTCATTCGATAGGTGCAAATTGTAATTCCATAAGATGGTTTTAATATAAAACCAATTTTTTAATAGATCAAAAATTAAATGGTTTTTTCATTTAATAAAGTTGATTATGGTCGGCCACATAATACCGAAAAGCATCACTCTTAAAATTATACTGGATTACAACATCATCGCATAAATACATAAATAGGCCAGGATATACAAGAAGCATTGTCATAAGAATAAGTAAGCTTAAAATGTTTTCATCACTGATTCTTTATTTAAGTTAAGGGGTTATGAGATTTTAATTAAGTTTTTTTAAAAAATTTAAAATATTAATTTTATATATTAAAAAAATGATCTAAAAAATGCCTGCCCGCCCGGGGTTGGTTTGGCATTTTTATATTTTTAGGCCCGAAAAATTTTGGACATGCCCGGCCCGAAAAATATAAAAGTCTGACGGGCTCCGGGTCGGCCCGACCCGGCTCACTACTTTGCCATCTCTACCTCTGAGAGGCGTTGAGACGACAATGGTTGTTGATGTTATCCATTTGTGACAAGAGAAGAAGAGGAGATACGGCGACACTGCTGCTGATACCACGACGACGATGTTGTCCAGATATACAAATGTTTCATCGTCGTCGAGTTGAAGGTTGCAACGTCGATGGACTGGGCCAATTGCCCATTGGGAGATGAGGCAGTGTCGAAAAATCTGAGGAAGAAAAGGAATCAGTAGATCTCAGTGAGATTAGCGAGAAAGTGAGAGAGATAAGAGATGAAGAGGTATGAGCCAGATGCAGGGCCGGTCCTGACAAATAATGGGCCCTGGACGAAACAACAAAAATGGACCATTTTCTCATTATGAAAATACAATTAAATATATCTAAAAAGATGTACAATATATCATTTATAAAAAAATTATTATTTTTTTATAAAATTTGGGCCCCAAAAGTTTATAACAATATTTTGGGACATTAAATATTTATTTTTGAAGGAATATTTATGTTAATATAAAAGGATATATAAAATTTTGCCTCAAAATGATAGGCCTGACGGTCGCCCACGCCGCCCCCTCGAGGACGGCCCTAGCCAGATGGGAAGGCGAGAGAGTGGAGAGAGACGAGCGAGAAAGTTAGAGAGACAAGAGATGCAGAGGTATTAAATTTGTGTGACCAACTAAATTTTATGAATTACATAAATATATCAATTTTGGGTTAATTTTAATTTTTTCACGAACTTTTAAAATTATCACAAAATACACAAACTTAATGACTTTAGTATTTTTATCATGATTTTAAATTCAAGTCAAATTAGATCTAACTTGACATCTCATAAATTTACTATAGACTAAACGATTAGTGATATAAACGACATCATAGAGAGAGGACATAAAACATCGTCGTTCCATCAAAACAAGTCAGATTTTTTGATTTCTAGGATTCATCGCGTCAACTCTCATTACAAAAATCAAGTCTTCTCGTTTGTTTCATCGTCTGGTTCTAGTTGGAATCAAAATAAGCGATATCTTCTCTACGATATCGTTTATATCACTGATGTTTTGTCTATAGTAAATTTTCGAGATGTCAATCATATTTAATTTGGATTAAATTTGAAATCCTGGTAAAATCACCAAATTCATTAGGTTTTTATATTTTATGATAATTTTTAAAGTTC
Organism: Salvia rosmarinus; assembly: GCA_036937905.1. Taxonomy (NCBI): domain Eukaryota; kingdom Viridiplantae; phylum Streptophyta; class Magnoliopsida; order Lamiales; family Lamiaceae; genus Salvia; species Salvia rosmarinus. The sequence goes on from CM072819.1 coordinate 13,654,195, forward strand.
ATGAGAAAACCAAAATTAACTCAAAGTTTATGTATTTATACGTCAACAACCATATTTTAACTATCTCTGTCATAAGAGCATTGGGCTTGACGAAAGGATTTGGCCCATTGGGCCCTCCAGATTCATACAGGGTCATACATAAAGGCTTTATATTAAGCAACTTTCAAGTTAATGGTAAAATTATTATTTAAACTACTTAAGAAAATTTGCGGATGGGATCCTGTATCCCACAGTTTCTATGTTCCATATTAATTTCACAATTTTAATACTATTTATTATAAAATATCAATTTACTAAGTATGTAATGAAACATAATTAATATTTATTACCAAAAATTAAAATTATATACATAATTTTGGAATAACCAACCCAAATAATAATTTCTTAACTAAAAAATGTAAATTAAATATTAAAAAAATATATATCCTAACATGGATTAGTGAATTTTAATTAATAATCTTAAAACTTTAATGAAACATAAGAAATTAAAATTGAAAATAAAACACAAGATGTGACACCAAAAATGGGAAAGAGAATCTCATGTAGAAAAGTTGTCAATTTACATGGAACAATATAATTGTTGAGGTGACAAGATCAGAAAGTAGCAATTAATTTTAAAAATTACTCATCTGTCCTATTTAAAATGTCATATTTTTATTTTTGGATTGTCCCATTACAAATATCTTATTTCATTTTAGAAAATAATTATCCCTTCAAAATGTGTGAACCCTATCCACTTTTTACTACTTTAATTACTTTATACATTTCTCTTAAAACACTTTAGATGGGACGATTTTACGATTTATTTTAGTACATTAATTTTAACAAATTATTACTTAGAAAGTAAATAGGGCAATAGAGCATAAGCCATCCATATCCACACACACACACACACATATATATATATATATATATATATATATATATATATATATATATATATATATATATATATATATAGTTTAGTTCAAATAAGAACAATTCTTATCCTAAAACTAAAAACCAAATGAATTAGTTATGAAAGTTGATGAATCCGTTGAGAAAGTTAATGAATTTAAAATTGAAATTTTTCACCCGGTTCAATCCCATGACGGACGAAAATTATATTTTTGGGATTGATAATTTTTCCAATGGATTCATCAACTTTCACCGTGAATTCATCGGTTTTGGTTCTCACGTTCACAATAAAATGATTACCACGTTAACCTCTCATATATATATATATATATATATATATAATACAAACCCCTTAAAATAAGAAATAAAATTCATCTCGATCATCCATTTGCCATTAATCAATGGTTAAAGATTAAGTTATCACATTCCCTATAATTAAGGGACGGTTAATTTCGTAATATTCATAATTACCATTATACCCTAATTTGATTTAATCACAACCACACATCTTCAAAATCAATGGTTCAAATTTGTTCTCATTTCTTATTTTGAATGTGTTTTATTTGAACCCAATCCTATATATATATATATATATATATATATATATATATATATATATATTTCTGCTCATGCAATCAATGTCAGAAACAAGATGGACATTCTATATTTTTCTCAAATTGTATTATTAATCATAGATTTTTGGTGTTCAACAAATTTAAGCACTAAAATCTAAACCCATCTATCTCCCAACTAATCTCCATCGACGACAAGTTTCTTCTCTGCACTCTTCCAAATGTAAAACCATCGTCATGCCCACAACCTGTTCGACCAAATTCCCCAACCAATTTCGATTTCAAGTTCATGCGTTGTTTCTAAAATTCTGATCCGGACATGGCGTCGGCAGCTGCGAGAATTTGCTCACCAATCTTCCGCCATCCAATCCGCGCTCTCTTTCATTCCGCTTCTTTAAAATCGAATCTTGAAGAATCCATACGAGCAGCAGTGGAAGCGAAGGCATACCAGAAAATACCCCAAATCCTCAACGCATCAACGGAGGCTTGCCGGAACCCTAATCCCTTCACGTTTCTCTCCAAATTCTCAGAGAGCTACAGATTTCAAGTTATTGATGAAATGCTGCAATCCTTCATCTCAATCCGCCCACGTTCGCAGCCGCGGAAGGCCTACTCCTGCCTCCTCTCCCTCACTCTCGAGAGCCCAACTCATCACGTCCCGCTGGCGCTCGCCGTGGTGCAGCGCACGCTCCGCTCAGGCTGCCTCCCTCCGCCGCAAATCCACCTCCTCCTCTCCAAAGCATGGCTCGCCAGCCGCCGCCAGCCGCAGCCGGTGTGGCGTATTTTATCAGAGATGAACTCAATTGGATACTCTCCCGATTGCGGCACGTGCAACTATCTCATTCTCTCGCTCTGCAAAATCGATCAATTTGCAGAAGCCATGGAAGTTGTGCGAGGAATGGGGAGAGCTGGTTGTATTCCCGATATGGATAGCTTCGGCGCGTTGATTGGGGAATTGAGCGAGGCGAGGATCGTGGATGCGGTGGTGGAGGTGATGAGGGAAATGGTGTGCGTGTATTCGTTGAGTCCGAGGAGGGAGACGGTGGTGAAGGCGGTGGTGGCGATGCGGGCGAATAGGGAGGCGCGGAGGGCGGTGGAGATGGTGGAGATGTTGGAGAAGGAGGGGGTTGGGGTGGGGTTTGAGGCATATGAGGCGGTGCTGGAGGGGTGCTTGGATGAAAAGCAGATGGTTTTGGCGGGGAAGTTTGTGGTGAGGATGAGTGAGAGAGGGTTTATACCGTATATAAAGGTGAGGCAGCGGCTGCTTGAGGGTTTGCTCGCTATTGGTGAGGCGGAGCATGCCTCTCTTCTCAGGCGGAGATTTGCAGAGATGGGCTCTTAGTTTTCTTCAATTTCGCACTCTCTCTATGATCTTTGGACATTTTGTTTTGAGAGATTCATATGATCTTTCGACTTTTTTAAGGTTGAGTCGAATCTTTGTTGATTGCTTGCTGTGGTTTATGGTAGAAATTGGTAGAGTGCGCCACTTGGTAGACTTGATGGATTACATGGGCTTTAATAAATTTTGGCAAGTGGTTTTTAAGTTGATAAAGACTTTCACCATACATATGAATTGTGTATAAGTTAAGTGTCCCAAAAAAAGAAAATGGGCTTAATGAAAGAATACGGCCCAATGGGCTCGCCTAGATTCAAAAATCTAGTTTCAATTCTCATATGGATCGTATAGGGATGTCAATGGATGAGTTTTACTCGGATCGATACGGAATCGTTTACAGCCCATTAAATATTAAAGCACCGATTGTGGTTATGATTTCGATTCCAGACCCATTTTAGACCCATAGTTTGATAGTCCAGTCTGGTCCGATCCGATTCGGGTTCGGTCCGATCCGATCCTGATTCCAGAACCAATACCGATACTTATTTATTGGTTCAGTCTGATTAAAACTCGTTTATTGACAAACTTAAGCTTAAGTATGCTTGTCAATGAGTCGTTTTTACTCATATCGATTCAGAATCACTCACAACCCATTAAATTTTACAAGAATGGTTTCGATTCCAGTTTCGGTTCTGGTTCCAGACCCGCTCAGATCCGGACCGTTTCAGATCCATAGTTAATGGTCCGAGTCCGGATCCAATATCTAATTGGTTGGTTCCAGAATCAGAACCGATACTTATATATTAGTTCTGATTCGGGTAAAACACGTCCATTGACAAACTATGGTCGAATATTTGAGGCTTTATTAAAACAGAAATCTAATTTTCGTGCTAAACTAATTCAATTAATTATGCAAAAATGTCGATTTCCATGGAGAAGTGTGTATATCTGTTGAGGTGACAATCTCGTGGCTGAAAGTAACAACTAGTTGCTAAAATTATGACAAATTTTAGCGAATCGGCTGTAATGACTCATTTAAATAAGTAATTGAATTGTTTTGATTACGGGTTGGCGTTTGGTCGATTTGTTTCTAGAATGACAAAATCGAAAATCTTAATGCATAATATTTACAAACCAAACTACACTTCAAATTAAACCAAATTCAATTCGGTTTTCAATTCGAACGATACAATTCAAGAATTCAAAATAGGGTTTCTTGAGCTTCATGATTGTCTTTCTTGTCCAAAACAAAGTGGCTTTTTGTTTGATGCCTTAATTTCTTCTCCAGAATCCATATTCTTTTGAATAAAAACTGTCCAATATTTAAAAAAATAGATAAGCAGCAATCAAAGTTAGGTGTGAAAAAAATGCCACTTTAAAAGTCAAGAACGTCCCAATCGAGAGTATTCTACAGAACCAAACAAAATCCCAGAAAATGTGAAAAATAGTTACAAAAAAGGTGAGAAATCCTTCAAGGCAAAATACAAGCTTCCTTAGGTCACGATCGCGATACTAACGGTCAATATTGTGTTGGAGTTATATCAATTATTTTTAAATTAATATATTTTGTACATACTTATGAATTACAGTTTTAAGTATCTGAAACAAAATGTATAATCCTTCTCTATATTAAAAAAAGGTATAATCCTTCTCTATAATATGAAGAACGGAGAATCATGCAATAGATTTTTTAATGGGCAAAATCTACGGACTATTCATATTCGGGTCCAACATAATAAAATACGATAAAATTATAAATATTTTTTTGAATTAGATATGAGTAGTAGTATATCTAAGTCAAATGAGCTTGCACAAGTTTTTTGTTAATAAGTAGTACTGAATTAGTTAACACTTAATCACATCTTATGTACAAACCCAACTCTTAATTGAAAATTTGCCACTTTTCGATCCCTACAAGTTAGAATATTAATTGGTAGAAGCATGTGGGTCGTGCCAGCCCATATTTATTTCTTTAATTGTACAGCAATTTATGCAAATCCCATCTTCAAAAGTCAACTATCCTGCCAAATTAGTACCTAATTATACTTTTGATTTAATCAAATTAAATCAAGAACAATCCCATATAGCTAGCTAGTAATTCCAAATAGTATTAAATTGGTATCTTCAAAAAGAAACAGTACTAATTAAATTTGTGACTGATTATGGTTCCAATCGCTTTGATCACTCTAGCAAGTATGAGATTTGCTTTTTCCAAATACTTCGCCATTTCCTGTTTGACCTCCCAACTAAGCTAATGGACATTTTATTTGAAGAAATACACCAGAATTATTTTTATTGTATGTGGGTATAAATAATTTATAGGATATTACAATTTACAAAAGCCGCTTAAGATTTACTTTCTACCTAAATAAAAATAACTCTTACAAAATACCCTCCTCATTGGTCAACGTTATTATCTTGTTTTTCTGTTTTACAAATAATCATTTCTAATAAGTTTATGAAAATCATTTTGAATATGTTTACCCATAAATACAGGTATTTTCAGAAAATTCTTGTAAGACCTTTTGTTATAAGAATATTTTCTAATAATTTTCTATAACTTCCCAAAAGCTTATCACATAACTTCCCGAGTTGGATCTTGGATCACCTAACCGCTCTTGAGTTAGTGAAGTGTACAAATTTCATGTTTTTCCCCAAAGAGAGAAACAAATTTACATAAATATTTTTTTCCCAAACTGAGTTATTATATTAATATTTGGATCATCAAGCCAAGACGGTAGAAACCTCACATTTCAACTAGTCAAAATCCAATATCGGCTAGATGCATCAATGGCCTTTCCCTTTGGGCAAAAACTTCTACCGTCTCAACTTTTTCTTGGCATTTTCTTATCAAGACAAATTAGTTTTTATTCCACTATATACAAAAGAATATATATTTTAATCTATCCAATATGATATCGATGTAGATTAGGCATTCACAAACACACACATAAAGCCAATAAAGCGTAACAAGTACATGAACTTTGATAAATAAGAATAGATAAGTAGATTATCAAAAATCATCTAATAATATTTCATATTTATTTTTATTGTTCCAAAAATAAAAGCTCTCCCTCCTCCGAAAGCCCCACATCCCAGGGAGCAATTCCATATCTTTGTATACGAAATTGGTGGATAATATAAGAGCTAAAACCCCTTATTAATTTAATTTTGACTGGGCACATTAGTGATATAACTAATTCGTATCTTGTTTATAATATTCCAAGTATAATATATTTATAAATTTTATCACAACCAAATATTATATCCACAAAATTACAAATACTAAAAAATAAATAGGGCACTAGACGATACATCTGAACGTTTTGCTCATCTAATCAATAACACAAACAATGTCGATACAAATACTTCTAATTCAATATGAAAACTTGCAAATTGTAAATAGATTTAGAACAAAATGGCGAAAATCAATATGGAATAAAGGGAAATTTGGAATGACAATTCATCGAACACTTTTTATGCTAATAATGTTACATATAAATGGGGTGTCGTGAGCAAGAAAGAAAAATATGGAAAAAGCAGAGATTACCAGGTTAAATCTCGCCCAAAATCCCAGATTTCTTCTTCCTCACATTTATTCCAGCAAAACCTCAAGCTAATCCGTTTCCTAATTTACATAAAATCCCCAAATCAAGCTTGCGAATCTCCCTTCTTCCCCATTCCAACGCCATCCCCTTCTCTCTCCACCAGTAGCTTCGCCGCCTCCTCATCCGCCGCGGGCGGCTTCTTCTGCGCCTCCTTCGCCTTCAGCGCCTGCAATTTCGAGTGGTTGTAATAGGCGACGCCCAAAAAGGCCAATCCGTAGCCGATCAGATTCACCGGCGTCACCCTGTCCTTGATCACCGACCACGAGAATGCGATCAGCAGCCAATCCTTGACAACTCCGGCGACATTCATGGTCAAAGCCGAGGTCTTCCCGACGAGAAGGAACACGGCGAGGTTCAGCGCGAAGGCGCAGAGTGAATTGGTGCCGAAGATGAGGAAATCGAAATGGAAGGCGGCGGTCTGCTGCCTCAGCAATGGGAATTCCACGATTAGCCATGGAATCGAGAGGAAAGCGAGGCAGCTGGGCGCGACGTAGTAGAGAGATGTGATTGGATTCAGATTGATTCCTTTGGATGTGAGGAGGATCTGGATCATGACCAATCGCGTGGCCTCGAAGGCGACGGCGCCTAATTGGAGGAATACGCCCCAGGAATCGTATTTGGCCTCGCCGTAGGCGGCGATGGCGACGCCGACAGAGATGGCGAGCATGTTGGACATGGTGGAGGGCTTGTAGGCGTCCTTTTTGAGGAGGATTCCGATGGAGTAGACGGCGACGGGCATTAGGGCTTTGAGCATCTGGATGAAGGAGACGGAGAGGTAGATGTAGGCGGAGTTGGAGAGCCAGAGGGAGAGGGAGTAGAGGGCGCCGATGGGAACGACGGAGGAGAGGTAGACGCGGCGGGAGAGGGCGGCGGGCTCGACGAGGCGGAAGAGACGGACTGCGGCGAAGGCGAGGGAGGAGCAGAAGGCCATATGGATCATGGTGAGGGAGATGGGGAAGGGCCAATTGTACAACTTGCGATCCAGGATGTACTTGTTGTAGACGATGACCGTGAAGGAGAGGAAGATCCAGATCGCAACGTACATGTAGGAGAGCATGATCTTCTTTACCACGCCGTCGGATATGGCGCCGCCTTTCCCCATTACTGCCGGCGGCGGTGGAGATTTGGGGGAGTGAGGGGTTTTGCTGTTTAGAGAGAGAGAGAGAGACTAGGTCAGCTGGAGTGTGGAGTCTAATTTGAATGGGTTTCAAAATGGGGTTGAAGTTTGAGATTCTGAGGAGCTGGGAGGGGTATAATTGGAATTTGGTTGAGGAGATAGATTATGTGGAGAAAGAAAAGTAGTGTAATAAATGTGGATTTTGCGAATACTATACTAGGTCCAGTCAAAGTATTACGATTTACTTCTTTTATTTTCCATAATGTCACATTTACTAATTTTGATAAATTAATAGTAATATCAAATTTTGGTATAAAAAAACTCAAATAATCTGCTATTAGATTCGATCATGACTCGTCTAACAGATATTAATTCATTAGCAAATGCAATGTATATGTAACGTGATGGGATATAAGCCGACCGACCGCCCACTAATGCGCAAGCCGAATGCCTAACATTAATGCCCACGCCGGTCGGTCTGCGTTCAATCATTCTTAAAGCCAGCAGCCTCCAACCGCCACCCTCGCCAATGGAGAGGACGCCCAGTAACCAAGTCGCGCCACCTCCACGTGGCGCACGAAGACGAAAGGTCCCGCCCCGTTCAATGGAGGGCATGCTGAGGAAGAGTCACACCACGACCAATGGAGAGGTCGGCGCCTTCGTGGCAAAGTCGGTCAGATAAATAGAAGGAAACCGATGTTAGAGGGTTGACAATTTATCAATACAGCGTCAGAACCAATACTGCATTTAAAAGCTCTAGTAAAAGTATTGAGGAATCATTCTCCGTGGGCGAGATCTCATTAACGATCGAACCACGAAAAGCCCAGGTGTTCTTAATCGCATCATATAAATCTCGCACACTCACATAGCTAGATCCATCATCGGCGCCGCTCTGTGGGAACCTTCGAACAAGAAAGCTTCGCCCCCACGACTAAATGGCAAGAACACGCACAACCGCCGCCCACGCCGCAACAACCGTCTTGAGGACAACCAGTGGTCGTCGGCGTCGCGAAAGGAGATCGCAGACGCCACGAGCGGTCACACTCGAGGCCACATGGAAAATGTCTCCATACACCCTCAGACCGCCTCCCCAACGCGTGGGGAAGATGTCGACTCAACGAGGACGAGCAAACAAATCATTCGTCCCACGAGGTCCTCGGCCGAGCCGCGACCGAGTTCCTCCACGCCAATCTTGCCAATTCCAAAGCTTCCTCAACCAGAGGACCAAAGGGCGGGTCCTCTAGGCCCCGGATCGAACACCACGGCCTCCCGAGGCCGCCCCCATCCGAACAACACCACCGGCGTGATAGCCGAGAACGCGATCGCGCCCGACGCCGCGAGCCGCCACCGCGCCGAGCCGCCGACCTCATTCGCGGAGCCGCCACCGCGGGCGAGCCGCCACCAATCGCCCCTCGCCATTCGATCACCGCCTCCACCTCGCCATGCCGACCGCAGAGTCGAGCGAACAGAAGGGAAGAAAGGCGAGTCGAACTCCCGGAGGGACGATAGGCGTCGCTATCGATCCCCACCCTCCGTAAAGAGACGGCAACGATCTCCGGGTTCGACCGCACGGAGAATCATCTCCCTTTCTCCGTGGAGATTCTAGACACGCCCGCCCCACCCGTGATGCGGGCACCCAATATAGCGGCTCACGATGGCCTCGAGACCCTCCGACTTCCTCGCTCGCCACACCACCAACATGGCGATCAAGGAATGGAAGATTTTCACATGTGCAAAATCTTCCCGAGGTGTTAATCTCCAACGCACGGCGCTGGTTCACCTCGCCCGCCGTAACAAAGATACACCGCTTCAGGGACCTCATGGATCGCCTTCAGTGGCGCTTATCGTAAGATGCCGCCCAGCCCCTTCCTCCGACCTACTCACAATCCGCCATATGGACGAGACGATGTCAAACTTCGCCTCGAGGTTCATCAAAGAGTCGCTCAAAATCGACGACAAAGAACGATCTCTACATCATCAACGCTGTTCAAAACGGATCCGACTGCTACCGAACAAAGAAATCACCGTGGAGAAACCAAAGACGGCGAGTAAGCTTTGGAACCTGGTGGACAACTTTGTCAAGGGTGACGAGTCGGATCGGAAGAAGCGGAAACTGGACGAGCGTAAGTCCGAGAGAAAAAGCAGACGATCAAGTCGAGGCGCAGATCGCAGGAGCGCCGCGACCGAATCAAGAGAGGGCACGAGTCTGTGCTCGACCTCGACCCAACCCTCGCCGGCAGCGCCCCCGCCAAATCAAGGGCGGAAATATTCGAGCCCACGCCGAGCTCTTCCCAAGCCCCGCCCCTATGAAAGGGATCCAAGAAGAGGTCCACAGACGAGTATTGCGACTATCACCAAGGGTATGGTCATGATACCGAGGACTGCAGAAACCTGGGCTCACAGATCGACGAGCTCGTTAAAGGTGGGGCCCTCAAAAAATACCTCGGACGAGCTGGTCCGAAGAACAGAAGCAGCAGGAAGGAATGGGCGAACAATCATGGGCCGACCCCGGGGCGACTCCAACCCAAGACGACGAGGACGAAGGTCCCAACGCTATGGAGCAGTCTATGTTGTTACCGATCGCCCCTCGGGACGACGAGGTCGTCCCTGAAGAACGATGCCCGGAGGCCGGCCCCTGAAGAGCCGAACAACACGCGACTCCGGGATGGTGAGAACATAACGTTCTCCAAGGAGGATCCGTGCCCAAGATCATGCCGCACTGTGACGCCATCACCATACAGTGCGCGTGGGCAACAAAACGCCCACCGGGTCTATATCGACATCGGAGCCTCCGTCAAGATCATCTTCCGTAGCTGTCTCGATAAGCTTGAGGTCGGAGGCATTCTGGTGCTTCCCGCCCTCCCGCCTACGGAGCTTCACTCAAGAAGTCCCACCCGAGGGGTCATTACCCTTCCGGTCCGTAGGCGGGCTCCTGTGTCGGCCACCGTGGCCATCCGATTCTTCCCGGTCCGGCCCCTCCGCACAACATTATCCTCGGAGAGATTGGTCAGACGCCACCAAGGCCGCCTGCTCGGTCTACCACCACCGTCAAGATTCCCACCCCTGGAGTGCTCAAGATCCAGGGACCAAACGGCAAGAAAAGAATGCCTACGGCTCTCAACTCAAGACGCGGCTCAGCCTCTGTGCATAGCAATTACCGAGCCCCGAGGTCGACACCCCGGATGACCCGATCGAGACCTCCAACTATACGACGACGATCCTCGAGGTCATCCGTGTCGGCACCTGTGGCCCGGACGTCCGACGGCACGTCATACGACTTCGAAAGAATATAGGACGTGTTTGCTTGGTCCCCGCCGATATGACCGGTGTCACCCGAGCTCATAACTCACCGCCTCAACATCGACCCGCCACCAAGCCATCCGCGAAGAAAAGGATATTCACGGCGGGCGCGGCCAGTCATTAGGGACGAGGTGACTCAACTCAAGGCCAAGATCTTGTTCGAGTCAACACCGACCGGATGGCTAATCCAACGCGGTCCGAAGTCCTGCGGAGGTGGCGTGATGTGCGTCGATTATACCGACCTCAACAAGCATCGCCTAAAGATTGCTACCCTCCCGATATCGACAAGAAGGTGGAGGCATTGGTGGGCCACGAGATGTTCAACTTCGGATCTATACAAGGGTACCACCAAATCGATGAGCCCGGCGATGCACCAAAGACTGCATTCATCACCGACTTCGCGTCTTTGCAGACGAAGATGCCTTCGCCTCAAGAACGCCGGGCTACTTACCGTAGGATGGTGGATGCAACATTCAAAGACCACATCGGGAGATCGTCGAGGTCTCGCCGACGACATAGTAGTCAAAGTCGAAACGGAGAGTCTGCGCCAACGACCTCGGACCATCCTCCAACTCCTCGTGTCGGCCAACCTCAAACTTAACCCCAAAATGCACGCTCATGGTAAAACGGGAAATTCTTGGGTGTTGGGTTTCCAAGAAGGCTTGAAGGCGAACCCCACCAAGGTAAAGACGGTGCTCGACATGCAAGTGCCAAAACCATTCGCGAGGTCCACAAACTTACCGGTGCCCGGCCGCCTCAAGAGGGTTCTCTCCCGGCCGCCGAGAGCAGCCCCTTCTTTAAAATCTTGAGGAGGCCCTGACTTGGCGTGGCGGAAGAGCACCACCGCCTTCACACACCGGGAAGAGTACCTCACGACCGCCCACCTCGACCGCCCCAAAAGAGGCGAACTCCTCTCCTTGACTTGGCCGCCTCTGACGAGGCAATCAAGCATGATCGGTGCGGGATGAGGTCGGACGGCAGCTTCCTATCTACTTCATCACCGAGCACTCAAAGGACCGGAGACAAGGTACGCCTGCCTCAAAAGGTAGCACTGCATCGTGAATGCTAGCGACGGCCCGACCCTACTTTCAGGCTCACTCCATCCGTGTCTCGACCGACCTACCCCGAGGCAAGTCTTGTCAAAACCCGAATCATCCGGACGAATAGCCAAGTGGGCCTCGAGCTTGGCGAGCACGATATCTCGCACTCCCCGCACCGCCATAAAGGACAAGCTTTCGATTTCTGGTAGAAGCGAGTTTATCGAGCTCGGTCTCGACCGCTAAGATTAGCTCCTCCAACGCCTCCACCTCGGTCATCCCACCGCACGGAGGAACCTGACCTCACCCACCGATGGTTGCCGGCGGATGTACGTGGGCGGAGCCTCGTGCAAACGGGCAATGGAGCGGGCATTCTTCTCCTCGGCCCGATAAGGTGAAGTCACCCACGACCCGGTTTACCTTCCCGACCACCAACAACGAGGTGGAGTATGAGGCCCTAATCTCCTGACTCCGCCTCGCTAAGGAGCCGAGGTGGATGAGATCCAAATCTTGGCGATTCCCGTGTCGTCGTGAACTGGTGTTAGGCAAACACGAGGCCAAGGAGGACCGAATGAAACAATACCGAGAAGGCAAAGGAGATGTTGACCTCGTTCGGTACTTCAAGATCCACCGAATCCCCGAGGGAAAATACCGGCCGACGCCCTCGGCAAAGCTAGTCTGCGTCGTCAACAAGTCCACCAGGAGGAGATCCGCTCCAAGCATAAGCGAGTCCCACGCCGGCATCATCACCGAGATAGAGCCGAATCGATGTCTCCCAAGGCCTACCGAACACGGCGCACTACCTTCAGATCGGCTCAAGCCAAAAAGATGATGGCAAAATCCCGTAGTATCTCATGCACGAGGGCGCCTCTATCGGAGTCTTACCTTCAACCCTCCCGAGATGCCTCGGGCGGAAGAAGCCGACTATGTGCTCAACGAAATTCACCGGGGTCTTGTGGAAGCCACATCGGGTCGCGAGCACTTTCAAAGAAGACGCGAGGTCGGGATACCACCGCCCACCGCAAGATTCGCCGAGCTCGTCAAGAAGTGCCCAAAGTGCCGATCCACTCCACGGTCAAAGCCGCCTCGATCGATCCGAGCGACCGCAGAGTCCGTGGCCTTCATGCGGTGGGGATCGACATCGCTGGCCCATTCGACCGAGCACCGTGTCGGCTTCGATATTTAGTCGTAGCCATAGACTACTTCACAAATGGGTCGAGGCCGAGCCACTTTCGAGCCTCACGAGCGTATGATTCAAACCTTGTGTGGAAAATATAGTCCGCCGCTTGCATACCGCACATCCCGGTCTCGGACAACGGCACCCAATTCGTCGACAAAACTTCAAGGAGTGGTGCGAAGAGCTTCAGATCGATCAACGCTCACCTCGATCGCACACCCGCAAGCAAATGGTCGACCGAGGTGACGAACCGCACGATCATACAAGGATTGAAGAAGAGGCCGGATCGAGCTAAAGGCGATCGGGCTGAAAATCTCCTCAAGTCCTCCGGTCCCACAGACCACACCTCGAGACGGCGACGGAAACCCCTTTAGCCCGGGTTCACGGTACCGAGGCCGTCATACCGGCGAGATCGGCGCCAAGCCCTCGCACTCTCCACTTCGACCGGTGCCGAACGAGGAAGACCTGGCCAACCTCGACGCCTCAAGAGAAGCGAGCTCGCGCTTCATAAACGGCCAAGCACAAGAGCCGTGTCGCACGCTACTACAACAAGAGAGTAAAGGCCTCCACACCCGAGTAGCGACCTCGCCCTACTTGAATAATGAAGCAAGTTTGAGCCGAGCGCCTTAACAAGCTTGATCCGACATGGAAGGACCTACCGCTCTCACGAGGACCTCGGCAAAGGGCCTATAAGTCGCTTCACCGTCCGGGCACTTATTCCGAACTCGCACATAACTCATCTAAGGAGGTATTTTACATAGCTTTGAGTTTAGATCGCGACATGTTAGCCTCCTATTGTTTTGACCGATGTGCGATCGTCGCTTACTTGTTTAATAAAATGTTTGTTTTTCTAATGAGTATTTCACTGTTACGCCTTACATCTATGTGAACATCCATTCGGATATACCACATCTAAACCTTCACAAGGGACGCCCTTCAAGATGAAAATCCCACCAAGTAGGGTAAGCGTCTGATTACCCATTAAGTTGACGCCCACACGCAAAGCGCACATTACCCATTAAGTTGGACGCCCACACGCAAAGCATACAGACACCCATTGTTGGACGCCTACATGCAAGCGACATCCGCACCGATCTCGCCATCTCATACCCCTTTATTTGGGAAGATATGCACTCCAAGTACAAAGTCTAAATGCATTAACGACTACGAACAAAGTACCAAGCCATATACAAGACAACCGGCTTCAGAGCTCGCTTATACCCCTTTATTTGGGAAAATACACACCTATGTATACAGATAAATACATTTACGACCAAAACGAAGTCCTAAGTTATGTTTGTACCTCTCGGGGAAAATATACACTTCAAACGAGTCTAAATACATTTATATCTACATACAAGGTCCTATACTATACATAGCCTCATTCGGGCTTGGCTCACCGCCAGACCTCGCCAAGCTGCACCAATTCTCTACAAAATCTCCAGCCGATGATGTATGCCTCGAACGAACTCGTGCCTTCGACCCACCGATAAGGCCGAATCACCACGGCCTGCTCCCCCAAGCACTCGGCGGGGCTCTGAGGCAGCCCAATGTGTAAGCGACTCGAGTCATCTTCACCCGCCTCCCGACACCCAAGGTGGCGGGCGCAGCACGGGCATTCCGGGAGGGGACGACCCGAGGTCACACCCGACCCCCGACCGACACCGGGCCGTGCGCGACCGCCCCCACCCAAGCTCTCCCACCGACTGAGGTCCTCGGTCGCCGTCCGCCTCCCGAGGATCCTCGACGATCCGCCCGCCGACCCATCAACCTCAAGACTTCGGCATGATCGAGTAGCCGCCTCCTCTGGGGTTCTTCTATGATCGGGTCGGCAGAGCCATTGTTGCCTCGCCGCCTCGCCGGCATGCGACGCTTTCGGACGATGTCATACATCTCCATAAACTTCACCACGGAGTCGACGCAGCTTTGAACTTCTTCTTTGTTGGGCCCTCCTCATCCTCAAGACCATGCCTCCGCCAAGAAGCTCGACTCGGTCGTCGGCTTCGGATATGGTAGTCCCACCACTCGGCGGATCGCCTCTCGCACTCTTCATGCTCCTCCGACAACCGAGCGAGCCTCTCAATAATTCAAGTTGTTCCTCGACCGCATCAAACGCCCTTGATAGCGCCGGCAGATATGTCCATCCCTCGACTCCGCCTGCGCGACCTTCAACTTCAGCCTGCTCTCGGCGGAGGCGGGCCACTTCCGATCAGCCTCGCCCAACTTCTTCTTCAGATCGCAGACGGCCGAGCCGACTTCTATAGTGGCCAAAACTGGGTCACCGCACACCGCTCCTCCAGAAAGTACCTCTTCGTCCTTCTCACCAAGGCACCTCGGACCTCTTTAACTTTGTCAACAATTCATGGTCAAGTCCGATCCATTCAAAGCGGAATATCGAAAATAAACAAGACAACACAAATCTTCAAAATATTGCGTTTATTACTCAACAAAGGGAAAAGTTATTACAAAGACTCAGGGTCCTATCGACCCCGGCAGTTCACGCTATTACATCAGGTCCACTGACCTCAGGCCTATGGCCGGTCTCGACGACCTCCTGATGCTCCTGCGGCTGCCCACCTCCGGCCGGGAGCTCCAACCCCGCCTCCTCCCGCTCCGCCTCCTCCTCCCGCCGGCCTTCACCGACCTCGGCAGGAGCTCCCGGCTCATGATCCTCGCCCTCCTTACACCGGGCGACGACCTCGGCATCGGAGGGTAGAGCTGGATGCCGAGCCTCCAAAGACTGGAAGGAGTCACCAGAGATCACCCGGCGTAAGCTTTGTCCACCTCTCTGGGTCGACCTCGTCCACCCATGCTCGACCTTATCAAAATCAGCATGGCGGCCGCCAGCCCTGTGTGATCCGACACCACCTTCGGCCAAAGACGGCGGCGAGATCGGCAATGAAAGCCGAGAAGCTCTCCGACTCGATGAGCCGGCCGGCAAATGCCCTCAACAGGGTCCCTCGGTCGGCCACCAGACCTCCTCTCGTCGGCGAGTTCCTTCTTCGCCTGCCAGCCCTCCTCCTTCACCTCGACCTCCCCGGCGGCCTCCGGCAAAGTGCTCTTCTTCGTGGCGGCTTCAGCAGCAGCCCTCCCGCCTCGAAGCCTCAAGGCGGCCTCGGCTCCGCCTCACGCTGACGCGGCGGTCTCAGCCCAACCAGCAAGCAAGCTCCCGTTCCCTGCCTCACGGGGCCGAGCTCAAGCAAGCCCGGCGGCGACTGCAGCCCCCCAGCGGCGCTACCAGCAGGCCCCATCATCGAGCTCCCACCCGAAAAGGAGATGCACAAGTCAACGACCGACAAGCAAACAAATCCAAATATGAAGAAGTTCACGACTCCTGTGGAGGATGCGACCAAGCTTGGGGCGGACCAGACTCAAGGCGGCCCCGAGGTCGCGACTCGAGGCCGG
The DNA here is from genome assembly GCA_036937905.1 of Salvia rosmarinus. Taxonomy (NCBI): domain Eukaryota; kingdom Viridiplantae; phylum Streptophyta; class Magnoliopsida; order Lamiales; family Lamiaceae; genus Salvia; species Salvia rosmarinus. The sequence continues at coordinate 13,670,644 of CM072819.1, forward strand.
GCCGACCCCGGCCAGCCCACTCATCACCGCCCATGTCGTCCACCTTCTTCGGCCCCTACTAGGTCCAAATTACTGCTCTTCACGGCCCCGCCCGGCGATGGTGAGCCCACCTCATCCCTCAACTTCATCACACAAAAGAGAAAGATACATTAGCACAAGAAAATAAGACGAATAAGGACTAAGAAAAGGGATGCCTCACCCCGTCTGCACTCTCGATCCCGACGCTCCGACCGAAAACACTTAGCCTACCTTCTTCGATCGTCTCCTGTAATTTATGGATGAGATCTCACCAAGGCTGCTCAACAACTCCTCCATATGGCCCAAGGGCTTGATTTTCGGGTCCACCAACCGCGTCGATACCCCACTCATACCTCGGCCCCTCGGCAGCAGAAGAAATACCTATTCGCCAACGGGACACCTCGAGGGACGGCTACCTTAATTTCAGCCGGGTGACGGATAGTACACCCTCCTATGGTCTTCACGCTAAAAGCGATCAATATCTCGAAGGACAACTCCTCGGAATGCCATAACAAGAGAGCCCCACCCCACCAACGACCTAACGGAATTGGGTCAATCGACAAATGGGATCCGAAATACTCAAGGCTAAGATAAATGGGGATGAGGGTACCTAAGACTGCCTCAAACCGCCTACATAGACAGAATAAACCCTCCCGGAGGGCTATCGCCTCTATCGTCCGGATGCGCAGACACCACCACGCCTCCCCTAATCCCAGACTCCTCACAACCTCAAAAGTTCCTCCAACGCCAACCGACCTCGCCGCACCCACCTTCGCACCATCCCATACAGAGGATACCGCGGAATACTAGAACTCACCCTACTGGACCTACCCAAACCGTTGTAGCACATATAGTCTCTTACACCGCCAACTCACGCCTAACCCGACGCGAAAGAGAACTTTCGAGCGAGAAGAAGATGAAGAAAACATACTTACTTTTCAAAGTAGTATACGGCTACTTCAAATAAAATCGATCAACTCGAAAATCTCTCGTAAATTCTCTCGTAATTTTTAAGTGTCAAGAAGAAGAAAGTGAATAGTTGCCTCTTTTGCGCCTATTTATAAGACTAGGGCGCCCGCAAATTGCCGCTTAAATTCAACACGTGCCTACACGTGATTGGATGTGCGTTACACGCGCGCACGCGGTTCGAGTGCCCAACTACCGCCTGGCGCGTCTGACGTACGCCAGGATAGGACGGGCCGCCAGTCTGACCTAGCAATCATCATACGGACCCCGGCGTCCTCCAGATGGCGGCGCCTCAGGTCGCACCCCGTCCTTCCCACAAATGCCAAGGAAATCCACATCGGACCTCGGCGCCCTGTCAGCCGGCTTCAGCCCTTACGGGAAAGCCTACAACCAGATCGGACCTCGGCTAACCAGGCCGCAGAGTCTGTGCGGCCCGAGACACACCACGGCATCCCCGAAAAGGGCGGTCGCTCAGGTCGGACACCGGCAGCCACCACAGGAGTAATACCACTTCAGACCGCACCTCGGCATAACCAACGCAGAGGCGCGTTATCCAGGTCGGACTTCGACTTCCTTCGGTGCCACATCTTTCTCCAAGCGACGGACAATAAACAACCCAACCTCGATCGGCACCGAAGACCTCACATCCAAGAAACAACTTCACCAAGCCACACCTCACCCGGCGGTCACTGCCTTCACTCCACCTCGGCCTCGCGTCCCTCGCTATTCGTGGCTATGATGGGATATAGCCCAACCGACCGGGCCCACTAACAAGCCCAAGCGAGCCGGGCCTAACATTGGTAGCGAGCCCATGCGGTCGAGCCCAAGGCGAGCCCTAATCATCGCTTAAAGCCCTCAGCCTCCAACCGCTACCCTCGGTCGATGGAGACGCCCAGTAACCAGGTCGCGCCACCTCCACGTGGCGCACGAAGACGAAAGGTCCCGCCCGCCAATGGAGGCATGCCAGAGGAAGAGTCACACCACGACCAATGGAGAGGTTCGGCTACCGTGGGCAAAGTCGTCAGATAAATAGAAAGAAAACTGATGTTAGAGGGTTGGCAATTCATCGAATACAAAGGCATCAACCAATACTCTCTGCATTTAAAAGCTCTAGTAAAAGTATTGAGGAATCATTCTCCGTGGACGAGATCTCATTAACGATCGAACCACGTAAAAGCCCGGTGTTCTTAATCGCATCATATAAATCTCGACACTCACATAGCTAGATCCATCATAACACGAGAAAATGTCCATAACTTTTCTTAAACAAAAACGATAGGTTCACCGAAGTGAATTTCTTAACACACCAGTTAGCTGTCTAAGTGGTTAACGATTTTCGGTTTATGAGGAACCGAACCGAACCGAATGGTTTTGTTAACCGAAACCGACAATTCGTTAGTGGTTCGGTTTTCGGTTCCAATATTTATAAATGTTTGGTTAATGGTTAATCGAGAACCGCTCGTTTTCGAACCGAAAACCGATTTTTAATTATAAAATTAATTAATTAATTATTATTATTTATTACTTTAACTTTACAAAGTAAAACCTAGCACTGAATTGGTTTTCATTTTTCAACACTCAGCATTGTGTGTCTTTGAGCTTGACCTCGATTCTTCATCCGCGATGCCGCTGCTCGCTTCTCCTCTCCTCTCTGGTGGTTGTCGCCGCCATCCCCGCCGCCGACGCCCACGTAGCCCGCACCATCGTAGCCCATGCCACCATCCACCTTCGCAACCATAGCCCGCGCCGCAACCCTCCTCTTCCTTCCCCGCCGGTGCTCGCCAACGCCCACGCCCACACCCACGTGTATCAGCGCAACCATAGCCCGCAGAGTATTATTTGGTAGGAATAAATGTGTCTTTTTGCTGTTTGTATGCCAAAGTCGTAGTCTCGCTGATAGAAGAAATGTCGAAATCCGCCATCGAGCTCGACCGCCGAGCTCATCAAGAAGGCCGGAACCGCGCCTTCGTCTCCCAGTGAGCTCGCCGCCCACTCCCCACCGCCAACGCCACGCCCGTGATGCTCGGCGAATCCTCCGCCTCCTCGCCACCTAAGCCATCCTCGAGTGCCGCCTCAAAACCTCCCGACGGCGGCCGAGCGCCTCTCTGACCTCGCGGCCGGTCTGCAAATTCCTCACCAAGAACGAAGATGGAGTTTCCATGGCGCCTCTGGCGCTCATGAATCAAGATAAAGTGCTCATGTCTCCAAATAATTAAAGTATGGTTAATGCATTTTGAATTTTGACTTTAATACTGTGAGGTGGAGAATAATTGCAGTCATAATGTTTTTATGGAACTTGTCGCGTGCATTGAAAAATGTATGGGTCCTTTTGCTTTATTTAATTTTGAGTGTGCTTGTTTTCTTCTTGTTTATTGATTTAATCAATCTTTTCTTGTGTATGCATACGTAATTTGCAGCTTAAACAGTGAGTTCAGATTTTTTGGTTTTGTTAACCGAAAACCGAATCGAATAACCGATTGGTTTCGGTTAACCAAAAACTTAAACAGTTCGGTTTGCCTCGCTTTTTTAGAAATTTCGGTTCGGTTAATCAAAATTTGCTTCGATTAACCAAACCGAACTGCTTCCCAAATTTCTACACACGGTTGATGGCACCAAAAGTGAATTAAAAAAATAGGGTTCACATTGCTTGGCACGTCTGCGTCGTTAACAAATATATGCTCTCTGTGTTTCATGAATTATGTAATAATGTAGTAGTACATTTTCTGCCGATATTACGGCCTGCTTGGTTGCTTGCCAGTCTTTTCTTGCGGTCATTTTTGTCATTTCCAACACCATTAAGTTGTACAATTTTATGTCCCAAAATACACTAAAACTCATAAAAATTAAATCGCTCTCAAAATTTGTCAAAATATTGTTCATATTCGAATTTAAATTCATATCTAAAATATATTTTAAATATTATTGATGTTTGATATTGTTTGAATCCAAATCTTGATCCGTCTTATAGATCTTAATATGTTTGATTGTGACATAGGATTTTCTTAAGAAAATTTGGTTCTAAGTTTAGCCGACTGCATCAGTAATTGCGATTCTAGTTGCATTTATACTTTTTACAGTTATGGTGCACTCTCTTTAGTTGCAAATTTATCATATGAAAATGAGGGATAAGAAAATATGAGAAAATTTATAATGGTCCCCTTTTCTTATCTTATGTTTTTTAGGATAGAAAATAAAATTTATCACATCAATCCTCTCTTGGTATTTTATTACACTTAAAACCATTTGTAGTATTAAAAATTATAGGGAGACAAAGATGAGGCTGCTATGGAAAAGAAAGTTAAGATAGGATCGTTGAAAAATGATTTTTTATATACGGTTTGTTAGAATTATGCATCCATTTTATCTACAATAAAAAAATAAAATAGTAGGTTATTTTTGAATTGGCTTGCAGGAAATTGGCCAAGTGAGAGAGGGACAGAAAAGGGAAGGTAGTTGGAAAAGGCAAAAATGCTAAATTGATTTCTTTTTTTCTTTTCTTTTTTGTTGGATAATACTTGACTCGATAATTTAATAGGGAGAAATAAAAAATGAGCTTATTTTGGGGCTAAGGTGTACAAGAATTCTGCATATCCAAATTTATTTTTGATAGAACAGATAGAAAACTGTATCAAAGTAAATGATAAATGGTCAAATAAATTGGAAACTAATCATTCTATAAAATAAATGATAGATTAATCTATATTCTTTTTATTTCTCAAAGAAAACATCCCTTATATGATAAATTAACTATCAAATCTATGGCATGGCTATATGTAATTTATCCATTAGTTATTAATTATTTCCAATGTATTTAAAGTTGAAATAGTAATATAATAACTCACTACCTACTACACTTTGGTAGATGCTAATTAATATAAATTTGACCTTTTACCCTCATACTCCACTTGCTCCCTCAAAGATTAAGTCCAAATGGAACTTGTCTATCATGTAATGAACTTGTTTATAAAATATCAAAGTCTCCTTTAAAAAAAATAGAAAATCCTTATGTGACAAAGAAAATTTCAGTCGTTATTAGAAAAGAGGGGCTCGGATAGTTCCTCTCCAATGTAATAATCTCCATACCATTTGGAAAAGGCAGATTTTATAAAACAAGCCATATATAGTTGGCTCGATTTATAAAATGTTCATAGAGTTTGATTGTAGATCATGGATGTAAGGGCATCTCAGCGTTTGTAGTCCAACGGTTAGGATAATTGCCTTCCAAGCAATAGACCCGGGTTCGACTCCCGGCAAACGCATGTATTTAATTTTATTAATTATTTTTTCAAAAGAAACTTAATGAATTGTATTACAATCTTTTTGCCAAACTCGCTGATTTTCAAATCTAAGTTTTTCCCAGTTAGTTATGTTGGTCTTTCTCTAAGATATTTTGATGAACTTTTTGTTTCTCAAAAAGATGATTGATTTTGAACAATTGTCATTGTCTTTTTTTGGCCAAAAACTATCGTTTGTTGTCATTTTGTTGTTAATGTATCTTCAAAAAGATGTTATTGTTAACATGAATTTGTTTTTCATAGGCCACATTGTGCAACACTATACAACACCATACTAATAAATTTCACTTGGTATAGCATTAATCATATTGTATCGTGATCTCATCGGGTGAAGCTTCAGCTAAACCTCCACTGCAAACCCTAGAGCACTTGAGCTCGGCTGAGGAAGACGGCAGCGACAACCAAACCTCAGTCGGTCTTGCCAAGGGCACCTCCATCAATGGCTCATTACCATTGAGAAAAACCTGCACCACTTTCCTCATCTTGGGCCTCTCCATCTGATTAGGGTTCAAACAAGCCAACCCCACAACCAAACTCCTCCTCACTTGCTCCTCGTTGCACCGGCCCCTCAACGCATGATCCACACACGAGAGCAACGTGCCCTTCTCGTGCAAACTCCACACGGTATCCACCAAACTAAACTCCTCCATCAGTCCCCTCGATCTCCTCCCACACACCACCTCTAGCACCACCATCCCAAAGCTGTAGACATCGGATTCTGGGGTGGCCCGCCCCGTGTAGCTAACCTCTGGAGCCAAATAGCCTATGGTGCCAGCTACCATGGTCGTCACAAAAGCATCATTTTCAAGCAATCTTGCTAGGCCAAAATCACCTAGATGAGCATTGTAGTTAGAATCAAGCATCACATTGTTTGGCTTCACATCTCTGTGGACTACAGGATTCTCACACTCCTCATGAAGGTACAACAAAACTGAGGCCAGCCCTGATAGAATCTTGTACCTAGTTTCCCAATTTAGAAACTCTTTGCCTATATAACGGTCTAGGCTCCCGTTTGGCATGTATTCGTACACGAGTAGTAGTTGTTTCCGATCATGGCACCACCCTAGTAGCTGCACCAAATTCTTATGCCTCAAACGCCCTATTGTGCAGATCTCAGCTAAGTACTCCTTCTCACCTGCAGCATTAGTAGATGAAACAATGAATCTTGATGTTAGATAACTTTCCATAAATAGAAAGAAAACAGGGTTAAGATTACAAATACCTTGGCTTGAAGTTGCATTGATCTTTTTGACAGCAATAGTAGCAGCACAGTCTGACTTAGAACAAATGCCTTTGTAAACACTTCCAAATCCACCTGTTCCAAGCAGATTTTCTTTGCTGAAGCCATGAGTAGCCTTTGCAAGCTGCTTATATGTGAAAAATTTAGGAGCATTCGCTGCATTCTTGGCCAACTTTTCGATTTCTCTCCCCTCCTCGTGCCTCCCCTTTCGTCTCCTTCTAACAGCTGCCAAGATCAGCATAGCAGCAAATGCAAGTACCACAAGAGTTGGAATTAGAATGTGCAGTACTATAATAGACTTGCTCCCACCTGTCCCTTGATCTAGAGAGTCATTTGGCAGTGCAAACAAAGTGAAATTCCAATCAAGAATCTGGTGAGTTTCGGATATCTGACCGGTTGAGCCAGTGAAGCCCACATAGGCTTGCTGGGGAACGGTATCCTCCATGATGATCTTCTGCTTCAAGAAGCTCACCATGGGTTCGTCTGCATATGCCACGTGTACTTCAAGGATTTTTTTGAGGCCATCATAGTCAATCTTGAGTCTGATGTTCCTCCCACTCTTGAGATCGATTCCTACATCGTTTAGGCTTCTTACAGCCACAGGATGCTCGACATCAATGGTGTCGATTGCAATGTGGTTCTTGTCTATGTCTCGAGGGTTCTTGTAGGTGTCAAACTCCACAGCTAGTTGTCGAAGAAAACCACCTGAAATAGCAAAAGACAAGTTAGCTAGAATTTGGTGATACAACAAAAAAAAGGGCCTAAAAATCATAACATTCTTGAAGCAAATGCAAAATCACTCACCTTCTGTAGAAGGATCCATGATGCCTATGTAGGAGCCGTAGCTCTCCAACGGGGACGGCTTGTCATCCTGCGCGATGATGAACGCCATCCCATCACCGGAGAGTTTTGAACTCGATGTGACTCTGATGGTGAAGGTTGTGGAGAAGGATGCCGGCCATGCAAGAATAGGGTAACGGAACAGAACCCGTCCCACAAGGCTTGTCTCTTGCGCCCCGTTCGGGGTGATTATTAGGCTTCCGTTGCCACAACTTACTGATCCCAAACAGATCAAACTGCCTCCGTTTTCACAACTTGATGAATCAAACGATGAGAAAGAGAAGTTTTGGGATCCCACTAAGATGGGAGAAGCCAGGTGGATTAGCAAAATTGCAAGTAGAATTAACACCATTCTTGTGCGTGTGAGTTTGTGAGGCAAGACTCTGCTGATATATAAAGGACATAAGCTTAATCATTCTTAGTAGTGGAATATTATGGCGTCGTTAACCTAAAAGTGTAATTAGTAGAGTCAACTATTGTTACAACGTTAGATTCTTGAATCTTGTTTGCTTATGTTTCAACACAAGAAAACAAGACTAAGAATTCACAAGATTTGACCCAATCAAATCTTGGAAACCACAGTTCCCCTTTCGGATTTTTTACAAAATTACAGCCAAAACACATGACAAATAGTTCTTCGAGAGATTCAACGACGTTTATTCGACATCAATGCCAAAATTAACAAGAAATTGTTGTCGCTCTAAATTTCTTATCAAATTCCCACATATACATCCAAAGTTTTAATGTGTCAAGCATATTAACCGAAAGAAAAGTAAAATCACACAAATTAGCAGAGCTATGATCACCAATAATCTTTGTTACACATAACAAGCATTTGTGGCATTAGAATGTCAAATTCTCCGAGCTCAATAAATCTCGACTAAAATCCTGCGAAATACACGGGATAGGTCTAGCTGACTTAATTAAAGTACATACTGATCGTTCAAAAGAATTTGACAGAAACCAATATAAATTCTCTCGGCAAGGCAAGAGGCCCTCGAGGAAGTTGAACGGGGTCCATCAACGCGTAGCATAGAAGAGCACGTCATCAACCATTCTAAATAACTTGCTAGTCAGGGGAATTTAGAAAGTAGGAGATAAAACCGGGCGTTCCACTGCCTCCTACCCTAGCAGATATCTGGATTCTTGAACGAGGGGCTCCTTAGGATGGCACTGCATAAGAGAGAGAACCGTAAGCTAAATGCACATATTAATCCTTCACATCAGTTACAGAACATACACTGCTCGGTCTTGACAATATTTCAATTTCTTAAGTAAACAATTGGTGGAGGGTGAGGGGGGAGACAGTGGCCAAAACTTACTGTATGTCGATGTATCGATTTGCTCAGGAAGCTCCTTAATATCCACTTCAAACCTCTCCTGAACCTGCAACACAGTTAAGCTTAGCATGTTAGCAGCAAAAAGTAATATTATCTAGAAAGTTAAGCATCAAGATACTAACTTGATTGAGAACATCTGAATCAGATGCAGACGAAACAAATGTTATGGCAAGCCCTTTGGTGCCAAACCTCCCAGCTCTACCAACCTAAAAAGATTGAAGAGCAAATATGGGGAAACCCACATTAGTAATTCAAAATCAATAGCCACTGAATTGACTATGAAGAGACAAACAAAAGGAAGAATGAAGCAAAGAGTGTACCCTGTGCAGATAAGTGTCTGCGGAATCCGGCATATCATAGTTGATCACAATGTTAACTCGCTCTATGTCGATTCCTCTACCAACCAAATCTGTTGCTACCAAAATCCTCTTATGCCCTTCTTTAAAACCCTTGTACCGTGTCAATCTGCATTCCCCAATTTCAAAACATTATCTTTTGCTCACAAAGAACATATACTTTACATTTGTGTATTAAAAGGAAGGACTCAGCAAAAGAGAGCACACACCTTTCTTCCTGGGACATGCCAGAGTGAATGCATATAGATGGGAAATTACACTCCACAAGCAACTTATTTAGCTCCGCAGCCCGGGTGACACTTTTGACAAAGATGACCACTTGATTGAAATCTAAGGCATCAAGCAGATCATTCAACTTTCGATTTTTCTCCAGCTCACTCAATTTGATGTAGTGCTGCCATGAAGAGCCACCAGTAAGCAAAATAAAAATAAAAATTAAAGTCCACATACGGCACTTGGAATATCAAATCCAAACCTGTACAAGACCATGAAGGGTCAACTTGGCTTCATCATCCACATATATTTCCATTGGCTGAAATGAAGAAATGTCACAGTAAAGCATATTAGGAGCCATCTGAAGCTAAGGTATCCAGTATGAAATGAATGATGATCAAAAAAGGTCCAATTTGAGGTTCTGGGCCATCAGACTTGTCTCCTTGCAGATACTTCCAACTCGTGCCAACTGAATGTCACCAAGACTATTCAAACAACTATAACGGAATTCATGAGCTAAGCAAACATGAGTTTCACTCTGAACCCTTGTTCCCTTAAATGTCCCACTGAAAAGGGAAGCTAAAAAAAAATTGAACCCAAAATGACAAGTAAAACAGCAGCAACAATGAGAGCAGTGCCTATGGAACTCAGCCACCTCTCATGCCAACCTACTGAATCTTTGAAATGAACCATCACTTGTGTCAGTTGGATAGAATAACAGAAAATGCTTAAGCATACAGTGCATCAGCCACTGAATCCATGACCTAGTGTCGACAGCAGAAATCTGGGGTAAAGGAAACATGGTTGACGTCTAAATTCAAGGACTGGCCACAGGACATTACATCTTGCATGAATTTCTTGCAAACCGGTCGAATCTCCTTGCTGAGAGTAGCTGAAAACATCATAACTTGCTTGTCATGAGGGGTCATCTTGAAGATCTCCTGCACATCCCTCCGCATATCTGGTGTTGGATTAAACAAGTTAAGAGCAATTTCCTTTCAGGGAAGATGAAGAGATAAGGTGGTTGTCATGTGTGAGGCTTACCAAGAGACTCGAGCATCTTGTCACACTCATCCAGTACGAAATGCCTCACATTTCTCAGAGAAAGTTCCTTGTCTCTAGCCAGAGCAAGTATCCTTCCCGGAGTTCCAACAACAATGTGAGGACATTCATTCTTCAGAAGATCCTTGTGTATTTTGATGTTGACACCGCCATAGAAAACAGCTACCTTGATATCTGGTAAATATGTGCTGAATCTTTCAAACTCATGACAAATCTGCAAGCCATAGAAAACGTTTATGTAAGGAAAATGGGCTTCCAATCAATCCACAAAACACCAAGTGCTTCAGTATATAAATCAACTGTAGTCTAGAGGAAGACAACATCAACTAATTTTCTTTTCAAGCAAATAACTCAATTGCTGAAGACATGCCTGGTAAGCTAATTCCCTCGTATGACAGAGTACAAGCGCAGCAACTTGACCAGCAATTGGTTCAATCTGCTGTAATGTTGAAAGAACAAATACAGCAGTTTTTCCCATACCAGATTTGGCTTGGCAGATGACATCCATTCCCAGAATAGCTTGAGGAATACACTCGTGTTGAACTGGCGAAGAATCAAAGAAATTTGATCCAAGGAAGCCTCAATTTCAATTAAAAAAGTTTTTACCATGCAACTTCTCCGAGGTAGAGTGATAATAATGATTTACCTGAAAAATACATTATTCCTAACAATAGTAAGTCTCTTTTCAATAAGTACCAATTTATTTCAATAGACAATAGTAATAGCAACAAGAAAAAGGATCAAGAAGCTAATTGGCGGCAGACAAAACATCAGCGAAGTACTACAGAAGTCCAGAATGTCAGAACTATAAAAAAGTTGCTTCTATATGAATTGAGAGCATTTTTACTGTAAGACAACATGAATAACATTTAATCAATAACTCATGAGTAACATTTAAGCAGAACTAAACATTGAACCATCATGCCCCTTTGACCAGGCTAGCATACAAAAGTTCAAAACAAAAACTAAGTTCAATTACATAAAGAGGCAGGCATGCATGTATAAGAAACAAGAATACGAGATGTCCAATACTTATACAGACTACACAATATTAACTCTCATTTTCAGACAGCACATCTAGCATAGAATGATTTATGTGGAAAATTAACCACATAGTTGTGCAAATACAAAAAATGCATCTTGCCTTCTGATGGATGTTCAAACCCTGAGTCAACGATAGCACGCAGAAGCTCCGGCTTCAAGAGGAAGTCCCTGAATCCTGAACTGTGGATCCCCACATATCCCCTGTACACAAACGGAAAATAGTGCGAGTTAACACCTGCATAGATTTAAACCCAATTGATCGAACGTGCTTTAATAGTAACCACATCCTAATATAACATTTCCCTATAATATAACATTTCCCTATCCCATGTCGTGATTAGCAAAATTCACGTGCAAAGATACCAGAATTCCAGCAAAATAACTAAAACGCAGCTATGGGTTCGAATAGGTTGAACAATGAATGTCTCAGTTTACAAAGAACATAGCCTCTGTCATAAATCTTACTCCAAACAGAGGGCTCAAACAACTAAACAGTTTAGCAAACACATAATATTCGCGAATTTTAGAAAAACACAAAATACACACAAACGAGCAGAAATTTGGGGCAGAGACCACAATAACCCAGCAACAGATAATTAAAATACAACATCTCTTCAAAATCACGGAGCTCACTTCTTCACCGACTCTCCGTTGACCTTGGCACCGATAGAATCGGGTGCTTTCTCCTCTTCTTCCTCGTAGTCGAGAAGCTCCTCTTCGTAGGCTTCCGTCTCCTTGGTCTCGCCCATTTTTCTGCTGCTGCTTTTTCTGCTTGAAACTACGGATCGATGAACAAAATTCAATCTTTCGCACTTCATTCAGAAAATATTTATCATAAATACACACTTGAGGAAACATTTTGTAAATTTTAGGGTTTATAGCTTCGTTAACCTGCTGGATATAATTTGGGATACGCGATTGAGAACGGTTACGGTTAGATCTCGGAATTCTGCAGAGAAAAATGTTAGGATATATACGTAAACGAAATGAGATATTTGGAGGGGAGAGAGAGAAAGAGAGATAGGGTTTGGCAATGAAGAAGATTTCAACGATGGAGCGAAATGGTTCGACTGATTTGCCCTCGGACGCTTGCTACAATTGTGAAGATAGGAGACAGATTGGGTGCTTAGGAATAAAAAAATGGGCTGCTTCAAATGATGTAGGAATAATTTTTTGAGATAATTTGTAAATATACTTTAAGGGTGTGTTTGGTACGCAAGATTAGACCAGGATAGGGGGACGTATCTTGGCTTAGCTCGCTGTTTGATATTCTACTTTGCAATCTTGGGAGCCCGCGTTAGTAAAGCTGGCCCGTGAGAATTTCACTGTTCCTCCTAGCTTACCAATCTCTTACCCGAGGCAAGATTAAATTATCTTGCTCCAACCTAGATACAGAAAATTACTATTGTACCCTTGATGCTGTTTTTGAACGGGGAAAGTAGAGGACAGATATTCACCTATCCCTCCCCAACGAAAAAATTTCAAGAGCCCTAGCTCAATCTTGAACCTCTCTGCTTCAGAGGTGAGAGAAGGAATATATACTGATGTTTCTTCTTTTACTTCACATTTTACAAACTCTGCTTCAGAGGTGAGAGCCTGCAGATGGGTGGCGTAGTCCGCCGGCTTCAGGTGGTGCTTCATGTGCACTATGTAGGTCTGCTTGGCGAGAGTTGGAAGTAGGCATGACTGGTAAAGCGCAATTGCGCATAGCTTTTATGAGTAGAGGATGACAAAATGCACATATTAGACTTGGTAAAAAGTTCCAAAATCGATAAAATAATAGCTTATTGTAGAACTTTTATGAGTTTGTAGCTTGCTATGCTAATTTTCCGTGTGTTGTTTCTTTTGATCAATTTCTGAAGTTTATCTTCCTAAAAAAATTGCACAGTGAAGGGAGTTAGTTTCGTCCCATGATAAGGTAGAAGCCAAATTACTTTCCCAGAATCATTCAGGGTGTTGCCTTAGGTTCATCTGACGATTCATATCCAGATCCTGGATTTTCTATGTATATATAAAAGTGTATGTATTTTAGACGGTGTGTGTGTGTGAAATGGAGAGAATCTGAGAGACAGTCGGGAGAGACTATTTTGGTCATTTCCATTTTTAATCTATGTTTTTAACTAAGGTACCAAACAAACAAGGTTTGTTATCTATATTTTATATCTTATCTATCAAACAACAACATACGATATCAATCTCACATTATCTACGATACATATCTATTTCTTATCTATCTCGATATATCTAAACTTGTCTACCAAACGAGCTCTAAATGTTTTTGTAAAAAGTAAATATACTTCTACTATTATAGTTAGTATGATTTTATTTCTAACATGTTTAAAATTATGTAAATCACCATGATAATTGACGGAGGGTCTAACTACGTTAAAAAAAATCGATTTTTTGAGGATAAGATGCAAATAGGGGGCTGACTATCTGGTTATTAGGGTACCCGATAACAGATTTAATCGGTTTATGGGTCGGGAGCGGGTATTATGTAAGTTAAAAAGCCGGGTATCGGATATACCCGTCGGATAATCGAGTATACCCGAATTTCCATATTTAATTTAACTTTTTAATTATTTTTTATATTTTTAAATATTAAATTGTCAATTTAAATAAAAATTTAATAAAAAAACAAAAACTATTAAATGAGTCCACCCTAATTAAATGACCCATCTCTATCTACCAAACCCATTTGCCATTTCAGTCGCTGCCTCCATCTCAATTCCTCATCATTCCTAATCTACATGGTCATCTTCAGTTCTTCAAACATTGTCTTCATCCTCTTCGCCAACTATCTCACCAGCCACTCCTCCGGCGTCATCCAGCTGCAGTGATCGGCATTGGTCTCGTCCTCTTCGCTCTCTCATGCCCTTTGCAGCGTTTTTCTTTTCCTTTCTCTGTCTTCTCTCTCACGTTGCCCCGGCGTAGTCGTGCGCCCTGCCTTCACGCCATCGGATCTGGCTGCAAAAATGTAAATAGATGCATTATCTTCCTCTCTCTATCTTCTCTCTCACGCGCTACCCAACGCCACTACCGTCCCCGTCTTGCTCTGCTTCCTCGTCACTGGAACTGGGTCTGCAAAGTGCAAATAGATTATAGATGGATTGAAAAAAAAAATGAAGAAGATGTGGTCTGGTCTTTATAAATTGATGTTCACGGGTACCCTAATACTCGATTCGGGGTACCCGATCGGGTATTAGGATACCCGGCTAAGAAAAACGGGTTGAGGTCAGGTAGGTTTTGGAGAAAAATCGGGATCGGGTACCCGATAATTTCGGGTAGGGTAACCGACCCGACCCGAATAGCCACCTCTAGATGCAAATACACCCTTAAAGGTTTTTGCAAAAAGCAAATACACTTATATCGTTATGTTTAGTGCAATTTCATTCCTAACGTATTTAAAATCGTGTAAATCGCACTAATGACTAACAGACCTTTTAACTCTGTTACATAAATTTTAATTTTTTTGCTCTCCTTCTTCAATAGATCTATGGATTCCATAGGCATCATCGTATCTCATTTCACCAAAATCATCATGCTTCTCATTTATGCCGTCCTTGTTTCTCTGCTCCTCCACATATCCAGTCACTTAAGAAACCTCTCACCCTCTTATTAGCAACGCATACTCACACATTGTCTACCCATCCTTTTGTTGCTCCACCTTCGACAACTCCATTCTCCATAGACCTCCTTGAATTCGTCATCGATCAAACCGTCAATCGTGTTGGGGTCCCAAGAACTAGCCTCGCCTATCACTTTACAGAGCAAGAATTGAACTCGCTAGAGAAAAACATCGTCCTAGATTGCACGATAGATGCTCTACGAGATCGGATCCGCCACGGTCGAGCTCATCTCTTTCCCTTCTTCCATCTCTCAATCATATGAAAATATCAAGATCATTTTAAGGGCGGCCATGACTAATGAACACACTTGTATCAATATCTTTTTAGATTTGAAACAACTAAATTTGATTGGAAACAAAGGAAATGACAAATATCTACATAATTTTTGGATGTTGGTTTCTCACATGATCAGCAACATTTGTCACTAATCAAGCATGTAGAGAGCCACCAAGAAACTATCAAGAAAGTGAAAACGATTGTTGAGGGTAGGGCGGTGGAGAAACGGCGTGTCAGACGATGAAGATAGTGAGGAATTTGAAGGTAAATGTGGTAGTGCGAAAAACGGTATTGTATAAAAAAAAATTCAATTTTTTAAATAAAGTTAAAAACTGTTTGTCATTCATCAGGGCGATGTGCATGATTAAATACATTAGAAATGAAATTGTATAAAACATAACAATAGGGGTATATTTATTTTTTGGAAAAACGTTTAAGGGTGTATCTGCACCTTATCTGTTTTTTTAAACGGAGTTAACCCTCTGTCAGCTATCAGAGCGTTTTGCACGATTTTAAACACGTTAGGGATGAAATTACACTAACATAATGATAAAAATATATTTGCTTTTGCAAAAACGTTTAAGGTTTGTATTTGCATCTTATCCCTAAATGTTTTCATATAATATTTTATTTTAGTCACAACATCTTTTACCAATAAAAAAATGTACTTCCTCAAAGTGGATCGTTCTTTTTAAGCCGTCCTATTCTAAATGATTCGTTTTAAAAAAAATGAATAACTTTTACAAATAAAAGTGCTTCGAATTTCGTGATCCATACTATTTTATACACAAAATATATTTCTTATTAATCTACGTGTCAAAAGCAATGAGCTGCTTATAATAGGACGGAGATAGTATTATATTGAAAAAAATAAAAAAAATAAAGAAAAAACACTTTTTCAGATTTTAGAATAATATGAAATATAAAATCACTCAACTAGTGAATCCGAACTAAAATCAAATTTTCAAATTGCTAAATAGTTTGCAAATACAAATACTTGTTTTAAATTTAAGGTATGAGTGATTATTTGTTTGTTTATCTATATTTTTTATTCATTTACTTATTTTTATTTTTAGTTTTTGATCGATTGAGTCTAGAATAATAATTTAATTTGCAATTAACCCTTTATCGGTTACTAAGTTAAAATCTTTTCTGATCTATGAAAGCGGGACTTTTCTAAATAAACCGATCTTAATTAATTCTTCTAAGAAAATTTTGTGATGCCCCATTTGAATCATTAGTTGCGCCTCCAACTTTAATTACACTCAAAACAAATGTATCTAAATTTTTATTTGTATTTTTTTGGTGATGAGTGGTAACTAAATTGAGTGTTACACTTATGGACATGATAAAGCACTAACTCATTTAATTTCAATTTCGCTCATGACTTACATCAATATTATCACTTCCTTAATTATAATCACAAGCTTTGCATGAAATTCTTTATTTGTTTTGGGCGATGGATATGGCCCAACCGCTTCGTGCCCAAACGAGCCGGGCACAGGTTAATAACAGCCAGCGGTTAAGCCAAAGGCCCATCCTCTAAACCCCAACCACCTCCAAACCCTAATCGACGCCACCCTACGCGTGAAGGCTAAGAGTCCATATGGGCGAGAGAGCAGTCCACACATGCGAGAGGAAGAGTCCCACATGGGAGGGATCGATCCCGCCTTAAGGTCCTCGAGATGTATAAATAGGAGTTAGATCGAAGGTAGAGGGTTAGCAACTTGTTGAATACTAAGAGCTTTTAGCTACACTCACCGTAATCAAATCATAGTGAAAGTTTTGAGGAATCACTCCTCCGTGGACGTAGATCTTATTTGGATCGAACCACGTAAAAGCTTTGGTGTTCTTTACTGCTTTACGTAAATCTCGTATATTAGCATACACTAGATTTATCATTGGCGCCGTCTGTGGGAACACTGAACAAAAAAGCTTCGTTTTTCTACAAATTAATGGCAAGAACACGTGCAACCGCCACGACATCGGTAATAATCATGGCGAAGACGACTGTGTGGTCACTTAGCGCCGCTGGAAGAGATTGCAGACGCCACAGCGGCACACACCGAGGCTACATGGAAAACATTCCCATACACCCGGGATCGCCGCCGACGACGAGGAAGACGCCGACCTCAACGCCAACGAACAAGCGGTTCGCGGTCTCACGAAGCCCTCGCCGAGCGTGGTCGAGTTCCCAATGCCAATCTCGCCAATTCCAAAACTTCCTTCACCAAAGGACAAATGGAGCGGGCACTCTCGAGTGCCCGAATCGCGTAATACGGGCGTCCGAGGTCGCTTCACCCCACCGAGGCGGTCAACGCCACCTCGACACGATAGCCGAGAACGCTACATCAATCCGCCGCCAAAAGTTCATCACCGCCGAGATAGTCGCAACCATTCACCACCACGCCGCCCGCGAAGCCCTCTCCACCTCGGCATGCCTCCCAGAGCCGAGCCAGGAGAGAAAAGGCGGGCCGAACTCCCCGGAGACGATAGACGCCGTCATCGGTCTCCCACCCCTCCAGAAAGAGATGGCAACGATCTCCCGGGGTTCGACCGATACAGGAGAATCATCTTTCCTTTCTCCAGAGAGATTTTGGACACGCCCTTTCCCCAGCGATACAGGGCACCCAACATCGCTGCCTACGATGGCCTTGGGAACCCCTCCGACTTCCTTTTCGCCTATACCACCAATATGGCGAATCAAGGAATGGAAGATTTTCACATGTGCAAAATCTTCCCGAGGTGCTAATCTCCAACGCCCGACGTTGGTTCACCCGCTTCGCCGTAGCGAAGATCTGCGCTTCGGGACCTCATGGATCGCCTTCAGTGGCGCTTCTATCGAAGATGCCACCTCAGCAATTTCGTCCGATCTGCTCACCATCCGCTAAGGGCGAGACGAGACGATGTCAAATTTCGTCTCGCGATTCATCAAGGAATCCTTCAAGATTGATGATAGTAACGATCTGTACATCATCAATGTGTTCAAAAACGAGATCCGACCGGCGCGATCGAACAAAGAATTCACCAGGGAGAAACCAAAGACGGCGAGTAAACTTTGGAACCTGGTAGACAACTATGTCAAAGGGGACGAGTCAGATCGGAAGAAAAGAGAGATCTGGGATGAGCAAAGGGTTGAACGAAAAAGTCGATGATCAAGTCGAGGCGCGATCGAGCGCCCGATAGAATCAAGAGAGGGCCATTGGAGTCCAGGCTCGGACCTCGGCCAAACCCTAGCGGCAAAGCGCCTCCTCTGCTCAAATCGAGGGCGGAGATATTCGAGCTCCACGCCGAGCTCTTCCCGAAACCACCTCTCATGAAAGGAGGATCAAAGAAGAGGTCAACGGAGAAGTATTGTGACTATCACCAAGGGTATGGTCACGACACCGAGGATTGCGGAACCTGGGCTCGTAGATTGACGAGCTCGTCGGAGGAGAGCCTCAAGAAATACCTCGGCCGAGCCGGACCAGGGGCAGGCAGAGGGAAGAATAATGGTGGCAACAACTACGGGCCGACCTCGACGGCGACCCGCACCAAGATGACGAGGACGAAGGTCCCAACGCTATGGAGCAGTCTATGCCATCACCGGACTCCAGAGGAAGCGACAGGCGTCGTTAAAAAATGAAGCTCGAGGTCGCCCCTGCGAGCCGAAAACAAGCGACTCGGGATGGTGAGAACATCGTGTTCTCCAAAGACGACCCGTGCCCAAGATCATGCCCCACCAAGACGCCATCACGATACAAGCCGTGGTGGGCAACAAGAACGCCCACCGGGTCTACATTGACATCGGTGCTCCGTCAAGATTATCTTCCGTGCCGCCTGGATAAACTTGAGGTCGGAGGGATTCAAATACGTCCCGCACCATCCCAGCTGCGGAGCTTCACTCAGGAGGCGGTTCAACCCGAAGGTGTCATTACCCTTCCGGTTACAGTAGGACGTGCTCCCAGGTCGGTCACAAAGTCCATTCAATTTTTCACGTACGAGCTCCTCTCCGCATAACATCATCCTGGTAGAGATTGGCTATACGCCACCAGGCCGTCTGCTTCATTATACCACCACAATCAAAATACCCACCCGGTGGGAGCTAAGCATCCGGGGTGACCAAACGGCAGCCAAAGAATGCCTACGAGTCTCAACCTGTGATGTAGCCTCACCTGTGCATAGCAATTACTGAATCCCGAGCGCCACCCTGGGACGACCGAGAATCTTCACTATACGACGACGACCCTCCCAAGTTGTCAAGGTCGGCGTCCTGTGGACCAACGATATTAGGCAAAGCATGTCATGCGACTTCCGAGGGAATAAAGGACGTGTTCAGATGGTCCCCACTCGACATGACCGAGTGTCACCCGAGCTCATAACTCATCGCCTCAACATTGACCCTACCACTACGCCCGGTTCGCGTAAGAAGAAGAGTGTTTGCGACAGAGCGCGGCCAGTCGTAAGAGGCAAGTGACTCGGCTCGAAGGCCAAGATCTTGTTCGAGGTTGGTACCGACCGGATGGCTAATCCAATCGTGGTCCGAAGCCGAGGGGGGTGGCGCGTGCGCGTCGACTACGACCTCAACAAGCACTTGCCAAAGGATTGCTACCCTCCCGACATTGACAAGAAGGTGGAGGCACTGGTAGGCCACGAGGTCTTGATTTCGGATCTGCATGAGGATACCACCAAATCCTGATGAGCCCGAGGACGCCCCAAAGACAGCGTTCATCACCGACTTCGGAGTCTTTGCGTCGAAGATGCATTTCGGCCTAAAGAATGCCGGAGCTACCTACCAGAGGATGGTGGACGCAATATTCAAGGACCACATAGGGGAGATCATCGAGGTCTATGTTGACGACATCGTAGTCAAAAGTCGAAAAACGGAGAACTGCGCCGACGACCTCGGAACTATCCTCCAACTCTTCAGATCGGCCAACCTCAAGCTCAACCCCCAAAAGTGCACATTCATGGTGAGGACGGGTAAATTCCTGGGATGCTGGGTTTCACAAGAAGGCCTGAAGGCAAATCCCACTAAGGTGAAAACTGTGCTCGACATGCAGGTGCCAAAGACCATCCGTGAGATCCACAAACTCATCGGTGCCTAGCCGCCTCAAGCAGATTCTTATCTCGGCCGCCGAGAAGCCTTCCTCTTCAAGATCTTGAGAGAGCTCGAACCGCCTGGCAGGAAGAACACCAGGTCGCCTTCGCACAACTAAAAGAGTATCTCGCCGACCTGCCGACCCTGTCCGCCCCGAAACAAGGTGAAATCCTCTCTTTATATCTGGCCGCCTCGGACGAGGCAATCAGTGCGGTATTGGTACGAGATGAGGTGGGACGGCAACTCCCCATCTACTTCATTAGCCGGGCTCTCAAAGGACCGGAGACGAGGTACACCAGCCTCGAAAAGGTAGCACTGGCCCTAGTGAACGCCAAGCGACGCCTCCGACCCTACTTCCAAGCCCATTCCGTCCAGGTACTAACTGACTTACCCTTGAGACAAGTCTTGTCAAAGCCAGAATCATCCGGACGTATAGCCAAGTGGGCACTGGAGCTCGGCGAGCACGACATTTCGTACTCCCCCAGGCCGGCCATAAAAGGGCAAGCTCTCGCCGACTTCCTGGTGGAGGCCAAGTTCACCGAGGTCGGCTCTACCAGCGAGGTCACTCCAACTCCCGCCCCCACAGCGGAGGAATCTGTCCTTGCACCGCCCGATGGTTGTTGGCAGATGTATGTGGACGGAGCTTCATGCAAAACGGGCAGCGGAGCGGGCATCCTCCTCCTCGGCCCAGACAAGCAAGAAGTGACCCACGCTATCCGGTTTACCTTCCCACCACAAACAACGAGTGGAGTACGGTTACCGATCTCGGGACTCACCGCATGAATTGAAAGCGGACAAGGTCCAGATCTTCTGAGATTCCTGTCGTGGTAAACTGTGTCCCAGCGAATACTGAGGCGAGGAGGATCGAATGAAGCAATACCGAGAAGGCAAAGGAGACGCCGACCTCATTCAGTACTTCAAGATTCGAAATCCCACGAGGAAAATAGTAGCCGACGTCCTCGAAAGTTAGGCGTCGTCAACAAGTCCACCAAAGGAGGAGGTTCATTCCAGCATCGCGAGTCCCACATCGGCATCATCACCGAGATAGAGCCGAACCGGATGTCTCCCATAAGGGCCTATCCGGAAGATGGCGATCGCCTCAAGATCGGCTCGAAGCCAAAAGATGATGGTGAAATCCCAAAGTACCTCACACATGAGGGCGTTTTCTCTGAAGTCTTATCTTCAACCCTCCCGAGGTGCCTCGGACCAGAAGAAGCCGACTACGTACTCAATGAGATTCACAGAGGGTCTTATGGAAGTCACATCGGGTCGCGAGCTCTCTCAAAGAAGACGCTGAGGTCGGGATATTACTGGCCCACCCTCATCCAAGATTCGGCCGAGCTCGTCAAAAGTGTCCGGTGCCGCCTTCACCCGGTCAGCTACCCCGGACCGATCTAAGCGACCTACGAGTCCATGGCCTTTCATGCGATGGGGATCGACATCGCTGGTCCGCTTTGACCGAGCACTGTGTCGCCTTCGCTACTTAGTCGTGGTCAGACTACTTCACAAACGGGTCAAGCCGAGCCACTTTCGAGCCTCACAAGGGAGGATTCGACCTTCGTGTGGAAAACATAGTTTTCCGCCTGATACCACATATTTTGTCTCGACAACGGCACCCAGCCTCGTCGACAAAACTTTCAAGGAATGGTGTGAAGAGCTCCAGATCGGCGGCGTTTCACCCTCGTCGCACACCCGCAGCAAATGGTCGACCGAGGTGACGAACCGCATGATCGTACAAGGATTGAAGAAGAGGTTGACCGAGCTAAGGGTTGGGTTGAAAATATCCCTCAAGTCCTTTGGGTCCCACAGACAACACCCGGACTTCGCGGAGAAACCCCTTCACTGGTCCACGGACCGAGGCTATCATACCGGGTTGAGATCGGCGCATCGAGCCCACGACTCTTCACTTCGACCAGACGGAACGATAAGACCTGCGTGTCAACCTTGATGCTCTCGAGGAGAAGCGAGCTCGCCTTCATAAACGAAGCCAATCTGAGGGCCAGTCACGGTGACTACAACAAAAGAGTAAAAGCCGCCACACTCCGAGTAGGCGACCTCGTCTCTGAAATAATGAAGCCGATGAGCCGAGCGTCTTAACAAGCTAGATCCGACATGGGAAGGTCCATACCGCGTTCATGAAGACCTCGGCAAAGGGGCCTATAAGCTTGCTCACTTATCCGGTGCACTTATCCCGAACACAGCATATCACTCATTTGAGTCTACTTTACATAGCTTTGATTTCGGATCGACATCATGTTAGTCCTCTTATTGCTTTGCGAAATGCGATGTTATTTACTTTAATAAAACATTTGTTTTTCGAATAAGTATTTCACTTCGCCTCATCTTATGCTTATGTGCACATATGCTCAAGCCGGATAACACATAAATAACCTTCATAAGGGACGCCCACGAAGATGACAAACCCACTAAGTAGGGTGCTTTCGACTAGCGGCGCGTGCATCAGAGATTACTCATTGAATTGAGCGTCTCGGTGTAAGGCATACAGACTACTCATTAAATTGAGCGTCTACATGCACGCATCTGATTACTCATTAAGTTGAAACATCTACATGCAAACGACGTCCACATCGGATCTCGTCAAATTATGCCCTTTATTTGGGAAGATATACACTTTTGTATACGATCTAAAATATTTATGACTAAAACCAAGTCTAAGCTATATTTGTACCTCTCGGGGGAAAATATACACTTCATTACACGCCTAAATACATTTACGACTAAATACAAAGTCTAAGCTATATACACCTCATTCGGGCTTCCGAGCTTATCTTGAGGACTCACAAGCTGCACCAGCTCGAACAAAATCTCCTGTGTCGACGATGAATACCCGAACGAACTCGGTGCCTCCACCTAATCAATGAGGTCGGCACCACCCCAGGCGCTCTCCGGTGAACTACGAGCCAAGCACGATGGGTTCCGATCCGAGGGGCATTCCTACACCCGAGGTCACACCTCGGCCCCTTGAGCTTGACGCCGCCAGATCACGACCTCGCCCCGACCGCCGCCTTCCACGCCGACAAGTCTGGGCGCCCGACCGCCCTGCAGCGCTCCCTTTCGGCGGACCCATCAACAGAAGCACTTCGGCATGATCGGCGTAGCCGCCCTCCTCCTCGGGTTCTTCTATTATTGGATCAGTGGAGCCCGCCGTGGACTCGCTGCGGGGCTGGGGCATGCGTCGTTTACGGACGATCTCGTACATCTGCATGTACTTCACGATGGAGTCGACGATCCTTAAACTTTTTTGTTGGGCCCTCCTCCTCCCTCAAGACCATGCCTCTGCCGAAAGCTCGAACTCGATCATCGACTTGGATATGGTAGTTCCACGGATCGGTGGATTACCTTCTCATACTGCGTGCTCTCCGAGATCCGAGCTAGCTTCCGTCGTCGACCGAGCCTCACATTGTATCAGGCCCATGGATCACATCGGCGATAAGTCCGCCCGGACTTGGAAATGATGATCCTTAGCTTTAGAGCCTCGTTCTCGACCGGAGGCGGGCCACTTCTCGATCGACCTCTTGCATTTTCATCTTGATTCGGTAGCATGATGCCGAGCTAATGTCCATGTTGGCCAAAATCTGGGTCACCGATGATCGGCTCTCCAAAATAAGCGCCTCGTCCATCCTTCTCGGCCAAGGCACCTCGGCTTCTTTTAGCTTGGTCATCAAGTCATGATCGAGTCCAAGGTATTGAGAAGTGGAGTGCTAAAAATAAAGAGACAGCACACGTTTCAGAAGATTGTAAATTTTATTATTCAAAAGCGGGAAAATTTTACAAGGCTCAGGATCCTATCGATCCCGGAAAATCGCCTATTACATCAGGTCCACTGACCTCAAGCTCTTTGTCGGATTCGCCGGCCTCCTGCTGCCCTTGCCGCTGCTGCTGCTGCGGCTGACCCCCTTCAGAAGGAGGCTCTAAGCTCGGCTCTTCCTCCTCGGCTTGGCCGCCTCTGCGAGCTCCTCGAAGCTCGGGATCTTCGCCCTCCTTGCATTGGGCGGCGCCTCGATCGTCGAAGGGAAGAGCTGGATGCCAAAGCCTCCAAGACGGGAAAGACGACCTCGGAGATCACCCGGCGTCGCGCCTTTATTTAACTCTCGAGGGCGACCTCGACCCAACCATGCTCACCTTGTCAAAGTCGGGCATGGCGGTCTTGACTTCTCCTGTGTGGTCGACACCACCTGGTCTTCACGGAGGCCAGGTCGGAGATGGCTTGAGAAGCTCTCCGACTCGACGAGCTTACTAGCGAGGCTCTCAACAATGGCCCCCGATCCGCCACCGACCACCCTCCCATCGGCTAGCTCCTTTTTGGCCGCCTCGCCATGAGCCTCCCGAGCTCCCCGAGTAACCTCCAGCCCAAGCCCTCTTCTTCGTATGGCCTCAAGAAGAACCTCGCGGCCTCGGCCTCGCCTCACGGCGGCCACGGCGGCATCAGCATCCGCCCGTGCGCCGCAAGCTCCCGCGACAGCGCCTCACACCGAGCTGAGCTCTCGGTGATATACCCGGTGGCACGTTGCGGTCCCCGCCGCACGTTGCAGTCCCCGATCACCGAGCTCGCCTCCTAAAACGATCTGAGGTTAGCGTACATCACCGAGCAGATAAAGCCAAACGTGGAAGATATTTATACCTTGGTGAGGGCTACGTCCGAAGCTGGGCCCGACACCTCATACTCGATGTGTGCTCGAGTGCATTACTCGATGCGGGCTCGACCTCGACCGAGGTCCGCCATCGGTTAGCTGATATTGTCAACCTTCTTGGGCTTGGTAGGTCCGGCCGCCGCCTTCTTCTTTGGAGGCCTCGCTCGTGGAGACGCTTCTCTTCATGGCATCGCCTTGACTGCCTGGCGGAAGAAAATTGCATTAACACCACGGGTCGGACTTACAAGGCATAAAGGAGAAGGTTCCTCACCTGCTCGGCCCGACCACAGGGCCTTCAACTCGTGAGCGCTTCGGTCAGGCCTTATTCAGTCGCCCCTCGGTGAACCCTACGAAGACTTCACCTAGCATGTTGAGTTTTTCCTCCACATAACCCGGGGTTTCAACTTCAAATCCTTCATTTGTCCTAACCCCCACTCATACCTCTGATCCCTCCGCCTCGAAAGAAGAATTTATTACGCCATCGCGACACCTTCGAGGCGGTCACTCTAAACCACGCCGAGGCAAAAATAGTATACACTCGTGTGTTCTTGACGCTAAAAACGCATCAAGACCTCAATGAGAACTCTCGACAGCGCCATAACAGCGAGCCCCATCCCTACCACCGACTAATGGAATTTGGGAAAAGCGGCATATAGGGTTTGAAAATACTCCCGAATGTTCAAGAAGATGTTGGCTAAGGGAAACCTAAGCCCGCCCTTCATCAGCATCTACATATCTTGTTATAAACCCTCCGGAGTGCCATCGCTCTGTCACTAGGTCGCGGCGGACACCACCAGCATCCGTCGGAATATGACATTCCCTTTATTCTAATCACGTCGTCGATGGTCGAGATGATCGACATCCCTAACCTTATACTTATCCCGCACCAAGAAATCAACGGAACCTTAGCTACGATACCTAAAGATCTACCCACAAGGTTATGACACATATAATCCTTTATCTCTATCTCGCTATCGGGGTAAAAGAAGAACGGGAAGAACCAGACGTGAGGGAGAAGTCAAGTCATACTTACTTTTTTGGTGGTGAGAAATTGCTCGCCAATCAGCGAGCTCGAAGAATTTCGAAAGTCAAGATTTTCTCTCGAGGCAAATGAAGAAGGAAATGAACAGCTTCATTCTCATCGCTTATTTATGTTGAAAATCGCGGCATATATATATAATATATATATGTGGTCAAGTTTCCGGAAGCTACTTTGACCAAGATTTTGAGTGACGTAACGTTTAATTTTGTGAAATTAAGCGGCATAGGATCGATCTACGTTCGAGTAGATGATCGTGGTGTATTCACGTTCTCAAATCCGATTTCCGGTGAGTGAGAAATAATGGATCAAAGTTGGTCACTTAAACATGGAGTTATGTGATTAATGGGATAAGCATGGATTAATTAATCCTTATCCCACATTGATTAATGTACCTTCATTAATTGTCTATATAAGTGGGTCATTGAACACTTAGTATAATTATGTGCACAAGTGATGGTTTGGAAAGCCCTTGCCAAGTGTACGCCGCCGCCGCCGGTGCGGTGCCGGCGCCCGCCGCCGCCGCCGCCCGCCCGGCGCCGGCCCGCCTCGGCTCCGGCTCGGCTCGGTTCAGTTCCCGTTCCGCGGGACCGTGGGCGTGGTCCGTGGACCGTGGACCGTGGACCGTGGACCGTGGATCTTGGATCTTGGATCTTGGATCTTGTGATTGGTCTGGGTGGTCTTTGGGCCGTTCTTTGGGCTGTTCGTGGGCTTGCTTCGTGGGCACGGTTCCGTGGGCCATTGCCGCTTATATTTTGGATCAACGTTTGATCGAGCTCAAGATGGAGTTGGTCCGGGCCCGACTCGTGTGGCCCAATCCGTTGGGCTCGCTGTACTCAAAAGGCGCCCGGATACGCCCATGAACACGGGCGCACGCGTTGTCCGATTCATCGTAACCGTCGATAGCGCTCGACATGATGGCTCTGCGGAAGCGTGCCACGTTGTCTCAGAAACCGCCAGCGCTCAATAGGGGACATAACTCCGTAACACCCGACATCAATACGGTGTTGACTCAAAGATGTTTCCCGTGAGGGCGACGCCTATAAATAGGACATGTCTCCCCGAAGATAAGCCACCCATCGCCAATCTGCATTCCGGCATTCCAAAGCACTCCCTGCATACATAGCTAGTGTCCAAGCTTTGTCCTCGCCTCATTCGATTCGCGGAGCTCGTTGGTCGCGGTCTCGCCACCCGAGCGAGACGCCGTTTTATCTTTGGAGACGATACGCCGTAACCGAGAGCACTACTGGGCGTATCTCGTCTTCTGGAAAGAGGCCTCCTCGACTCGGCATTAGAATCTGATTAAGCGTATTTTATTACATTTTGTAGTTTCAATTTCATTGTTAGTTTTGATCTTACTACCTTCATTTCACGTTGTCATACGCCCGCAAGTTCATCTTGTTTTTGTACACGTTTTCTAACAATCGCAAGGCGAGATACTACTTGCCACGAAGGAGTTCGAGACTCTTAATAAACTTAAAACGTTGAAACTAATACCTTTGCTTGGAGATGTCGACCGTACACCGCCACCTACCGCCTCCTTGCTTGTCGCCGCCGCCGCCACTGCTTTAACTGCTGCCATTGCCCTCTCTTCTTCTGCCAATTTACGCACAATGGCTTCGGTCATGTTTGGTTCGATGCCTTGAAATCAACCATGGGACCTTTGGTCGATTGTTGGTTCCACTTTTAGTGGTTCAACAATTGGTTCCACTTTTAGTGGTTCGCTTTGGTTCGACACCGCACTTTTCGATTGGGTCATTGTTGGATCCATGGGATCTAACACCGGTGGATCGATCATGGATCGATCTCGGCCACTTTCATACCGCAAGGATGATGCCGCCGCCGAAGCCGCCCGAGTTTGGAGGATCCGACTTGAGATGGCAACAAAGATCTTTGTTCTACTCACGACGTTGGGCTTCGCCTTCTTGTAGAAGATGAGCCCATGGTTCGGAGAATTTGGTAGCGGACTTTCACGTCCGAAGCGACATATGACAATGGCGCCTTGGCGACTACCTTTGTAAAATTTTATACTTGGTAGTTTAGAAGATAGCTTGTATAGTGTTTATCTTTGTTGTAACGACATCCAAAAGTATGTGGGATCGTTAGAAAAGAAGCACCGTAGTGATGATGCAGTACAAAGAAGTTCATTGTAGCCAAATATTTGGACTACAAGATGGTCGATTCCCGATCCGATCATGGACCAAGTGCAAGAGTTTCAACTCATTGTGCACGAGGTTCAAGCGAAGGGCTGCTTGTTTCGAGACTGCTTTGTCGTCGCTACGATGATTGAAGTTACCCCGGGGTGGAGAGACTTGAGGTCTACCTTAAGCCTGGCGAAAGGATATGACACTGAAGACTTGATCGTCGAGCTGCGTCGAGTCGATGTGAAGAAGCTAGAGCTAAAGGGAAGGGCTTGATCGATGCTAGAGCCAACTTGTTGGAGGCGGTCCCTCCAACAAACGTGTTCGTCCCAATGCCAATGACAAAGGCAAAGGGAAGGTGGTTGCCCGCAAGTTTGACGGGGATCATTACAATTGTGGCAAGTATGGCCACAGTAAGGACCGTAAGTCGACTAAGAAGAAGAAGTTAAGCAAGTTGCCAACGTTGTCGAGAAGGACTTGACAAATGGGACAAGGATGACTTAGGCTGCTTTGTGGTGACCAAGAAGTCGACCACGTCGAGAATCAAGGTGGATGGTTCGCCGACACTTGCGCAACCGTGCACGTCTGCGCCGAAAAGATGCGTTCTCCACCTACAAGCCTGTTGAGGGAGGAAGCTCAACATGGGGAACCAAGCTTAGTCCGGGTTGCGGAGTTGGTGATGTGGTGCTCAAGATGACGTCCGGCATTGAGATCACATTAAAGGATGTCTTGCATGTCCCGGACATTCGCAAGAACTTAGTGTCGAGCTCTATTCTAGTTAATAAAGGTTTTAGACTAGTTTTGAGTCGGACAAGTTTGTCTGACTAAGTTTGGAAAGTTTCTTGGTAGAGGTTATCTCACCGGGTCTTTTCAAACTATATGTAATATTTGTCTTGCCGTGTACCCAAAATTATGATGAATGAAAAAGCATCTACTTATCTTACTTGGTGAGTGCTACGATTTATGGCATTGTAGATTAGGACATGTTAATCTAAATGCAATAAAAGATTAGTAAATTTAGATTTACTAAAGTTAAATGAAGTTAATACACAAGCGAAATGTGAGGTTTGTGTGGAAGCCAAAATAAAAGTTACCGTTCCATTCGGTGAACGCAGACACTAAGCCTCTAGAACTTATTCACACCGATGTGTGTGATTTAAAGTTTGTACAAACTAGAGGTGGTAAAAGTACTTCATCACGTTTATTGATGGTCGTACAAGATATTATTATCTTTACCTTCTAAGAAGTAAAGGCGAGGCTATTGAAGCTTTTAAAACTTGAAGAACGCCGAGAATCAACTAATTGTCGAATTAAGGCTATTGAAGTGATAGGGGAGAATATGTAGCTCTGTTTGAGGCATTATGCAATGAAAGTGGTATAATACATCAAACGACGACTCATATTCACCTCGATCTAATAAGCGTTCTTTGAGCGTAAAAATCGAACATAAGGAGATGATGAATGCTTTGTTGATTAGTTCGAGTTGCCCAGAACTTGTGGGGGAAGTTGTTTTGACACCAACTACATCTTGAACAAGATTCCACTCAAGGGTAAGGATGTCACTCCTACGAGTTGTGGAAAGGAAGAAAGCCATCGTACAAATATCTCAAAGTGTGGGGGTGTTTGGCGAAGGTTGAGGTGCCTCTTCCTAAACAAGTTACAATTGGACCTAAAGCGATCGATTGTATGTTTTTGGGTATGCGACCAATGAGCGCTTATCGTTTCGATCCACAAGTCGAGTACACGATATGTTTGTGGGACGACGATTGAATCGAGGAATGCTATATTCTTTGAAAGTGTTTATCCACAGTAAAGACAAGGATAAAATGAAGCCGTTCTAGCAATAGAGTCGATGGTGAAGCTTCGAGTTCTAAACCTTTGGAGGAAGAACCGATATCGCATAAGCGATCAAGGTCCGATCCGGAGGGTCGAACCGAGGCGTGGCGATGAAGTCGAGCGCCAAAAATTTTGGTCCCGACTATATTGCGTTCATGTTAGACGAAGAACCAACTTGATCAAAGTAGCCTATGCTCGGTCGAGACGGGATGCTCGGCGAGAGGTCATTCAAAGCGAAATTGATTCCATTCGCAAAACCACACTTGGGTCTTGGTTGATTTGCGAGAAGGTTGTAAGCCCTTAGGATGCAAATGGATCCTTAAAAGAAAGTACAAGCGGATGGATCAATTGAAAAATATAAGGCCCGTTTGGTTGTTAAAGGGTTTAAACAAAGAGGATCGATTTCTTGATACCTATTCACCGTGACGAGGATTACGTCTATTAGGGTGCTTCGCTATTCTTTGCACTGATCTTGAGATTCATCAAATGGACGTTAAGGCGCATTTTTGAATGGTGACCTCGAGGATGAGGTATATATAGAAACAACTTAGAAGGGTTTGTAGTACACAGTCGAGAGGCAAGGTATGCAAACTCGTGAAGTCTCTATGGTTTGAAACAAGCGCGTTGCAATGGCACTGAAATTTGACAATGTAATGTTGGCAAATGGTTTCAAAATCAACGATTGTGACAAATGTGTCTACGTTAAGAACAACGATAATGGTTATGTTATAGTGTGTGCGTATGTAGATGACATGTTGATCATGGGTAGCAATACTCAAGTCATTAATGACACAAAGCGCATGTTAAATAGAAATTTTGACATGAAGGACATGGGTTTAGGCGATGTGATTCTTGGAATCAAGATTTTAAGAAGATCGACGGAATTGTTTGACACAATCTCACTCGTCGAGAAGTGCTTAAGAAATTCAACGCGTTTGATAGTTTGCTGCTAAGACCTCATTGGAGCTCAATGTTCACTTGAGTAAAACAGGGTGAACTTTGTTGGGCGAGAAGACTATGCTAAGGTCATCGGGTGTTTGATGTATCTTACAAATTGCACCCGACCGACATAGCTTCTTGGCGTGAATAAATTGAGTGGTTACACGAGCAATCGAAGCAAGGAGCATTGGAAGGCTCTAGTGAGAGTTTTGAGGTACTTGAAGTATACTCAAAATCATGGGCTGCACTTCACGAGATATCCCCGGATGCTTGAAGGGTCTTGTGATGCCAATTGGATATCGACACGAAAGATTCACTTTCTACAAGTGGAGTGCGTGTTCACGATTGGGAGGTCTTTGTTTCTTGGAGATCCACGAAGCAGACGTGTATAGCCCGATCCACCATGGAATCGAATTCATAGCTTTGGATAAAGGCGGTGAGGAAGCCGAGTGGCTCCGTAATTTTGGAAGATATTCCATGTTGTTCTAAACACATGCCACCGGTGATGATTCAATTGTGATAGCCGGCTATTGGAAGGCGAAAAATGGTTTGTATAATGGTAAGTCTCGACATATCGTCGACGACATATCTGCGGAGGCATTTGATCTCAAGTGGGGTTATATCAATTGACTATGTCAGTCGATAGATAATCTGGCGGATCCGTTAACCAAAGGGTGAACCGGGATCAAATGATCAAGTTGCTAGAGGAATGGGACTAAAATCCACATCTTAAGAACAATCATAGTGGTAACCCAACCATGATGACCTGAGATCCCAAGAACTTGGTTCAATGGGAGAACTAAGCTATATGAGTTCGTGTATAAACACTCGAGTTAGTCATTCCCTGAAAGCAAGCAGTGTTGAAAACTTGCTAGTGGTGAGATTGAGTCGTTGACTCTTAATGATTCCTAAGATACCTCGAGGAGGTTGAGTATGGCAAGATACTGGGTAAAGAATCACCTATGTAAGTGCAGTGGGGCCGCTTCAAACAAAACACTTATGAATCCAAAGTGGATGTCCATGGCCAAATGGAATCAAGCGTGAGAGCGGATGAGGTTGAGGTGTTAAAGTGTTAATACCATTGTTTCAATTACCTTGTGTGGGAATAGTTCAAGGCATCGTGTCCACTAATCCGCTGTGTACTCGATGGTACTAACTATGGAAGGTTGAGGCCATAAACCACTGTCCAAATATTTTAACATCTCTTGAGGGCCGCGT
The DNA here is from genome assembly GCA_036937905.1 of Salvia rosmarinus. Lineage (NCBI taxonomy): Eukaryota > Viridiplantae > Streptophyta > Magnoliopsida > Lamiales > Lamiaceae > Salvia > Salvia rosmarinus. Next base: position 13,702,828 of record CM072819.1, read on the forward strand.
ATGCTGCATCATGCATATGGCTATTTCCACTCATGTGGGGATTGTTGAAAATCGCGTGCATATATATATAATATTATATATGTGGTCAGTTTCCGAGAAGCTACTTTGACCAAGATTTTGAGTGACGTAACGTTTAATTTTGTGAAATTAAGCGGCATAGGATCGATCTACGTTCCGAGTAGATGATCGTGGTGTATTCACATTCTCAAATCCGATTTCGGTGAGTGAAAAATAATGGATCAAAGTTGGTCACTTAAACATGGAGTTATGTGATTAATGGGATAAGCATGGATTAATTAATCCTTATCCCACATGATTAATGTACCTTCATTAATTGTCTATATAAGTGGGTCATTGAACACTTAGTATAATTATGTGCACAAGTGATGGGTTGAAAGCCCACTTGACACGCCTGTGTGCCGCCGCCGCCGCGGGCCGGTGCCGGTGCGGCGCCCGGCGCCGTCGCCCGCGCCAGCGCCAGCCCCGTGCCCGGCCCGGCCCGGCTCGGCTCCGCTCGGTTCCGTGGTCCGTGGTCCGTGGACCGTGGACCGTGGATCGTGGATCGTGGATCGTGGATCTTGGATCTTGGATCTTGGATCTTGCAATTGGTCTGGGTGGTCTTTGGTCGTTTCTTTGGGCTGTTGCGTGGGCTTGCCGTGGGCTCGGTTCCGTGGGCCATTGCCCTTATATTTTGGATCAACGCGTTTGATCGAGCCCAAAGATGGAGTTGGTCGAGGCCCAACTCGTGGGCCCAATCCGTTGGGCTCGCCGTGCACTGAAAAGGCGCCCGGATCGTCCAATGAACACGGGCACGCGTTGTCCAGATTCGTCGTGGCATCGGTAGCAACGCCCGACATGATGGCTCTGCGAAAGCGTGCCCACGTTGTCTCCGTAAACCGCCACGCACTCAATAGGGGACATAACTCCGTAACACCCGACATCAATACGGGTGTTGACTCCAGATCTTTCCCCACGAGGGACGGCGCCTATAAATAGGACATGTCTCCCAAAGATAAGCCACCCATCGCCTAATCTGCATTCCGGCATTCAAGCACTCCACTGCATACATAGCTAGTGTCCAAGCTTTGTCCTCGCCTCATTCGATTCGCGGAGCTCGTTGGTCCGCGGTCGCCACCCACGCAGACGCTGCTTTATCTTTGGAGCGATACGTCGAACAGGAAACACTACAGGGCGTATCTCGCCTTACGGAAAGAGGCCTCCTCGACTCGGCATTAGAATACTGTTAATCATATTTTATTCTGCTTTGTAGTTTCAATTTCATTGTTAGTTTTGATCTTTCTACCTTCATTTCACGTTATGTCGCCCGGCAAGTTCTGTCTTGTTTTGTACACGTTTTCTAACAATTTATAGTACAGAGGCGCCCAAACCCGCCGTTTCAACTTCCCACGTGGCTAATTATGATTTGTCGTGGATTAGACGCCGCATGTTTGAAAGCGCCACCAACCGTCATGCCGTATGGCGTGATCAAGGACGCTACCGACACAACCGATCTAATCGTGCAATCATCACTCGACTCGGGACCTCGGCGTCTCCCAAGCGACTTGCGCCCGGCGGATATCGCGATCCACCTCGGACCTCGGCATCCTCCGAGGCGGTGCCACTCGGTCGGACCTCGGCATCCTCCAGGCGGCGCGCTAAGGTCGGACCTCGGCATCATTCGAGATGGCGTCGACCTCGGAAGGTCGGCCCACTCAGCTCGGTCCTCGACAAGCGCATGCCCGAAACGCCCGAATCGTCGAGCCGATTCGACCCCATCTCGCCTCCAGATGCGCGGCCCGCCGCCACTCGGCATTCTCACGACGGACATCGCCATCCAACTTCGAGCGACTCAATTTGGAACGTGGCACACATCCGATTCGGTCCAGAATGGCAAACCGTCTATCTCAGTTCGGATCCAGGCGAACCGATCAAACCCTGACATCAAAGAGATCGAAAACCTTCGACAACCTCGGTAGAGCAACATCCCACCTCGGCAAAGCGCATTCTTCACCTCACCACGCCATGGTCGTTACTCGACTATTCGGGGGGCTATGATGTGATATGGCCCAACGCCGAGCCCAAACGAGTGGGCACGGGTTAATAACTACCCATGCGGTTAAGCGAAAGGCCCGTCCTCTAAACCCTAACCAACCTCAAACCCTAATCGACGCCACCCTACATGCGGAAGGCTAAGAGTCCCTATGGGCGAGATGACAGATCCCTACGTGCGAGAGGAAATACAAAAAGCAGCCTCCGAGTTAGGATTCCATGCATGAAACACGTGCTTTTCTTCCTCAGCTTCAATCAAACTCGCATTCTTGACCCCTTTCTTCTTCGAAAAATCGGCATACATAACGGAATCCCTCTCTCTATCAAGAAATCCACCCCGGGGACGAACACCGCTGCCGCTAGAACAGCCCCCACTCCACCTCCGCCTTCTCGAAATTGCAGCCGTAGAAATTCTGGTCCGCCCCTTCCTGAAACCTCAGCTTCCAGGTACATGTGTCGTATTCATCACGACCTCCGTCCGCTCGAGCGCCGTCCACACCTCGCTGCCGAAATACGGATCAATCGGCCTAATCCCCTTGATCGAAATGTTGGGAAGGAATAGTTACTCTGGCTAGGTTGTGGGCGATGTTTCCGCCGACGAAGAAGACGCGGGAGAGATCGGCGTTTTTGAGCCCGAGATCGATGGCGAAGCAGTCTTCGTAGGCGGTTGGGAGCTTCTTTTCCAGGGTGAGGCGGTAGTCGACAGAGAGATTGTGGAGGAAAACGTGGTAGCCGAGCTAGGTGGTGGTGCCGATGCAGAAGCTGTCGCCGTGGAAGTAGAGGAGCATTGGGAGCAGGCCTGGCCCTGAGCGACAGTCCAGGGTCCAAAAATTTAGGGGGCTCTAAAAATAGAATTATTCACGAGAAAAATCCATTATACATTTAAAAAAAATCCATACACCTAGAAAAAATCCATTATACATATATATAAAAATCAGAATTATTCACGCCCAATTATGGAAAAAATATCCATTATACATCTAGAAAAGAAATCTATTATACATACATAGAAAAATTAGAATTATTCATGAAAAAAAACTCATTATACATCAAGAGAATAAAATCATGATACATATATAGAAAAATTAGAATTATTCACCAGCGATTTAGCATTTTGTCTCCAGCAAAGACAATTTTCTTTTTACAAATTTTTGGGGAGCCTAAAAAATTCTTGAATATAATATATTTAGATATTTTTCTTATACTCATTATATTAGAAAGTTAAGAAATGGTGAGGTGCAAGACTGAAAATGAATATGTGGATCCTAAAATTCTTGAATAAAATATATTTTGGTATTTTTCCTATACTTATTTTTGTTAGGACCTGCCCTGATCGGGAGGAGGGTGGTGGGGTGGGGTTGAGGGTCGATGGTGACATACTTGGAGGTGGCGGAGCATGGGGCGGTTTGGTGGGCGGCGTGGATGATGGTGTCGTCGGAAAAGACTGGAGGAAGCGCGGCGTCTCTACGATTATGGACATTGTAGTTTAGGATAAATTAATTGAGATGTTTCATTGTTAATTTGATTGTTGGGTTTGAAATTTGGGAGTGTTTTGTTTTAATAGATTATGTTGGAAGATGAGAATTTGGTGGATTTTGGGGTGTGGGTTGATGGATGGTGAGATTTTGGTGTGGTTATTGTGGAAATATTAATTAGTTATAGGTTGGATGCTGGCAGTGCGTTAGGATTCTATGAGATAGAGATTTATTTATTTATTTCAATCTTTTTCAAGGGGAAATGAAATTAATAGAAATTAAGATCGTCTAAGTCCACAAGCAAATAAGATGCAGACAATCATATTTCACAAGTGTTTTCATGTTTTTTACTCTCGATCGCAATGCGTACCCCTCCAAATAAGCGGAAGCTTCACCTTACGACAAGTTTTTCCACCCCAATCTAAGCCGCACAAACAAGATGCATTTCGAAAAGAAGTTTTTCAATGTTTATCTTCATCGTCGATACGGAACAAGCGAAAGCAACAAGTATATTAAAATTCCGTTTTGCACACCATTGGCCATTGGGGAGCTCCCTCCAAACAAGCAAAACCCTCAACCCATTTTAATATGATTTTTTATTCTCGATCAATCACAGTATAAGCTCCCTCCAAACAAGCAAAAGTCGAGAGTCTCGATATTCCATAACGTAAAGAAAAAAGAATTAGATTGAAAGTCTCAATATTCGAATCGAACCTAATGCAAGCTCCCTTCGAATTCGAGAGTCTCGATATTTTAGAACGTAAAGAAAAAAGAATTAGATTGAAAGTCTCAATATTCGAAAGGTAAATAAATTTTTTTACTTAATAAATTGAACTTGATATAGCTTATTAGCTAGCTCCAAACAATCGAAAGTAAAAAAAAATAAAGACGATATTTGTTTTTTTTTTTAAATCAAATTTTGGAACCGCGCCAGGTAGGGGTCGAACCTACGACTTTCTGCTTAGGAAACAGACGCTCTATCCACTGAGCTACAGGCGCCCTTTGTTAAAATTCTTGTGTTAAAATTAATTGTATTAGTATCTATATTATGTTTATTATTTTTTGCGTTAAATTGTGTTTTTGTAACGGCAACAATATAAGCTGTTTGTCTTCTGCAACGACATGAACTGATGATTTTCTTGAAATACTCATCTTATATAATAATTAGTATTTATATATCTTGAATATTTGGTATAAAAATATAAAGAATAATAGAGAATGGACGCAAAAAATAAAAGTTGAAGGGTGGGGGGAAATGAAAGAAAGAGGGGGATGTCAATTTGAGTCGTTTAGGAAATTTTATCAAGTTTCTGTCTAGGACTTGGTATAGATGATGATATTAAAATACAGATTAATTAATTCAATATTTTGTTAATCATGAATGATTATATTAAATACAGAAGTAGCTAGAAGCTAGGACTTAATTATTAAAATAAAATATTTAAAAACGAAGGACGTGCATGCTTTATCTTGGTAAAGAACAACTAGACAAGCATATATTATGCAATTATACTCCACTTGAAAATTGTCGATAACATTGGAAAATGGATGAAAAGTATGCTTGATGAAATGCCATTGATGTGTTGACATGGTGATAGTATGTGGAATATTGTGTCGTTGATTTGATTTCATGAAAACCAATACTACAAAAATATATACGCATAAAATAATATTATAATGTTATTATATTTTAGGTTCATTTGTTGCATTTGATAATAAAGTGATAGATATGAATATAAATTCAACTTGAAATTAATGAAAAAAATAGAATTGTGATCGAATAGTTGACATGAATATATAGAAAAAAGGAGTGTTAGGGTTGAATTTTAAGTCCGAATAAAATTCAATCCCAGTGTCCCGAAATAAGTAATCCAATAAGATGGGCTTGAAACATAATTAGTTATAATTAGTTGAACCAATTAACATCATTAACTATAAACATATATGACTATATAATATATTACTTGCTTCGAAAATTAAAGCATTTGATCAAACAAATACATGTACCTATTACCACATGCATGTATTTATGTATGATCCATACACTATATATAATATAATTATAACATATACGTCATCCTTCCACCAAAAGTTTGCATTGCTTTTGATGGTACGAGTTTGAATAAATTGTAATGAGTGTAAACTGAGTGGAGATAATAAATAAATATATTAATGGATAGTGTGGATAAAAGGTGGTTCTGTATGATCTTTTATAAATAAGTGTGTAGATTGACGAATGACGATAATTGATATTTACAAAAATAAAAAATACAAGCTTTTGATGGACTAATTAGAAAAGAATTAAATGCAAATTTTTAGTAGATGAATGAAATAATATTTATTGAATTGAACTATCTATGTACTTCCTTTCCACACATAGTATGGAATGAATATATCAGAAAGTGCAAGTTCTAGATAATGTGAGCACATCGAATCAAATAATACATTAACTATTTGTGCAATTTCTAGATGATTTGAGTTCATCGATGGTATATTTTACTGCCAATCAAACCATATGATATTGTGCGATACCGAAATGCGATAATCGAAACTCCGATGCGATAAGCGAAACTCCGTGCATAAATAGCGTGATTTTAAGTCCTTTTTATCCCAATCAACCGGAAAAACATATTTCGAAATAAATTACTTCATACAATATAGTTTATTTATTTATTCATAATCCATAGTAAATTATAAATTATTGCCCAATGTCAATTTAACTCGAAACTCATGAATTGATTCTAATAGAATGATAATACGATGAATTTAGGACTAAAAAATTATAACTCGAAAATATTTCAGTCTGAATAACCCATAACCAAATAGCTTGACAATCCGACAGGGTTGTCCAAAATAGCTCAAACCCGTATGGGGTTGTCCGATTAACTGAAATTTTCTTTATTTTATGATTTTCAAACTTCATTACTTATTTTTGAAAGTTAGTATAGAAATATATTTTCCAATTCTTTGTTTTTTACATTAGATAAAAAAAAAATGGATTATGATTTATATTATAAATCAATAGTATTATTGGAGTGGATACACATATTAAGCCAAGTGGCGGGAACTATTGAGGTTAAGTAGAGACCTAATAAATCTCTCATTATTGCTCATTCAAGCAAAACCGCCCACCAGAGTCATCAAGATCTACCATAATACTTGTATTTTTTTATCTATTTTTTTAACGAATAGAAAGCTAATTCGTTGTTGTGGAATAAAAAACCTTCGCAATGATAGACAATCTCATCTAATATTATATAAAATATCATACGAAATTCAAAAATTTATGATTCTCAAAAAAATGAGGGGTAGGGGAAAGATCAAAATGAGATTTCCACTATTAGAATTTTGAAATGTTTGGAAAAGGGTAGATGAATGAGACCCATTATAAGAATAACATTACATATGAAATTCTTTTATTCATACCAAATCAAAATTTTAATCCCTAACTCAATTAATAATGACATCAGGCTTTTATTACAACCCATGCTATTGAATCAATTGTTTTGGCATAAATTTCTTATCTTCTCAATACTCCATCAATTCCTCTTTTACGACAATTGATCTAATATTTTAATTCTTTCATGTTTTAACAGTTGTTAGTCGCCGTATTAAATAGTCGATAAAATATAATTTATTTATTCGTCTTTACAATCCTGAACCCATATGTGTTTCAGCAGGTCTTTAATTCGATTTTGAAATTCGCTATTAATACTTTTCCCTCTCACAGTAGCCTGCTCCAATCCCCTTACGGTATTGTATGTCCCATAATGGGTCTCATTCTTCTATCCAATTTATGCAGAGTGAGAGTTTTATATTCACCAATACAATATGTCCTTACATAACTTTCTGCATCGAAGTTATTTTCTTAAGCTTTTCGATCGATTAGTCCGATGGATTAATCCGAAACCTGAGAATTTAGGATTAGGGTAACAAATTTCTAACCCGAAAAAATATCAATCGAATAACCTGAACCGAAAAATTCAACACTTCAAATGGATGGCATGATTGACATTCCTGGCTCCAGTCCACACTTTTGAATAGTCACTCCACACTTTATACAATGATTGGAACAAAGACAAATTTGGTTGTGAATTTCGATGTGGCATATATATATCTACACGGACCAATCAATAATTCAAGTAGTCATCTGTAAGACTACTTCAATTCATGACATCCTCCAACCTAGCACATAAAAGACAAAATTTTAAGAATTAATTTTTGAAAGAAAAGTCATGTTAATTGATGAACTTGGTTAGTTAACACACTCCAAGAGCAATCTACTTTTATATATGTGGACCAATTATGTATTGACAAATGATATTTTTTTGTTGTTTCATTGAGATTTTATAAGATAATGATATTAATAGTTAATTATTCATTTAAAAATAATAAAAATTATACCATAATTCATATATATTTTTTCTTTATAAATAAGTATAATATTATTATATTTCCACCAACAAACCAAAACTCTTACTTTTTCAATTTTATATTCCAATTCATATAATTGTCATTTTTGTTATTAAATTAAGTATCAATATTTTAATTGTATGGTAACTTTTAATTAATTATGAATTTCAAATATAAATATTTTTTATATTTTTTGTTAGATTTTTTAAATTAGATTATACTAATATTTAATTCAAAATAAAGTAAAATAGAAATATGATTTAAACTGATATAATTGATGAGATTAGAAAATAAGTTAGATTATGAGTTACGAGGTATGATGTGTAAAATAGAGAAATATATATTTTATCAAAAAGTTGGTTATAGATGATGATAGTCTAAGAATGAAATCATTCCCGTGTGAGGTCTTTCACCTTCCTCAACCCCAACCCCACCCACCATGGGTGATGGCTTCACTAAAACCAAACCAAATTAGTAGAGGGATAGATACCATTTAGCACTCCAATATTTATGATTTTTTGCAATTATATCATAACGTAAGTATATTGACAAATCAGACTCTAACGTTTTGAATGAGTTCACAATCATATTCTGAAGATCGGATTCAAGCCAATTTTGTTATTTTGGCATGCTGGAAAGCCACGTCATTTACACATAAAAATAAAAAATAAAAATCTATAAAAAGTAAAACGGTGTCATTTCAGGTTTATTGCTGCCAACTCATTTTTTTTCCATTTTGAACTTCTCTCTCCTCACTCTCTCTTCGTTTCTTGAATCTCAAATTCAGACAGAAACAAACAAATTATCTTTCCCCTCTTTCTCTCATGGTTGCACCAACAGCAACCCACCCTGCTTCATTCTCACTTCACTTGTGAGATGGGTGAGATGTGAGGAGAACAGAGAGAGTAGCGAGGAAAATAAGCGTGGACATGGATGAAACGAAGATTCGGTAGCTGAAGAAGCTACGGAGGACGGATCTACCGCCCGATCCGAGCCGACTGCCTCGAACCGCCACAACCATCACGACCGCCCTGGGACAATTCCTCAATCACCGCACAAAACCGCAATCCTCTCCCCGCTCATTGATTATCGAAACAGTAAATAAGTTTCTACTGGTGGATTTGAGTGTGAGCACATATATATATACATGTGAATTTGTGTTGTGTGTGTTGTTGGTCAAATCCGCGTGTGTGTGTGAGAGGAAGCGAGAGAGATGAGTGAGAGGAAGGGAAAAGAGAAAAGTAAGATCTGAGAAGAGAGAGAGAGAGAGAATGATAGTGAGAATTTCAATTCAAAATAGAAAAAAGAAAAGGAAATGAAAAAAATATTAGTTGGTATTAGAACTACTTCTGTTAAGCTATTAGTTAGAAGTCTGTTAGTTTGTTCATGATCAGTTAAGTTGTTAGTCTGACGTGGACAAGTTGTTAGGTGAGTTACGTCTTTTGTAATATGTATATAAAGATGTAACAGATGAAATATAATTTTACTTTTCCTTTCGTAAACTTCATGATCTTCAGTTTATTCAATATGGTATCAGAGCCCTACATCTGATTTTTTTTCTCTCAACCTTCTTGTTTCTGTGCTTTCATGGAGTCTGCATCTTCAACAAACCTTCCATCCATGCATCCAATGAGCTTGAAACTGGATCGCACAAATTATCATTTCTGGAAAATACAAGTTCTGGCCACTGCGCGTGCCTATGGCTTTGAAGATATCCTTCTCCAACAACCTCCTGCCTCTCAGAATCCTGAATCGTCTTCTACATCTTCACTCCAAAATTCAACATATCTTGTCTGGTCAAACGTGATCGCCATGTTCAGTTGGATCTTAGCGTCAATAACTCCATCTATGGTGAGTTACATTGGAAGGTGTACTACAGCAGCTCAAATCTGGAATGCCTTTCATACTCTCTTTCAATCACAATCCAAAGCTCGTGCTATGCAGTTGCGCCACCAACTCCAAGTTATGAAGAAAGGAGACTCCAGTATTGATGAATACATACTGAAATTCAGAGACATATCTGATCAATTGTTCAGTATTGGTCAAACAATCTCAGAAGGTGATCTTATCTCCTATATCCTTCAAGGTTTAGGAGCTGAATTTGAAAGCATTAATGTTTTGCTTTCGTCGAAGTGTGAGGATATGACTATACACGAAGTACAGTTTGCTCTGCAAACACATGAACTTCGTCTGCAAAATCAGGCAACTATATCTCAGTCTACGGTTGCAAATTTGGCGTTTCAACCACAAGCGAATGCTGTGTATCAGCAATCCTATGGGTATAATCGTGGTCGAGGAGGATATCGGGGAAGAGGCTCAGGCCGTGGAAGAAATGGAGGTAGATATCAAGGTGGAAATAAACCTGTCTGTCAGCTATGTGGAAAGGCAAACCACGTAGCTTACAAGTGCTTTAAGAGGTTTGATGTGAGCTTCACCGGACCAGAAAACATATTTCCCTCAGCCTCATCTTCTTCTCAGCCGCAAGCAAACATGGTCACAAATTTTTCCCAAGTATCTCACTCTTACTCTTCAAATCTCAATCCTTCTCTACAGGATATTCAGCAAAATCCCAAGGTCTATACTGCAACTTCATCAAATCAGTCTCAAGCAACTTCAAACTGGTTTTTAGACTCGGGAGCCTCAGCTCATGTGACTGCTGATCTCGGAAATCTGCACGTTCAAACTCCATACAATGGGAATGACACTCTCACTGTAGGTAATGGCTCACAACTCCCTATCACTCATATTGGCTCGTCCTCTTTTGTCTGTCCAAACTCAGCCCATTCCCTTTTACTCAGTAACATTCTATTCGTGCCTCACATCACGAAGAGTTTGTTAAGCATCTCAAAATTCACATGTGATAACAACGTGTTTCTTGAATTTCACTCGAACGTTTTTTTTGTCAATGACAAACTTACTCACAAGATTCTGCATGAAGGTACACTTAGAGAGGGTCTCTACCACCTGGATCTCACCAAGGTGAAGTCATCTAACTCAACAAATAAATTCGTACCACAGCTCATCTCAGAAACCTGTCTCAATGCTCAACCTCACACTGATATAAATGTTTGGCACTCTAGATTAGGTCATCCATGTAATAAGGTGCTCAGCACAACTTTAAAGGCCATGAAAATGCCTTCAAATCTGTCTACTATGAATTTCTGTAATTCTTGTGCTGTAGGAAAAATTCACTCTATAAACTTCCCTTCTGTCGATATTAAAACCACAACTCCGTTTCAGCTAATTCATACTGATGTTTGGGGTCCAAGTTCTACACTTTCTATAGATGGCTTCAAGTATTATGTTCATTTTGTAGATGACTTCTCTAGGTTTACTTGGATCTTTCCCATGTCTGCTAAGTCTGAAGTAACATCTATCTTCAAAAAATTTCTCACATTCATTGAAAGACAATTTTGTACCAAATTAAAGGCAGTACAATCGGATTGGGGGGGAGAGTATAGGACTCTACAACCTGTGCTTGAATCTCTAGGTATTGAGTTTAGACATCCATGCCCTCATACTCATCAACAAAATGGGAAGTCTGAGAGAAAGCACAGACATATAAGTGAACTTGGTATCACCCTTTTAGCCTCTGCAAATCTCCCTCAAAAATTTTGGTGGGATGCGTTTGTAACAGCTGTCTATCTGATAAATAGACTACCTACGCCATCCCTCCAAAATATCTCACCATTTCAAGTTTTATTCAAAACTCCCCCTGATTATAAATTTCTCAAAACCTTTGGGTGCGATTGCTTTCCATACCTACGTCCGTATAATTCATCCAAGCTTCAAGATAGGTCATCAAAGTGTTTGTTCATCGATTCTGATCCTAAACACAAAGGGTATAGGTGTCTTCATCCAACTGGTAGACTTTACATAGCTAGAACAGTGGTTTTCAATGAAAAAGAATTTCCATACACTCAGCTGTTCGACACATCCCTAGCTCAGAACTCTACTCCTACACCTCCATCACTATTCATTCCTCCTTTATTACCAACTCCATCACCCATAAATTCTGCATCGATGCCTACACATTCATCTGTCAATCCAACCACTCCTTCTCTCTCCACCTCATTAAATATTCACACTCCATCTTTTAACTCATCTTGTCCAGTACAAAATACTCCATCACCCACGTACTTTCCCATACTCAGCTCACAAAATTAGGAACAAAGTTCTCATTCCAGTCAGCACCAGAATTTTAATCCCAGTTCATCTTCATCAATTCCTATTCCTTTGTCCTCAAATACTCATCCTATGGCCACACGATCCAAATGTGGAATCTCCAAACCTAAAGTTTTCATTGCTATATCCTCTATATCTCCCACTGAACTTTTGTCCACTTCCAAAAATTCTGGTTCCAGTGAATCGAACATTACAACCTTAATCATCGAGCCATCTCACGATGAGGATGCGCTAAGTCACCCTCGTGGTACAAAGCTATGTCGATGAAATTGAGGCTATTAAACCAAGGATACATGGGATGTTATTCCTCCTACATCTTCTACAAAACCTATTGATCGTAAATGGGTGTATCGGGTTAAGCTTCACGCAGATGACACGCTTGACAAACTCAAAGCTCGATTGGTTGCAAAGGTTTTCAACAGCTAGCAGTGTCCGGATTTTTGAAACCTTTAGTCCAAAGGGTCAAACCCGTTTACAGACGCCCGCTTTTCTCCTCGCTTCAACATATAAGTGGGATATTCAAGATATTGATATCAATAATGCTTTTCTCAATGGATATCTTGATCGTCCCGTGTACATGAAGCAACCTCCGGATTTGAGGATCCACCATCCCGATCGGTTATGTAGGTCAAGAAATCGCTTTATGAGCTTGAAACAGCTCCTCGAGCCTGGTATGATCGGTTAAAGAATCATCTCCTCAGTTTTGGTTTCAAATATTCATCGTCTGACCATTCATTTTTTTACATGAGGAAGGCTGAAAAAATTCTTTTAGTATTAGTGTATGTGGATGATATTCTTATTACTGGTGATGATCCTACTCTTGTGCGTCAATTCATTCAAACTCTTTCTGATGTCTTTGCTCTAAAAACATTAGGTAGTGTTAGTTTTTTCTTAGGCATTGAAGTTACTCGGAAAATCGGTCATTCCATCTATCACAAACAAAATACATCCGTGATCTACTTTGCAAAACCAACTCGCTGATTGCAAACCACGCGCTGCCTCCCTATGATTCGGTGTCAAACTTCATAGAGCCGATAGTCCACCTTTTCGATTTCACCCTCTATCGTAGTGTCATTGGTGCCTCCAATACCTAACCATCACTAGACCCGATATCTCCTTCATGGTAAACAAGCTTAGTCAATTTATCGCATGAACCCACGAACTTCAATGGAAAGCATGCAAGAGGCTTCTTCGGTATCTCGAGGAACTCTTCATCAATGTCTTCAATTTTGTTCGTCGTCATATCTCACTCTCACCGCATACTGATCTTGATGGGCCGGCTCGGTTGATGATCGCAAATCTGAGAGGATACTTTGTGTTCTTGGGAAATAATCTTTATCATGGAGCTCCAAAAGGTGTGTCGTTTCACAAGCTCCACCGCGCGTAATACAAATCGCTGGCGACACGCCTATGGAAGTCATTTGATTGCTTCACTTCTTCGTGAGATCGGCTACACGCCTCGTGCTCCCGCCGTATGGTGTGATAACAAAAGTCTTTCGCTATGGCGTCCAATCCGGTGTTACATGCTCGTACTAAGCACATAGAAATAGATGTACACTTCGTCCGTGATAAAGTGCTCAAGAAAGAACTTGATGTTCGCCATGTCTCGTCTGAGGATCAACTTGTCGACATTCTTACAAAACCGTTGGCAATTTCAAGATTTCAATATTTGGTTCACAAGCTTCGCTTCTACAATCATAGCTCAATATCATAAGTAGTTTGTTTTTTTTCGTTTTTTGTTTTCTGTTCGCAGGGGTTGTATTAGAACTACTTCTGTTAAGCTATTAGTTAGAAGTCTGTTAGTTTGTTCATGATCAGTTAAGTTGTTAGTCTGACGTGGACAAGTTGTTAGGTGAGTTACGTCTTTTGTAATATGTATATAAAGATGTAACAGATGAAATACAATTTTACTTTTCCTTTCGTAAACTTCATGATCTTCAGTTTATTCAATAGTTGGTAGTAGTAAATCGTGAAACAACATCGTTTTTTTTTTTAGATTTTTTTAAATTTCTGTGTAAATGATGTGGCTTTCCGACATATCAGCTATAAAAATTAGCTTAAATCCGTCACCAGGACACAATTATGAATCCATTCACAATGTTAAAGTCTGATTTGTCAATATATAATAATTGACATAAACGTAAAAAATCGTAAATGTTAGGGTGCTGCTAAATGATATTTACTTAAAGTAGAGGGAAAAGGTGACTCATTTGAACAGAAAACTTTATTGATGCTTCACCGAAACTTCATCCATTTAAAGAGTTCTAATTCATATCACAGAAGTCCTGATTGGAAACTCTCTCTTTCACTCCTCATTCCTATAATCAATGCACACAGTAAGAAAACGGTGCTGATCGGCTAGAGGGTGCGATAAGGTAAGTGCGGTCTATGCAACTTGTGGTTTTTCTTGGGGGATTTGATGATATGCAGCATTTGATTGATCGATTGAAATCATGAGTTTTCTTGAATGTAAGTGGGTTTATTTTTATTTTATTTTATTTTTGTTTTATTTTATTTTTATTTTTTGCTTTCACCATATGGGTGGATTAGGTATACTGTATGAGCACACTGATGTTCATCAAAGAGTAAATGCATTATGGTCAATAAGTAATTCGTGGGTGCCTTGTCTGAGTAAATGCATTGTTCCTTAGTTTGGCAATTGACTTTGAAAGTCAATCCGGATGCGTATTTCTTCTTTGATCATTGTGTTTTGTCAAGAACAATGAGATTGATTCTGGGACATGTAGTGTTTCGTCTTTCTTTTATGGAAATTAGAAAACCGAACTATACAGAAAGGGGGCTATTTTCTTGTTTTGCTTCTTAAAAAATCGTTTTTGTCCCATCGGTTAATTAGTTGATGGGTATTCTATATTCTATCATAGAGAAACATTGTACTCTCTTGTTTTTCTAGCCCCGTTTCACTTGACTGTAAGAATTTATGTTATCAGTGATTGGTTTGGTGGAGTCGGTTCTGAGCTCATTCAATAGGTTTGGGCTTGTCTTGTCTTATGCGGTGTAGATCATGTTTATTGACATGAAATGTACCTTACATTTTATGCGATGTATAGATGGTGTTTTTTCCCTACTTTACTTTAGATTGAAGGTTTATGTTGATTGTATCTGTGAATGACATTGAACGTGTGTTTATTTGAATAATTCTAAGCGATTATATATTTTGGGCACGGAGGATTTCTTGGTCCTTGTTCGCTGCTGAACTTCACTAGTAACACTGCTGATTGCTTACAAGAGCTTTATTGCTTTTGTAGGTGTTTTCTTTTAGAATACAGATATATTTGTTTAACTAAATGAGTCAAACTCTTGGGGCTCGTTACTAAATATTGGCACTACTTTTGTGGGGGAAGGGGTTAGATTCTTGACTCTTCTGGACTACAGATTAATTCAATTAGGAGATCTACTTATAACTATCCAAGCATATCTATATGATGTGATCATGCATGTCGTTTCCTTATTTAGAGGTTTTCTGGTCAGCTTTTCTGTAGTTCATTTGCTTTTCATATCTCTGACATACTAGTGCCGTTTATGCTTATGTGATTTACACATGTCAGGATATCTTTCTCTCTGTTTCTTTGATGCTACTCACATTGCAGCTATTCATATTTTAAGGTTCTCCATCCATGTCCTTTTGATTATGATGTTGTATTTTCCTGCAGATTTTGTGCTACAAAATTCCTGACTATTAAGTAAAGGACAATGGGAGAGGTGGGTGATAAAGACATGGTTGTCACTCAAATTAGCCTTGGAGGGCTAAAGAATTATGTCATGGCTAAGACGCTTTCGGGAGAGGTTTGTGATAAAGACATGGTTGTCACTCAAATTAGCCTTGGAGGGCTAGAGAATTATTTCACCGCTAAGATGCTTTCGGACTACCTTGAAGATAAAGTTGGACTTGTCTGGAGGTGTCGAGTAAAGACTTCCTCAACTCCACAGGACTTATATCCAAGTTACGAGATTGATACTGAGAGTGTGCAGAGGAAAAATGAATACGAGAAGGTTGAACCTCATGCTTTTGTGCATTTTGCAGTTGCGCAGTCATGATGAGCATTGGCATTGAAACTATCAGGTTCTGGAGACCTTAGATTGGGCAGACATATTTTAAAGGTTAGTTTGGGCCCACAAAATCCTTACCGTTTGAGAGAAAGGAGAAGAACTGCAATACCCTATAAGGTACCGGATGTCACAATTGAGATTGGGGCTATGAAGAGCCGAGACGAGTTTTGTTGTTGGTTGGAGGGGGCCTCATACGGGGGTTGATTTTCTTGTTGATCCATTCAACGGTACGTGCCAAATACTTTTTATGAAGGATACTGCATTCTGCTTAAGAGGTGAAGCCAGGCCGGCTGTCATAAAATGCAATTTCAAGATTGAGTTCCTAGTGAGGGAAATAGACGAGATAAAGCGTTTCAAAGATTTTTCTTCCGTGGTGGTTTTATTTCATCTGGCTTCATCACCCCTGGTTTATTATAGAACTGCAGATGACGACATCGAAGAATCAGTGCCCTTTAATTTGTTGCATGATGATGATCCGTGGATACACACAACAGATTTTGTTCCAAGTGGGGCACTTGATAGGTCTAACACTTACCGTATATCTGTCCGACCTAGGAGCCTTTCACAACTCGAGAAGGCCTTGGGATATCTTCAAAACCGTAGAGTGCCAGTTGTGAATGGAAGTCCACTAGAGCACCTCCAGGTGCAGGATGAGCCTGATTTCGGGGTGCCAATGTCGGATCCATTTTTCTGCTTTCTGTACAAAGTCGGTCTGAATTTCAAGGTTATGTTTATGGTAAATGCCATTGTGCACAAAGGCATAATCAATCAACAGTAGATGTCAAAGGAGTTTTTTCATCTGTTGAGAAGTAAGACAGAGGAGATCAATTTGGTTGCCCTTAAGCACATGTATTCCTACAAGTGTCCCATTTATGATCTACAGGGCTTTGGATTCTGTGCAAAAATGGCTTATTAAAAATCCTAAATTCCTTCAGAGGCCAGAGCAGATGGATGATATATTTGAAGTTAGAAGATTGGTCATAACTCCATCGAAAGCCTATTGTCTTCCACCTGAGGTTGAACTGTCGAACAGAGTATTAAGAAATTACAAAAATATCTCCGATCGGTTCCTAAGAGTAACTTTCATGGACGAAGCAATGCTGACCCTTAATAAAAATGTGCTTACATACTATGCAGCTCCTATTGTTAGGGAAATTACCTCAAATCTCAACCCGCAAAGGACCACTATGTTCAAACGGGTGAGGGATATTTTATACAAAGGTTTCTACTTGTGTGGTCGAAAGTACTCTTTTCTGGCCTTCTCTTCAAATCAACTAAGGGACCGTTCGGTCTGGTTCTTTGCTGAAGACAAAAATACAAGTATTGACAGAATCAAAAGTTGGATGGGAAATTCACTAATCGTAATGTTGCAAAGTGTGCAGCAAGAATGGGGCAGTGCTTCTCTTCAACTTATGCTACAGTTGAAGTCCCTTCATCACAAGCTAACTCAAAGCTTCCCGATGTTGAGAGAAACGGGTATATTTTCTCTGATGGAATCGGCATGATAATCAGCTGATCTTGCAAATGAAGTTGCAGAGAAATTTCAGCTGAGCACGAAACTACCCTGTGCTTATCAGATGCAGGCCACAAAGATGTTGTTGCTCGTTGGCCTGGTGAAAACAATGGACCCCGCTTGCAACTCCGTCCAAGTATGAAGAAATTTGATTCAAATCACACAACACTTGAGATTTGTTCTTGGACACGATTTCAGCCTGGTTTTCTGGATCGTCAAATTGTCACACTACTGTCTGCTTTAGAAGTCCATGATGAAATTTTTTGGAGAATGCAAGAATTGATGGTTTCAAGACTTGATTGCATCCTCGAAGACCCAGATATGGCATTTGATGTGCTTACTGCTTCATGCACTGATCAAGGGAATGTAGCGGCAATGATGTTAGCTGCTGGTTTCAGGCCTGATTCTGAACCTCATCTACGAGGGATGCTGACGAGCATTAGAGTTTCCCAGCTTGGGGACCTTAGGGAAAAATCCAGAATTTTTGTTCATTCAGGAAGGTGGTTGATGGGTTGTTTGGATGAACTTGGTGTTCTTGAATATGGTTAGTGCTTCATCCAGGTCTCAAAGCCATCTTTAGAAGATTGTTTTGCGAAGCATGGATCAGAGTTTTCTGAGACCAAGAAAGACCTTGAAGTGATCAAGGGCCTTGTTGTAATTGCAAAGAACTCGTTCACCCTGGAGATGTGCGGATTCTAGAGGCAGTTGATGTTCCTGGACTGCACCATCTTTATGATTGTTTCGTCTTCCCTCAGAAGGGAGAGAGACCACATGCAAATGAAGCATCTGGGAGTGATCTGGATGGCGATCTCTATTTTGTTACGTGGGATGATATGCTTATTCCTCCGAGCAAGAGAAGCTGGATCCCGTTGGACTATGAGCCTGGAGAAGTTAAACTAAAGCCACGTGAAGTGACGCACGCGGTAATTGACCTGACTCATAACAATATATACATATGTATATCTTATTTTTTTAATGCCTTAGTCTGCACCTGTTAAGGTAGTATTGGTTCTGCTGCAATGTGATGGATATAAACACTCTGTCCATTCTGCAGTATTTGAATTACCTCTGATAATTCAGTATATGACAGAGATGTATTATGTCATGAGGCAGACTTACTCGCTGTGTTCGAACTTCATTATGTTCGTCTTAAATAATGTGGCGACTATTCATTGCTTTCTCGGTGTTATTTCTGTATGTTGAAAAAGCTGTAGAGGATAACTGACTACTTCCTTCTTGATATTAGGGGTATATGTTTTAACACAACTTGCTTTTTATGCAGGTCATCATTGAATTTTTCACAAAGAACATGGTAAACGAAAGTCTGGGTACTATCTGCAATTCTTACGTGGTTCATGCTGATCTGAGTGAATATGGCGCATTGGACTAGAAGTGCATTAAGTTGGCCGAGCTTGCAGCCATTGCCGTTGATTTCCCGAAAACAGGAAAGTTGTATTTACGCCTCCAGATTTGAAGCCTCAGATGTAACCGGACTTCATGGGGAAGGAAGAGCTTCAATCGTACAAGTCCAAGAAGATCTTAGGCAAGCTCTACCGTAGAGTCAGAGATGCTTATGACCTAGATTATGAAGCATCTTCTCAACTGACATATCCTGCAGAACACATCTTATATGATCAAGAACTTGAAGTCACAGGTTCAAAAGATTTTATTGCTGATGCATGGAGCTGCAAGTGTTCGTATGATGGACAGTTGAGCAGCCTCTTAGGACAATACAAATTGAATAGTGAAGATGAGGTCGTCACTGGACACATATGGTCCATGCCTAAGTTCAGTAGTAAAAAACAAGGGGAGTTGAAGGAAAGACTGAAGCATGCCTATAGTGCCCTCAGGAAGGACTATAGGAAAGTGTTTGAGTGCATGGGCCGTGGCTTTGATGAGCTGCTCGATCATGGGAAGAATGTTCTTTACGAACAAAAGGCATCGGCTTGGAATCAGGTAACATACCATGAAAGTTGGGTGAAAAAGTCCAAGGAGTTACAAGAGGTGGATTATTCTGGGAAGGCAGTTTTGTTCAGCTTTGCTTGGATAGCTGCTGATTATCTTGCTCTGATTAAAATCAGGCGCAGAAGGATGGAAAATGCAATCTCCAGTAAGCCCATTGATTCTCTGGGCAGGTACCTGGCTGATAAAATCTAACTTAACGTTCTTGTTTCTTGATCATATGGCTGTAAGGCCACTCTGCCGCTTTTGGAAGTCAGTATCTGCCTTGCACAAAACCTTTTTTTTGCACGGGCAAGCTGTCCTCCATCATTTTGCTTTTGTTTCTTCGTAGCAAGTTATTTGAACTTGCTCTTGTTATTTAAAGTTTCCCATTACAATTGATCTGTAATATTTCTCAAGATTTATGTTTATGAGTTGGTCACTGGATTTTTATGAAGTTCTTGATTTCAATACGCACTCCATTGTCTTAATACACGCTCTTAGCCTTTATAACTATTTAATTTTCGAAGTGTTTTTATCAGGATACTATTTTAGAAACAGGTGCTTTAACGATGACCTTTTGTGAACATACTATTCTTCCTCTATAGTTCTGTGAAGCTCTTCAAAGAAAGGGCATACAGTTTTTCGCATTGGATTCTATGACATACAATCATCTTTTTCTGTTCATGTGTCGGCATTCTACTCTGTTACCTGTGCAGCTAATGGAAAGCATACAAATGCATGTTGTGAACAAGAGTGATGGACCAGTAATTGAATTGATGGACGAGCCCATTGACCACGTCCACCACAAAGGTATGTGATGTTAAAGAAAGCACTTGTTGTTCAATTATTTGTTTCACCTACCCATCTTGAATATACCTCACTAGTTATTAACAACATTTAAGATCAACCATCCAATCCCTTTGAGTATGTGTCAGTTGGTGGGCAGTGGTTTGATTAATGAATTATATACCAGTTAGTATCAGCCACATGTAATATTTTCTCCTTACAGAAATTGAAATCCACTTAAATTTTTTGACATTTTAGTTCATCGTTAAAGTCAACCTTGGTTGAAGTGGGACATGATACTTTTTTTTTGATGAAATTGTCATAACAAACACTGGAAAAGTCTTCCCTATCAACCCTCTTGCCCCATTGGAAGAGAAGACAAGAGACGTCGATATTTCTTTTATCTTGTGTGCTGCATTTGTTGTGCTGCTCTGACACCGTTGTAGAAACTTTATTTTATTTTCATGCTTTGGCTGAACTGCTACGATTGTTGGAGAAGAACATGCAGGAAATACGAGGCTAGCTAAGTAGTCCCATGATGATGTAGTAACAATGATGGAGTGTAACTTAGGGGCACATCAATGTGTTTGAATAACAAATTGAAGTCGTAAATTTTTCACTAGGTTATCTTGGGACCAAATGTCTGCTCATAAAGAAATTTAACGACTTATTAACCTTCACGACTAATGCTGACCCGGTTAATATACACTTACATGACATGCATAGGTAAAATGAAACGCAAGACAGAAATACGATAGGAAGTAAATGCATATCTATTGTAACTGCAGCCATGATTTATCTTATGATTTGGTAAATAATTAGTGGTTGAGTTTAAAAATGTGGTTTTTTACTTTGGTTTCCTTTTTACTCATGAAGGTGGCTGCATGTGACTGCATTTGCTTCAGACCATTTTCTTGTACGAATTCGTCTCCACCTAACTCATCACGCGAGTACTTTGAAAAACCTAGATATTTCATGAGTAGTGAGGGGCACTTATCTTATTCTTATGTTGATTTTAGGATTTTGTTTGGATTTTTATCTGAAATCCCACATGTTGTCTTTTTCTCGAGCTCCACCGCGATGGCTGCGGTAGCATAAGCACGTTCGCATCGGTTTCATGGCTATCAGTCTGTTTTAGCTACTAGAAACTGTTTCTGCCATTGAAGAGTAATAGCATTTCTTCAACTATGTTACTTAGCACTATCTTATTTCATTAGAACTTGGCAAATTGAGATGATTTACGATATTTTCTAGTCGATTTTACACATCCTAGGTTGACCATATGTACATAAGCTTCTCTGAGGAGACAACATTAGCAACATAGATACACTATAATAGCTGTCTCCAAGATTATTTATCTTTACCTTCTTCTTGCTCATTTTCAAGTGCAGGTGTTGAGCCATTCCAATACAGCAGCTCCTCAACCATCTGCAATGCCACTCTATTCTCCTCATCCATTGCGTCGCCGACTTCATCGACCTCTGACAAAGTCGACCCTGATGACTGGGACGAGGAGCTGTGGCTAGGCGTTGTCTTCTTGAGCTCCACCTTCATCACCCACTGGGAGCCCGAGCCCCTCCCCGCCCGCTTCTGCCACACCCCGATGTTGGAGTTGTCATTGTCGAGCCTCAGACAGGTGATGGAAGGAGCTGGATTCTTGCAGCATTTCCTGAGCTTGGCTCCCAGCATCTCCGACAGCACGGTCTGTGACGAAGCCGCATTCGTGTTTTGATCCGAGCCATTGCTCGTGTTCGGAAAGTTTGTCTTTGCATTGTGGCCGTTCATCAAAATGGCTGCTTGATCATATGCCCTCGCTGCGGCCTCAGCCGTCTCGTACGTCCCCAGCCAAATCCTCTTCTTCCTACAGACAAAAATCGAAAAAAGTGTTAGTATATGTGTCTGTTAACAAACAAGTACGTGCTCTGTACTAGGAAAAAAACTCGAGAAATGAATTAAGGGTTGTTGTCCTATTTTCTTACAGTAGAGGGTGGCGGATTTCTGACACCCATGAGCCCCATTGGCGCTGCCTGACACCTCTGAACTTGTTCGATTGTACCATGATTCTCCAAGGTAATTAGTTAGAGAGAGAGAGTGAAATTAACTGCAAAAGTTGGCTAGGTGAAGTTTGAGGAGAATAAGGTGAGGGTGTTTTAATGGGAGGTGTCGGTGGTGGAGACTGAGAGACTACCGAAGAAAGTGGCAAAGTACTTTTGTGGTTGCAATAAAGGCTTCCACCAAACCATGAGAGATTCATAACTACTTCGTTTCGATTAACCAACATCACTCCAATGGTCATTTCTTTTTCTATATTTGAGGAGGACTTGAAAGAGAGTGCTGTGCTCCAAGTAAATGACTATGTTACCCTTTTCGAGCGAGATCGGTCAAGATAAGATAGAGACGTGATTTGAATGCAGGTAAAACTTGAATCTATCACCACTCCAATTCAAGGAAGAGGCTTGTTTCTTTAGTATAGATTGTTGAGAACTCCATTCCATTCCCGAATTTTATTTTTTAACGTATCAAATTCAACTCGAGAGAAGACTTTTCTTCTTTTCTGGGTGCTACTTCCCAACTTAATGATTCTGGCTGCATAATTTATGATGATATGAAATGAGATAACCTACATATTTCTCAAAAAATAGACATATCATTTATGTGTGTTTGGTGAAATTGGACTTCTCGACCACCTAATTGATGGGATAAAAGGTTTTCATGTACTATTTATTGAAATCCAATTGACTAGATAGCTATCCAATGACAATGATTTAGAAGGTTGATTTACAAATGAAAATATACACTTACCTTTTTTGAGAACTAAAATTATTATGGTTCTTCTATTTCTTATAATCTAACGATTAAGATTAAAAATAATCATATATTATCCTCATATTTTACTGGAAACTTTTTTTAGTTCTATAATCAAAGGATTTATATATTTATTTACGGTAACTCTTTCAACATATACAATCACTATAATTACATAAACAACATCATGAATTACATGAACATAACAACAAATTAAAATTCGAAAGATCTCACATGCACAAGAATTACGAGTACATGAACAATAAAAAATGAAATGTGAAAGAATTTCAAGATAATGATCTCCAAATCGAATGTGAGATATTTTCGAGATGTTGATCACAAGTACCAAAAAATTAGGGATTTGACCATTTTTTATCATTAATTAATTATGACTCGTCTGATTTTATTCAATCTAAGGATGATTATTGATTAATAGTTCTTATTTCTCAAAATACTTGTGGTTCTTATTTGATCAATTATATATATATATATATATAGGGGAATAACGTGAGAACTATTTTTATCATGGTAAGCGTGAGAACCAAAACCGATAAATTCATCGTGAAAGTTGATGAATCCACGAGAAAAAATATCGAATCCAAAAAATAGAATTTTCGCCTCATGGGATTCGAACCGGGTGAAAATTCAATTTCAATTCATTAACTTTCTCAATGGATTCATCAACTTTCATAACGAATTCATTTGATTCTTAGTTTTAGGATAAGAATGGTTCTTATTTGAACCAAACTCTATATATATATATAATTGAACAAATAAGAACCACAAGTATTTTGAGAAATAAGAACTCATCTTGATCATATATTTTTTATAATCACCGGTTAAGATTGAATCATTTGTTTAGTCTTAAAAGTTTTACAGATTTTGTAAATAAGGATAATATAGTAATTTTAATCTCACTATAACCGACCTCATCCTATAATTAAGGAATCGTGACCTTTATTTGTGGTAATTTTCCATTTGATTTTATCTATTATTCTTTGCAGCTTATTGTTAAATTCTTATCCAAACAACTAATATAATTATTATAGTCGCTTTGCTTGTGTGTCATTTTTTACGGTGAAGTAATGGAATCAATTTTTTTTTTTCATTTCTTTTCTACATGTTTGTTTATATATTTTTAATAACTTAGTTTACAAGTTTCAATACGTATATATCTTAATTGATTTTTCGTTGAATTACATATTTTTTTATTCAATATTGATGATTCAAGTAATGCCTAATAATACTAGTTGATTACCAATATTTTTTTTGTATTTTTGTTATAAGTAAGGGTTCTAGGAGTATTTTTTAAATAAATGGATTCGTTTGTAGCTAATATCAAGTTCGCGGTAGAACTAGTAGTCTTGTGATTTTCATATTGTTATTTGTAATTTTTGTGGGATGCTGTTTGACAAAAAAAATGCTTTCACTTATTTCACATATATTCGTATACTACATACTCTTTGCACAAAGTGTTTAGTGTACTTGCATAATGTAATTTAATATTGTGCATTATATCAAAAAATTCAATATTAATTTTATCACTAACTTTTTCACTCATTGTGTTTGAATAATGTTGTAACGGTTCATGCATAAGATTGATGTTAGCGGTGCACAATAATTATAATCTTTCTAATTACGTATTGTTGCAATAAAATTGAAAGATTGTTAGATTCTTATCATAGTCAATTTCGATAGATTCAAGACTTTATCCAATTTTGATTACGTTGACATGCCGATGCGAGGCCAATAAATTTACAGTTATAGTATGAAGGGGTGTTGCATGATTATTTATTGTCTTACCTTTCTTTTGAAGGAGCCTATTATTAATTATGTGCATATGGATGCAGTAATTTATCTTTCACTTGTTAGTGTTACACAAAATATTTACGAATTTTCCACTAATTATATGGGAGTCGGTTGACGTTTTATACAAAATTTAAAGAACATGAACAATATTACTGTGGCAAATAAAAATTCTCCATGGATAGAAAGCTAGCTTCAGTGGTATGACAGTGTTGATAACTTAAAAAAACAAAGCTCCATTAAATCTATGATTGAAATATCTGAATAAAAAATGCACAATAATCAACATCTGATGAACATTAATATGTACTATGTGCATAGATAATGTGTTCAATTTCAAGACATGTATTGTCCGTACAATCCTATGCACAACTACTGAATATATATACATAAGAAACCAACTATCAATACAGATACTTTATCAAAGAAAAAAAAAATCAATCTATGTTAATATATTTCTAAAATTACATGTTAAGCTACTTTGTTTCTTTAGAACCCGTCATGATATCTATAACAATATAATCTTTTAATTTTTACCAGATTTTGAATACAACTATGGAAGACCACTTACGCAAATAGCAAAAAAAAGAACATAGAATCATACAAATTTATAAAAAGAAAAAATCACACACCACAATATCATGTGGTCCACCTCAAAGGTTAGATATCGAAATAGAAAAAGTTTTGTGCAATATATTGAAAATTCTGAAATAAAACACAAATTATAAATCATCAAATAAATTAAACAAAAAGTGATATTCACACCGTTTTATATTCATATGCACAAAGAAACACAAACAAATATATAGAATGACATACCGGACATGTAGCTAATCGACTTTTCAAGAAACCTTTTCGAGACATCTTTGAGAGCAAAAAATAATGAAACTACAAGCAATTTTGGCCAGAAACAATGAGTGGCAATGCAATTTCGTTTCTGATATTTTGATGGCAATAAAAATCGTATATCAAAATAAGGGGTTCATCAAGAATTGCGTGAAATCCACTTGTAGTCCTCATTTTTCTACACCGAATCTTGAACAACAAAATCGGCCAAATGCACAAGCCACAAGGTGTCGACGCACAACGTAGAAAAATTACAGAAGAAGAATGAGGAATCATGATTTTGAGGTTTGAAATCAATTTTGTTATTTTCAAATTGACAGATAATGAAAACCCCTAGGGATTTGTTTGGTTTCAACTCAAATCGCAAGAAATCTACAAATTGGCGAGAATCAAGGAAAATGGTTGAATGGATTTGACTCTTTTATCCTTAGGTAACTTAAATTGGAAAAAACGTAGGCACTATATTAATTTGTGTGATGCATTAGTTGTAATCTTGACCATTAAATCACTCATCATCTATGGTATAAAATGGTTCTCATTTCTCACTTAAGAGATGGTTCCCTCTATAACCAATGTCTCTCTCTCTCTCTCTCTATATATATATATATATATATATATATATATATATATATATATATATATAGATCGAATGATCAAATAAACCACATCTTTTTGCGAACTCGTGAACCATGATAAGACGTTGAAGATGATGCACAAAGCGGTATAAAGTTGTGCATAACGAAAACTTTCTAAAATAATTTTGTTGTTCAACAATTTTAGAAAGTTTTAGTTATGCACAACTTTATATCGCTTTGCATCATCTTCAACGCCTTATCATGGTTTTCAAGTTCTCAAAAAGATGAGCTCTCATCTGATCCATACCCCTATATATATATATATATATATATATGAGAATTATATTTTTTTCTCAGAACTCTACGAACTATTTATAAGACATGTAAAGATGATGCAAAGAATGATATAAAGTTGTGCTCAATGAAAACTTTTTAAAATTGTTTTGTTGTGCAACAATATTAGAATAATTTTTTTGTGCACAACTTTATAGATTTTGTTCATCAATTTTATACGTCTGTGCATAGTTCTCACATTCTAAAAAAAATGAGTTCTCACTAGATATATATATTGAGGTTCAAATAAGAACTATTTTTAATGTGAGAACTAAAAATCATGAAAATTTACAATGAACTAAATGAATTCGCTATGAAAGTTAATGCATCCGTTGATAAAGTTATAAAATTCAAAAATCTAGAATTTTCAACTGGGTTGAAATCCATGAGGGGCGAAATTCTATTTTTTTTAAGATTCAGTAACTTTCCCAAAAATTTATCAACCTTCATAATGAATTCATAATTTTTTGGTTTTCACGATAAATATAGTTCTCACGTTAAAACTCTCCTATATATACACGAGCACGCACACACAACCTGCAGAATATTAGTAAGTTTTCTCAGCTCAATTTTTTTTTCTTTTAATGTTAAAGTAACACAATTGTTATGTCTAGGTATTAAATAGCTCAATTCGGGTAAAAATCTTTATATATTAAAAAAAACAATCCAATCATAATAGAGCTCATTTTGTGCGCATAAAACTGCATTTGTGTGTGTGTGTTGGCTAGTGGTAGAGTGGTTAATGTTCGAGGCCAAAGGTCTCGGGTTCGAGTTCACCGTGATGCAGCCTTTTAAAATTTCTGTATTAATTGAACAAAAAAAAAAAGTTTTCAAAATTTTCCTATTTCGACTAAAGAATTAACTGATCTATCTTTAGTGATCTATCTTTGGTGCTGTCTCTTCTCTCTCTCTCTTAATATAGTAGATACTAGGGTGGAGGTAAAACAATTTATCTTGAGAATTGAATGCTAACTGTATTTATGTTTACCAATTTATCTTGAGAATTGAATGCTAACTGTATTTATGCCTCTTTCAACTCCAATGCTAATTACTTTGTCCTATTAGTGATCCTTTTTTTTTGTCAATTAATACAGAAATTTTTAAAAACTGCGTCACGATGGACTCGAATTCGAGACTTTTGGCATCGGGCATTAATCACTCTACCACTAAGCCAACACACACACACCTATTAGTGATCATTTCATTACTAGCTAATGTTCCCTATAGGTTATTCTGGCGTAATGGTCAGTTTTGTAGGTTAGATTTTAGGAGAAAAAGCCATGTAATTACAAACACAAAGTTCAATTGCCATCACTTATTACTTAAGAGTTGGTTTCTTGTACATCTACTCACACGGTACGGTACGAATGTTATTAATCACTTTTTGTTAATAAAAAATCAGAAATGATTTTCTATTAACCAATGGTGGTTAATAGCATCGTTACGGTACGTGTGGATGTACAAGAATTTTTCTGATTACTAAATGTATATGTAAACGACGTTATGTAGTACATCAATAGTCTCATTGTTCAATATTTATAAAGACGGTACTTAGAGTTGATTTCTCATACGGATAATGATGTTCGCACGATGTAAATAGTTTAATGATCCTATTTATGATTTAATTAAATTTTAGTTATGGATTAATATACTAGTGAACTGAAATTTACTAATTGTGAAATACGTATGTCTAAATCGAAACTTAAATCTAATATGAAGTATTTAATTTGCCGACATTTTGTTATGTTTGGATCCTAATATAGATTCTTTGACTTAGGGGTGTAATCGAATCGAATCGAGCCGAACACCATCGTGCTCAAGCTTGGTTTGTTTAGTATCGAGCCGAGTCTCGAGCTTTATTTATCGAATATTTCGAGCTCACGAGCTTATTCGAGCTTTAATCGAACCCAAATAAACTTTCTAAATTTAGATATATATTTAGAATATTGATTATTTTATCCATAATAACACAATATATTTATTGATTTCTTATAACAAATAAAAATAGTTAGAGATTTAATACAATAATTACTAATTATAGAAAGAAAATAATTATATCTAGGTAATAATTTTATATTTTCAAAGTAAATCAGTAACGAACTTGTTCACGAGCTAACGAGCCGAATACTATCATGCTCAAGCTTGGTTTGTTTAGCTAACAAGCTTCACTAAACAAACTCGAACAAACTTTTATCGAGCCGAGCTCCGAATAACTCACGAATAGCTTGACTCATTTACACCTACTTTGACCCAATAAGTTTGCTATGATTTGAACAGATGGAAAGATAATACCCAATTAGTTTGTTTCATAATTCCCACTAGGGGGGGTTAAATAATTATACCTTGTAACTTTTATAATAAGTAATTAGTTCTAACGTAAATTTTTTTGAGGTAGTTTTACCTCAAAACTGAGAATAGTATATCCTCGTGAATTTAATTGGGGTGATTTTATTTTGAACTGAGCTCAGATCCATACGAGGAAGTTGAATTGCTCACTTTAGTTTGGGCTGCACATATAGGCCCAAATTTGATATTTATTTATTTTTCTTAAAGAATGTTTGTATTTTTGGTTGATTGAACTCCTATATGTTAATTAAAAAGAATATTGAGTATATTTTATTCATGTTATATTCAAGTAGGTTTCTTTACTACAGAAATCCAGAATTAAACAAATCAAATTATATGCTAACACATACACATTATTTTTTTCGTTTTATTTTTTATTTTTACAATGCTCGATTACTTCAACCTTTTCACTTTAACAAGAAATAAAGTATGTAAACCCCTCTTTAATTACTCTATTTGTAAGAGAAAGTACAATTAATCATTTAACTTTAAGATTTTATGATATATCTAGTAATATATATATATATATATATATATATATATATAGGGGTTGGTTATAGAGAACCACCCCTATGTAGAAAATAGAACTAATCTACACCATCAAAATTAGTAGATTTAATGGTTGAGATTAAGAATCTGTAAATAAGGAATTATGAATTAATTACAGATTAATACACGTATTTCTATATTTACGTGTGAATAAGGGTGATTTAGTAATTTTATTGCACAAAATCGTAACTCTCTCTCCTTTCCGAAATTTCTTGAGCACCCTTCATCTATCTCTCATCTCTATAGGTAAATTAACCCTAACTATTTACGCCTCATTTATTTGTCCGCAAACATCATCCATTCGGAAATTTATCTCTATCGGTCTCCATTCCAATTTTTATGCATATGAAATACGTCTATTATGCATACGAAATCGGAAGACGTATTGTATTAATTTCCTCGATAAATGGTTATGCATATGAAATACGTTTATTATGCATATGAAATACGTCTATTATGCATACGAAATCGGAAGACGTATTGTATTCATTTCCTCCGATAAATGGTTATGCATATGAAATCGTTTATTATGCATATGAAATACGCTCATTATGCATACGAAATCGGAAGACTAATTTTATGACGATATAAGAAATACTAAACAACAAAGAACGAAAGAAACATGTTGCTTCCATTGTTAGTCTCAGATCACGAGGTTGGACGAGATGAAGATTACGTAATAATAATATTACATATACAAATAAATGATACGAATTTAATAGATATCAAATCCCATGATTTAAGGAATATAAACGTTAATACCTTTTGGATGATTTACTAATTTAACCTTCACCATTTTCGGTTATTATAAAGTATTAAATATGGATATGTATTGTCAACCACAAGATTAGATCAAATGAAAGGTGAGGATTAGTTCTTAGTTCCTAAATTTTATATGGTTCTATTTGATCCATCCCTATATATATATATATATATATATATATATATATATATATATATATATATATAATGTATTTATGTATACATAGGAACTAGACACACATGCATATCTATTGTATATGGTAATAATATAGTGTGTCTATGTGTTGCCTATTAGGTTTAGTAACGACGTCGAGATCAGATCAAAGCCCTGCTTCGAAATTCACCGTGACGCAATGACTTAAAATTTCGTAATAATATAATATAAACTAAAAACCTAATGTAAAGTAATTAAAAAGGAAACTTTGATAAAAGTTCATTAAAAGTGCAATTATATTGAACAAATAATTCAATTATTTCAAGAGTCAACGTAGGGGCATTTAAGTAATTTCATAGGACAAGTCACAAGTGGGTGAGGCGCACAGCCCATGCTCTCTCGCTTACCCACTTCAACAGTTCAACACAAGGCACCTACGGCTCTCTCTCTCTCTGTGCTACTGTATTCGAGAATCAACATCCCATGAAATAGTTGGTTGACCAGGTCAAGGGGGTAATCAGTCTATTCCTCAGGGGTTTTGTATTTCTCAATTGAAATATTTGATTGATTGATCAATTTTTGCCTTTTCTTTTTTGTTTGTTTGGATTTCAGACTAGTGGGCTCTATCCTTTAGTGGATGTTTGGATCTGGGCTTCGAAAAGGGAATGATTTTTCCGAGTTTTGGCTGTAGCAGTAGCGTCACCAGTGGATGAAGTGGAGATCAATTCCCTCTTGGGTTTCTCAGTTGATTGCATGCATATGGGGTCAGTTCTTTTAGCTCTCCCTCCCTCCCTACCTGTGTGTGTGTGTTGGGAGTGGGGAGTGGGGGGTTGCTCTTGAATGATTAATCAATTTGTTATAGCAGAATATCCTAAAAAGTTTGGTTTTCAGGAATGAATGGTTTCATTTAGCTGGTTATTTAAGTTCCCTTGAGTTTAAATTTGGTGGGCAGCTGGAAAATGAGAAGCTCTTGTTATTTTTTTATTTTAATTTTTGAAGCTAAAGATTAAGTAAAATTACTCAAGATTCGAACTGTTTATTTCTGTCTGTGGATTCACATTTAACACTATGACGAAGTTGTAAAGATGGAGTCACTCAAAAGCATACACACCTTTCTGGAATATAGGCCAACATGAAGAATAAAAGTTGTAATCTATTTTTGCTTGAGATTTTGGGTAAACGGTTTTAGTTAAGAATTTAATGCCTTACTTTAGTTTGTTCGTCCATTTGTGGTTTGGAATCTTAGTTTTGCTTGTCTATTAAGCAAGCTACAAGCGTGTGCCTACAGAAAGTTTTGGCATGTCTCTTTCTTTTGCATCATTCTTTGCTTGCATAAGAGTTTGTTTTAGTACGTAGGTGTCTCTCGTTATTCTTTTATTAGCTATAGCATGAGAAGGCATTTGTTAATGGAGAATGAGTGCTATTAGAAAACGTGTGCAGTTATGTAAGATGGGTTCTGGTTGCTTGTAGAGATACTTATGAAGAAAGGCCTTTATTTTCTCTCTCGTGGTGTTTAGAAAGTACTTTGAAGCATTCTTGGGGTTGATTATGGGAAGGTTGAAGAATAAATGCAGAGATATTTTCCTTGTAAGAGGGTGCAATGAGTTCTCAAAATTTTATTTTGATAATCTGCTTTGATTGGTTAAATTAGATTGCTTAGTTTGGCTTCACTCCTTCTAGTGAAATTTTGCCTTGAATATTTGCTTAGCTTTCGTTAAATCGAGCTTAACGGTTTAGTTGTTTTACATCTTGTTGTCTTGGATATATGATTAACTGCCACCCACATCTTGTGCAAGTTTGTTGGATTGATCATCATTTCTGTATTTTTCTTCACGTTTCAGTCACTCGTGCCTAATGCTACTGAAGGGATGCCATCATACTGAATTCTGTGCTATGATCTTCAACTCGTGTTCATCAAATTATTGCAGTTTTTCTGAAGTGATTATTTCAAACGGTTTATTATCCTAACATTGCTTTTGTTGACTGCCTCTACTATAATAATATAATATAGTTTACAGGATTACTCTGGTCCGTGCATGTGTGGATCATCATCTCTCATTTAGATTTTTCAATAATAATTACAATGCAAATGCACTCGATCTCAAATATGGAGAATAACCTACACATGTATAAGATTCATGACCCAAAACGCAAATATAATTTGATCAGCATACCAAGATCTACTTACGTTTTTTAAGTTTTGCAAAGGGGATGTGTGTGCAGAAAAACCAATTTTAGTAACTGAGGCCAGATTTCGAATATAAAGAGGCTGATTTATCATCCTTTAACTATTTAGGCTACTATGTGTTAGAAAATCCTCTTACTTTTGTGTCTTATTTCCCAATAGTTTGGCTGATACACTAATCATATGTAAGGTGACAAACCTAATTTGTAACAGAGAAGATGTCGTCTTGGATGTTGTACCAAGCCGTCGCTTGTAATATCCGAGGGTGAATCATCACTGCCACCCCAACGCGTGAAGGAACTATTAGAGGGCTTTACGGCCCCAGTCCGAATGATATGGATAATAGTGCCTCTCCATCACATAGAAGTACTCACAGTTCGAACCAAACCCTTGATACTCACAGTAGCACAGGTGGCACAAGCAACTCCTCCGAATTTGTAAATCATGGCAAGTACTTTTACACTGTCTTGCCATTCTGTCTTCTGTGCTGTATATTAAGTATTTAGTTTATATATGAACTGAAAGTAAATGGACTAAAATTAGATAATGGGCTTAATTAATTAAGTGTTGGACATTAATTAATTAAACCCATAAGCCCATACCTACATAGTGGTGGGTGGTTATCTTTTGAAGGGGTGGTTAATCATTTGGTGATTAACGTGAGAACTTTAGAGAGTTCACAGACTTGAGAAAAACTACCGCAAAATTCAATAGGAGATTCTTGGCTTCTCTCGTTGAATTTTGGCTACCGAGGAATTGTTCCTGCGGCTGATTAAAGACACGTGGATACCATAGTTGTGGAAACGCTCTCGAAGGATTCCTTGGAAGCTTTACTACTACCTGGAAGCGTAATAAACACGTAAGTCTTCGATCTTCGTGTTCTAGGGCTCATCGCATGCTTTAATTATAGATCTAGATTTGTTCTTGATAGTTTTATTCAGCTGCGCATTAGATGTTGTCAAGAACGAATCCTAACAGTGGTATCAGAGTCCGGGGCTCGATCTATAATTAATAGATTCATGTTCTAATTTAATTGTGGAATTTTGAAAATCTGATTTTTGAAATCAGAATTTATTGTGTAATTGAAAATTATAATCTGATTTTTGAAATCAGAAATTAATTTTATTTTGAAAATCGAAAAGAAATTGAAAAGGAAAACTGGAATGATTTTTGAAATCATCGCCGGACACCATCTCCTCGCCGGAGATGAGCCGCCGCCTCGAGGACACGGCGGTGACGACGCGACGCGGCGTCCGTGCTGTTGCAGCACAGGCCTCCACCGCACGCTTGGCGTGCGCCCCGCTGTCGAGCTGGTGGTTGGGATCTCCTCGAAAATTCTCGTTGTCACGACGAGGAGGAGGAAGGAGAATGGCGGTGGTGCGCCGCCTGAACTTTAGGTGAAGTCACGCTGGGTCGCGTCGCCGGCGCTGGACGACGGCGGAGCTCAGCACCGGAAGTCGACGTGGAGTCGTCGGCGAATTGGGAACACGGCATGGGCGGGACGGGGCGGCGATCGCTGCGCTACCTGAAACCCTAACGGGTTTTCTCGTCTGGCAGCGAGTTGGTTGGGCCTCCGCACTTGGCGGGTTTCATTTGCGGCGAGCGAGAGGTGGGCTTGGAAGGCCGGGCATGGCTTAAATCTGGCCTCGATTTTGAGCGTTTTTGGTTGTTTTGGGCGACCCAATAAATTGTTCGATATAAAAAAAGATTTTATTAATTTAGAATTAATAAAATTTAATTTCCAATTACACAAATTAATTTATTAATTGGATTAATAAATTTTGTTTTAATATTATTATTTTGAAATAATAACATTAATTTCGATTTTGTATTAATTTAGAATTAATACAATCTACTTATGTACATGGATTTAATTTATTAGTTTAGAATTAATAAATTTAATCATAATTTTCAAATTAATTTATTAATTAGATTAATAAATTTAAACTTTATTATTATTTTGAAATAATAATATAAGGTTTGATTTTATATTGATTTAGAATTAATATAATTAACTAATGTACATGGATTAATTTTATTAATTTAGAATTAATATGATTTTCTAATGTTCATAAAGTAAAGAATTGATTTATTAATTAGATTAATAAATCTTATTTGATTATTATTTTAGAAATAATAATACTACATGAATATTTATATTGATTTGGAATTAATATAAATGCATAAATCCACTTTTAATTAGAGAATTAAATTATTAATTAGATTAATGAATTTATTCGTTGAGCCCTATTTGCTGTTTTTCTGTGATAAGCATGATATTTGATTTTATGCTTATTTTAACTATAGTAGTTAGAGACCGCTTCTATGTTTGGGTAGGCGGCGCCCAATATGTGGTCCGCATTTCATGCCTGGGTAGGCGACACCCAGTAATTGTTTTGAATTTAATATTGGATATTAAATAAACAATTAGTATCACATGTTTTATCCCCACTAAAACAAGTCTTGTTTTTGAAACAAAACGTGTCGTCCATCATAATTGTTTGAGTCGATAACCTTTTCGATCAAGAGTTTTACACCTCGTGTTTACTCCCAAATCTACAAGGCGAAGTGCTCACCATAGATGTATGGTTAGCATCGTGTGATGGGGTTGATTTGCTTAATTATTTTGAAACGACCAAAGCGATCAAAATAATTAGTGGACACATATTAATTGGATTAATAAACCAAGAGTTGAGGACTGTTGTTGCATTCGGATTCAAAATCGATCAAGTGTCATTATTGTGGTCATCACCGCAGAGTCGCAATGATTCAGACTTAATCGATGCAAAACTGTCGCTGCAATTGGCTTTAAGGCCTACCGAGTGATATTATTTGTAGTCATCAGCCCTCGCAGAGGCTACAGTAATATTGACTTGGATCTTGGACTACTAAGATTTATATATTTGTTATAAATCCGTATTTTGCATTTGGGGGTGCAATATATGTTAAAATTAGTGGGAGCTAATCAATACAATAAACCCTTGTTTGATTAGTGATACGATTGTGATCTGTGTTTACTTTGTTCTAATTTTGTTCTAATTTCTGTAAATTTTTCATTCAGTTAAGATGTCGACTATGTTGTATAAGTGTTTGATGGAAACAAATTTGTTGACTGGGTCAAACTATACAGATTGGCTATGTTGCTTGCGCTTGGTATTAAGGACGGATAAGATTGAGTATGTCTTGAACAAACCAATCAGTATCATCCCCGATGAGCGTTCTCCCGAGTATGCCTCGTTTGTCGGTGTTGCTCATAAGAAGCACGTTGAGGATGCTATGCCTCGAGTATTATGTCGACTTCTATGAGTTTGGAATTCCAAATGCAACATGAATGCTTGCTACCCTATGAAATGATTCACACTTGAAGAGTTTGTTTGCCTCGAGGCACAAACCTCGAGTATGAGATACTCCGAGATCTCTCCAGTGTACACTTCACGGAAGGGCACCGAAGAGGCGCCCAAAATTTAAGGCACAAGGTGCAATGGGTGATAGCTCGGGTATATTTGTCGTTGAGATAAATATGTCTATAAATAATTCACATTCTTGGGTATTAGATACCGGCTGTGGCTCACACATTTGTAATAATGTGGAGGGGCTTAGTGACAGCAGGAAGGTGAATCCTGGGGAGGTCGACCTACGCGTGGGAAATGGAGCAAGAGTTGCTGTCGAACGCGTGGGGACTTATATATTGGATCTTCCTTCGGGTTATAGACTAGATTTACACGATTGTTATTTCGTTCCTACTATTTCAAAGAATATTATTTCCATTCCTATGTTGGACATAGAAGAGTTTTCCTTCCATTTTGGAAACGGTAGATGCTCGTTTTCTCTTAACGGAGTGTCTTATGGAAAATCCTTTCTTTCGAATGGTTTATATATGCTTGAATGTGAACAAGATATTCTCAATGTACAAAACAAACGACCTAAGCTAAGTAATACGAATAATGCTACTTATCTTTGGTATTGTAGACTTGGTCATATTAATGAGAAAATGATAGCAAGGTTGAGAAAATTAGATTATCTCACACCATTTGATTTCGAATCATATGGTGCTTGTGAATCATGTCTCAAAGGGAAAATGACTAAGAAATCATTTTTTGGGAAAGGTTTACGTGCCAAAGAATTGCTAAAGTTGATCCACTCAGATGTGTGTGGACCTTTTTCAACTCAAGCAAAAGGTGGATATTCGTACTTCATTACTTTTACTGATGATTATTCAATGTTTGGGTATGTGTATCTAATGAGACACAAATCTGAAGCTCTTGATAAATTTAAAGAGTTTAAGTTAGAAGTCGAGAAACAACTTGGTAAAAGTATTAAGAGTCTTCGATCAGATCGAGGAGGGGAATACTTAAACCGGGAATTTTTTGATTACTTGAAATCACATGGAATCCGGTCAGATTGGACTCCTCAGGGAACACGACAAATGAATGGTGTATCCGAGAGAAGAAATCGAACCTTATTAGACATGGTTCGATCCATGATGAGTTTCGCAAGTCTCTCGTTATTCCTTTGGGGCCATGCCTTACTTACTGCTTCTCATATTTTGAATAGGGTTCCTTCTAAATCGATCGAGAAAACACCATACGAGATATGGTATGGAAAAGAGCAAATCTTAACTATTTGCGACTGGGGTTGTCTGCTTTTGTTAAGAAAATGCTTGATGATAAGTTGGAATCCAAAAGTGAGAAGTGTTATCTTGTGGGATATCCCAGAAACTAGAGGATATGAATTCTACTCACCGAGATCACAAGGTGATCATTTCTGGAATGTGGCGTTTCTTGAAGACTCCTATGTTTCAAGGAACAAGGTCACAACGAGGTAGATCTTGAAGAAATTCGAGAACCACAAAACAATACAGAGGACGAAAGATTGTTCAATGGTGTGAACAAGAATTCGGTGGGAGTATTTGACGATCTATTGGGAGGAAATGACTCTTAGAGGTCACCTCACGACAATGAGACTCATCAAATACAAGATGACACACAACAGTTGTTTCATCCGATGACACAATAGTTGTGGTCACCTCCACCTCAAGAAATTCGTGAGGAAATTCTTGAGAATCTCCAAAATGTTGATGAAGTCAACACGGAGAGCCTCTCTACTCACGCTCAAAATGAACAGGCATGAACTGCGCAAACAACCCAACTCGATAGGCCACGGAGGACTCGCCGTGCACCGAAGATTGAATCTAATGGTTGAGAACCAAGATGATGAAGTCGAATCGGATGATGATGAACCCAAGACCTATAATGAAGCGGTTCAGCATCGATTCAAAGACGTGGCTAGAAGCCTTAATATCGAAATGGACTCGATGTATTTCAATCTAGTGCAGGAACTAGTTGATGACTTACCGATGGGGTTTACCCCAGAAACAAATGGATCTTCAAAAAGAGAGATGCGAGATGGTGAATACAAACCCTCAAGGCTAGGTTGGTGGCAAAGGGTTATAGTCAACGTGAAGGCATTGATTATGATGAGACATTTTCACGATTGCAAAAATCAAGTCCATTAGGATATTACTTGCAATAGTCGCATATTACAATTTTGACATTTGACAAATGGATGTCAAAACCGCGTTTTCAATGGAGAACTAGAAGGTGATGTCTACATGAATCAGCCTGAAGGTTTTGTGTCCAAAGAAAGGCCGAATGCAGTATGTAGGCTAAAGAAGTCCATTTATGGACTCAAGCAAGCATCGAGGAGTTGGAATATTTGCTTTGACAAAACTATCAAATTGTTTGATTTTGTCAGAAGCAAAGAGGACCCTTGCGTTTATAGTAAGTCGAGAATGGAAACGTTGTCTACCTTGTAATATATGTCGATGACATTCTGATTATGGGGAGCGACCGATCCATGATGCAATCCGTGAAAGACTGGCTGTCTAAATCCTTTATGATGAAGGATCTTGGTGAGGCCTCTTATACATCCTTGGGATAAAGATCTATCGGGATAGACCTAATAGATTGTTGGGGCTGTCACAATCCACTTACATAGACAAATTGCTACGGCGTTTCTCAATGGAAAATTCTAAGAAATGATTTCTTCCTATGAGACATGGCTTCAAGTTGTCTAAGAAGGATTGTCCTTCTAATGACAAAGAAGTTGTTTGCATGAAAAAGATCTCATATGCTTCTGCTATAGGATGAATCATGTATGCCATGATATGCACTAGGCCAGATGTGGCCTATGCGCTTAGCATGACAAGCAGATTTCAGCAAAATCTGGGTGAGGAACATTGGAAATCTATTAAGACTATTCTTAAGTACCTTAGAAGGACTAAAGAATACTTCTTAGTCTATGGTGAGCAGCCAGAGCTATCAGTCACTGGGTACACTGATGCTAGTTTACAAACAGAAACAAACATATTTCAAGACGATATCATCGATTAGAGAAATAATAGAAATGAACAATGTAAAATTAGAAAGAGTACCACCGACGATATCTTAGTGACCCTTTTACCAAGTCATTGTGAGAGCTTGTGTGTATACATGTGGGATGTTGGCTTTGATTGGTGGGAGTTTAAAGTTTGTATGTTTTAGAAACTCCTTTGTTGAGACATACTTATTTTTATCACAATCGAAGATAATGTTTTATCTATGGGTGTTTGTACATTTAATGGAATAATTATTTTGATGTTTGTCGTTATTCTCTTATTTGTTCCTCAATTATCATCGCATTTTTGCCGTGAAACATCAATGATATAGTATAATTCTAAAATAGCCATAATCAATGATCATCAAGAATGAGATATTGATGATATGTTATAGGTTAGCATGTGGTTTGCATCATATTCTTAGAGAATGTAGTGGTTCTCGCAACTACGAGATATTTGATATCCGTGATGGACACATGAATACTTTGGAGAGTATTGGTATACCCAACTATTAAATCGTTTGTTTGATGTCTACGATTTCTTAGTGTGTGGAGTAAGTAATAGTCCTTAGACTTGAGGTCATTATACATTTTGTTTGTTGAGTGTTGTACTTTGACCAAGGCAACGCTGCAGTGGCAAGACACGGCTTGGATTGGGTGCATCATGAGACAAATGAAAATGGTAGTTGAGCCAAGAACGAGATTCATTCCTCGATTAGATTTTCGGTGAGCACTCATTTTCTCTATATTATTCGACCATAAAGTCATTGGCGATCGTAAGAGATATATTCAATTAAAGTAATTGAATATGATCATACGGGTCTTATAATAAAGATGAGAAAATGATTGAGCTATTGGGATAGACACATAGCAAAATCTGAGACTCAATCGAGTGTGTCATGAATGAAAGGATATTACATAAACTTCATGTAAAGGTTTGTTTACTGTTTTCCACGTAAACGTCCGTCATATATCGAGTTCGCTGCACAACGCAGTCTAAGAGTTTTGTGCAGACTTTGATTAGATCATCCTCGGTAATGAGGGCCTATTGGGTCACACTATCAAGTGTATTGTTAATCAGTTCAAGGGTATTTGCATAGTGCACGGTATGTTGTCTAATGCTAGTCCAAGTGGGAGATTGAAAGTAAATGGACTAAAATTAGATAATGGGCTAAATTAATTAAGTGTTGGACATTAATTAATTAAACCTATAAGCCCATACCTACATAGTGGTGGGTGGTTATCTTTTGAAGGGGTGGTTAATCATTTGGTGATTAACGTGAGAACTTTAGAGAGTTCACAGACTTGAGAAAAACTACCGCAAAATTCAATAGGAGATTCTTGGCTTCTCTCGTTGAATTTTGGCTACCGAGGAATTGTTCCTGCGGCTGATTAAAGACACGTGGATACCATAGTTGTGAAAACGCTCTCGAAGGATTCCTTGGAAGCTTTACTACTACCTGGAAGCGTAATAAACACGTAAGTCTTCGATCTTCGTGTTCTAGGGCTCATCGCATGCTTTAATTATAGATCTAGATCTGTTCTTGATAGTTTTATTTCGCTGCGCATTAGATGTTGTCAAGAACGAATCCTAACATGAACAACGAGCTCTTCGAGTCCAAAGTGATTTGTCACGCTACTTCATCATTCCCGATCGGTGAGCTTCTACTATTATTAGGTTCTAAAAATTGGCTGGTTGAGTTTATTTGGATTTGGTTTCTTCTTCATCTAGTTTTGGATGTGACAGTTTTGGTGATGGTCATTTTGTTCAAACTTTTCGTTTCTTTTTGTGTTGAAGGGCTTCTTCTTTGGAACCAAACAAGGCAGCAGTGGGTAGGAAATAAAGCACCCCAAAACCGGGACATGCACAAGAGCCAAAATTGAGGTAACTAAGTAGTGTTTGTAGGCTTAAACAAGAGAGGCGGTTAAAGTAAATGAATATCATGATTCTGCAGTTTCAACGAGAGTTTGCTCCGGACCAACAAGCCGTTCCCCAACCAATCCCGTTGGCGGTTAGTTTTCTATTCTACATAGGATGATAGGAAAGTTGATTGTATTGTTGTTGTGTGGTTGAGTTGAGTGGTTGAAATGGAACAGGAAATGGTGGATTTCCTAGTTGATGTGTGGGAGCAAGATTCGAGTAGTGCTAATTGAGGTGGATATATATGTTTTCAAAGCTCAGCTATAAAACACAAGCAGTTTCCTCTTGTTCTATAAAGCTCCCAACTTTGCCATCAGTTTGTAATTAGCTTGTTTTCTTTTCCCTGTTATTCATATTGACTTTAAAGACAACCTCTCTCTCTTTCTCTCATGTTAGGCTGACATTATTGCATCTAATATTCACCTAGAAGATAGATTATTTATTTATTTATTTATTATTTTTGGTTTCTTTATAATTTGGATCTCATTCTGTTGTTTTCTATTCAATCAGGAAAAAATGTAGCATAGTATAATTATTTTTAGAAAGATGTGAAAGATTTCCTGGGATTATGTTGTCACCTGCCAATAATGCAACAATAGTTTAATCATGGGGTCCCTATGCAACCTTGTTTTTTTCTTCATTCTTTTTGTGCTTAAAAGCGCTTAAATTTGTACATAAAAGTAGAAGATATGAATGTCAACATAGCTCGATTTCCCCCCGACTCCATTATAACTCATTTAAATGTGTTCTGATTGGTAAGTTTATTGAACTCTTTAAAATTCAGGGAAAAGTTACAGTTTGATATTCGAAGTATTGACTTTTTTTTATCGGAATTGCACCTTTATGATCAAAGACTCCAACTTTAAGATTTTTACTGACATATTTTGAATCACAATCTCCCATGTGCATGCCCTTATAGTGTGTGTGGGTCGGGTTGGGTTGGCCTCAATTCAGATCGGGTCAGACTTGAATATCCAATTCATGACTTGTTTAGTTGTTTTGAATAAAGGTTGTAGTGTTAGTTGTTAATAAATAAAAGCAATCGTTGTTATTAATAAAAATGATTATTCTGATTATGAAAAGTGACAATAGTTTTTCTTAGAATTTTTTCTATCTTTTACCGAAAAACACGAAGTTCTAAATGAAAGTGACATTGTTTACAAATATAAGTATAATATTTATGAATAAAAGTGAGTGAGTCGAATTCGGGTCATATCTAACATGCGCGCATTATGCATGGAGTGCACATGAGTGCACCTAATTCTGAATTATATATAATTACAATTAAATTTTTGAACAATCACAAAACTAACAAAAATATCTCTAAATTTAAGTTTCGGTCATGGACAGATTACGTGGCTCGTTTGATATTCATTTTTTTTATTAGGAACAAAATTGTTTGATGCTGGCTCGTTATCAATATATTTATGTTAAAATCCATAGCAGCGTCTGATCTGATGAGCCACATAATCACTATCGTGATTAAAAGTAAATTGTGTGATATTTTTATTAATTTTGCGATAGTTAAAGTATTTGATTGTAATTATGTATAGTTGGATATGTTTTCGTTAAAAGGTAAATTTTAGAATGTAATCTTTACAAAACTCAAACTAAAGCTACGAATATGATGGATCATGTACAAACGTACGAGCATGGGCGGATCTACACTATGGCTGCCTGGGCTTCACCAAAGCAAATAAAATTTTAGTTATATCTATATATATTTTTAAGGCCCAAATCATTATTAGCCCACCCCAAAAAAAGCAGAATAAGCGCAGAAGAAGACGTAGACGCAGGTTGTGAAAAAGGAGAGCAATCTATAAATAGCCGATCACCACC
Source organism: Salvia rosmarinus (assembly GCA_036937905.1). Lineage (NCBI taxonomy): Eukaryota > Viridiplantae > Streptophyta > Magnoliopsida > Lamiales > Lamiaceae > Salvia > Salvia rosmarinus. Next base: position 13,745,757 of record CM072819.1, read on the forward strand.
GCGAACCTTTCACACCAGAATCAGCTCATGGTCCGCCCTCTTTTACCGTTTGGCTGCTCCATCACATCTTCTCATCTTGTATATTGAAGTTTAAGGTATGGAGTGGCCCTAAATTTTAATTTAAAACTACAAAAATTCCCACAAGGCCACAACACTTAATGATAATTGTGTTTTCTAGTTCTTCATTACGGTAGATTTGAGAGTAGGCAGTAGCTATGAACTCTAATCACAATTAATTAATTAAAAATTGGAAAAGAAGTTTAAGAATATTTGAGCATATGGTATGGCAATTTGCAAAGTAAATGGAAAATTTTATCAATGAATCATCATTGCCAATTGCCATTTCCGAATGATACTGCTGCTACCCAACAAAGAATTTTACTACCAATATTATTTTGTAAGTTGAGTCTTTGTGGGAAATTTTACAGAGTCTATAAAAAATGGAAAATTTTGGGAATAGTCTTTGTATTCTATGGAGAAGTTAGAGAATTACTTTTCCACTTAACCAATGATGATGATTAAATGGATTTGAGATTTTTGTTTGTTTTATATGTTTATACTCTTATTCTTTAATGCCTTGCGATCTTGATTACTAAATGGAACATCGATTCGCAAAAAGGAAAATGAATTATCTCAGCCTTCTTCAAGCTACAACTGAACGAGCATTTTCTGCAATGAAGCATGTGAAAACAGTACTTCGAAACGAGATGGGAGATGATTTACTTGAAGACTCGCTAATGCTCTATATTGAGAGATTTTGTTAAGGATATAGATATAGATTATGTTATTGATGAATTTTATGTATTAAGGTTTCGTATGACACAATTTATGTAAATACCGAAAATTTTGGCATGTATAAAATATAGCCTTTAAATTTTTATTTTTCAGCCCATCCCAACTACAAATCCTGGATCCGCCCCTGCGTACGAGGCGAGATTTTTATACTTTTATTTCCCGTGGCCTCATATAATCCACGAAGAAAATAAAATTGTGTTAGGGTCAATAAATGCAAGTCAATATTACAAGCATTCTGAAATATAATTGTGGTAGATGTGACAATTAAAAATGTGATGGCGCATTAGGAAAAATTGGTAGTCAATGTCTCCTATCCATCGTACACGATTATAACTTTTACTACCACAATTGACTCGACCATCACCGTTCACACTCCATCATACTATGTATTCATTATTCATTTTAATTTGTTGTCACTTCAACTTTATTTTGTTTTCCATGATGTGAGTCATATTCTCCTGACCCATTTTTTTGTTTCACAATGTGAAAACGTGTTTACTTTTCATGTCTAGATTGTAAAATGTTCAACTTTTTATATTTCAGTCAATTTTTTTTATTGTTTTTTACTATGACCATTATTTAGAGGTGTGCATGGACCGAACCGAATCGAAAAAAATCGAACCGATCGATTTTGATCGGTTGGGTTGATTCAAAATTTTAACTAAAATCGCTTTTCGGTTCGGTTTGGTTTTCGTTTTAGGTTCGATCGGTAATCAACCGAACCGAAACTATTATTTTTATATATTTATATATTTTATATAATAATTAATTAATATTGTAATTAAATAATTAGGATAAAAATATGTTTATTTAGAAAAATATATATAATTTATATTTCGGTCGGTTTTTCGGTTCGACTGAAACCGATCGTTTTTTTGGTTCGGTTTTCGGTCGGTTCGAAATTATAAATCGGTTCGGTTCGGTTCAAAAAAATTCGTTCGGTTCGGTTTTCGATTTTGAAAATTTCGATCGGTCGATCGAACCGACCGACCGATGCACACCCCTACCATTATTATTGTTTTGAATTTCCCGTTTTAGTCGATACGAAAGATAAATGGTTCAAAAGTCCAAATTCAATCCAATTTCCAATATTACACACACACACACGGTCATATACATATGTTTGTAGTATCTAGATACGCTTAAATTTATTGCACTAAATCCAATACAATAATTTTATATTCAATGTAATATTATTTTTATGTAACAATTTTATGGGCCCGTTTATTTGACAAAGATTACATCATGAGAAAGTAATCTCATTTCAAAATTTTAAATTTTTATGTTTGGTTGTATTTTTATAAGATAAGGAAAGTAAAAAGAATCTTGAAAACAAAAAAACTAGTGTAATATCCAGATTTCTTATTCTCCAACAAATTTTAGGTATTATTTTCCACGGTCTCGTGATTCTTATACTACTTATATATTTAATATATATTTTTATTATTTTATCAAAATATAAATTATAGTTTATTATTATTATTATTATTATTATTATTATTATTATTATTATTATTATTATTATTATTATTATTATTATTATTATTATTATTATTATTCGAATCCTAATAACTTTTTGGTATTTTTCAAATAAAGGATAATGAATCTATTAGAATTGATTTTCCTTGGAATCATTTTTCTAGGAATCACATTCCAATTAACTTTACTTTCCTACAAACAAACGAGCCCTATATGTCAATTGCAACAACTTTACTGTTAATGTGCATCTTTCATTTGACATTTGCATGATCCAAATCACACACACTAAGAACCAATAATCACCGCTATATTAAATAATTCGGACGACTTATAATTATTTAGTAATAACAATAGTTAAACCCCTAAATTTTTCTCTATTTGGATCCTTCACATTCTATTATCCGTTGTTCATGTAATTTATGTTGTTATTCATTTAATCATAGTTTTTGTGTATGCTATCACATTCCAATTAATTGTTATGTTCATATAATTCATGTTGTTGTGCATGTAATCGTAGTGATTGTGTATATGTGAACTGCTACTGTAAATGAATATATAAAATCCTTTGATTATAGGGCTAAACGATTACCATCAAATCCGAAGATAATAAACAATCTATAATTAATATTGACCGTTAGATTATAAAAATGGATAGACCACATTAGTTCTTAATTCTAAAAAAATAGAGTTCTCATTTGATCCACCATATATATATATATATATATATATATATATATATATATATATATATATATATAGGATTGATCAAATGAGAACCATAAATATTTTGAGAAATGAGAACTAATCCTAACCATTGATTTGATCTAATCCTATGGTCCCTAATTATAGTTATAATTATCGATATTAGTTAATAATATTAACATTGATGACATTTTGTCATATTAAATTATTCTTAACGGATGACATGCTAGATTTAAGGGATTTGATATGAATAATTAATGCATCCAATTTTAGTTTATTTTATTTGTTATTGGTTTATTATATTAACAATTGATTATTCGGTAATAATCTTTTTAATTAATTACACATCAGATTTTTTTTCCACTGTACAATATTAATTGCCTCATTAGGTTTGTATTTTTTTTTCTTCATAATTTTTTAAAATTGATGAATGACATGAATGATATATTGTTTGCGTTAGTTCTTCTCAAGTTTATTTGTATTTTCATTTCTTCTTAATTTTTTAAAAATGATGAATGACATGAATTATATGTCTACATTAGTCCCTATCAAGTTTATGTTGTTCAGTTCAAAATTACGTTTGATCAAAGACCAGATTTACTATTCGTGATAATTAAATCATGAAAATTAGTATTAGTTTGTTAATAAAATATCACTGTATAAGATAAATAACTTTGTGCAAAAACGTGTTACCGATATGCACAAAAAATTTCATGCATAACTACTGGTTTTGAATGAGCAAAGACCAAACTTTTGTGCATGATAAAAATCCAAGCATAACTATTGATTTGAACACAAATACATGTTCACGTAAAATAGTCTTTTATGCACACGTGCATAAACTATATTATGGTGTTCATCTCTGTTCAATCCTTTCTACATCCTTGTGCATATGTAATATCCAAGATTTTAAAATATGAAAAACGTATTAATTGATATTGCAGAGAGAGGAAGATATGCATTGAATGAGGAATGCAAAAAATCAGGGGTTGTTGTAGTTTCAGTGGGTAGGGTGACTCAACAAAATTACCTTAATGTCCCTACGTCTATTAAATCAGCAAATCAGTATGAAAAAAGTCAAACCCTATTTTTATAATAAAATCAATATAGTCCATTAGATCAGATGAAATCTAGGGTCGAGATAAGTTCTTAGTTCTTATCTTAGAAGTGGTTCATTCTATAACCAACCCATATATATATATATATAGGGAGTGGATCAAATGAGAACCACATTTTTTTGCGAACTCGACGAACCATGCATAAGACGTTGAAGATGATGCACAAAACGGTATAAAGTTGTGTATAACGAGAACTTTCTAAAATTGTTTTGTTGTGCAACAATTTTAGAATGTTTTCGTTGTGCATAACTTTATAGGTTTTATTCATCAACTTTATACGTCTGTGCATAGTTCTCAAGTTCTCAAAAAAGATGAGTTCTTACTGGATCCAACCCCTATATATATATATATATATATATATATATATATATAGGGGTTGGTTATGATGAGAAAGCTCCTTAATGTACGAAAATAGGAATATTAGCACATCTTTTATATTTGTGTAGCACAATCAGAATTACTGTATTGCACATGTTAGTTTAGCATGTATTTCATTCATTCGTAGCACATATGCTAAATATATTAGTTTAGCACATCTTTCATTACAACAGAGACATGAAGAGTTATAGTGTTGCACATTTATCCGCAGAAGCACACGAAATACAAAATCAGAAGACACCAAAAATTAAATCTCAACCATTGATATAGCAAATCAAAGGCCCGATTCATTCCTATTTCCTACCAAATTATCATTTCCTACTGATCCATCTCATATATATATATATATATATATATATATATATATATATATATATATATATAGAGAGAGAGAGAGAGAGAGAGATAGTGAGGTTTAAATAAGAACCATTTTTAATGTAAGAACAAAATGAATTCGTTATGAAAGTTAATAAATTTGTTGTGAAGGTTACTGAATCCAAAATTGTAAAAGTTTCACTCAGATTCGAATATCATGAGGATTGAAAATTTTATTTTTTAGATTCAATAACTTTCTACCAGATTCATCAACTTTCAAAGCAAATTCATCATTTTTTGGTTCTCAAATTCTCATGATAAAAATGGTTATCACGTTAACCTTCCCATATATATAGGAAATAGTTCAAATAAAAATTCTTATCGTGAAAAATGTGAGAACACTATCATTGAATATATTAAGTAAATACACTAAATGTATAAACTAATTGCACTAGGATAATGCACTGAACGTATTATAATATTGTGGTGCACATACTTTACACGTTCAATGCAAGTGTTCTCATAATAATAAATTTTTATTTTAACATAATCATATATTTATATATTGCAATTTTATTAATTTAATAATCTATTCTCGAAGCTAATTTATCCCTACAGCTGAACTATAAAATAAATCTATATTTAAAATAAAAAGATTATTGGAGAAGTTGAAATTATTTAGACTACAATTGTCATTATCTTATTAAATTTTACTAAAATAGAAAAGGTTAATTGCCGCTTAATACACGAACTTTGTTATAATTCGGTTTGTCACATGAACTTTAAAATTTGAATAACAATCCATAAACTTTCGATTTTTCTGATTTTTTTCCATGACTCCCAAATTGAATCCAACATGGCAAAATCAGAAATGATGTGACAATCAAACGACATCATTTTTAATTGTCACATAAAAAAAATCCACATCATATCATCACTCTCATCTCTCCTTCTTCCATCTCCTCCTTCTCTCATCCCACCCCACCAACATCCTCGTTCCTCCTCTCGGTGACCACCGTCGTCGCAAACAGATGCCTCCCAAACCACCGCCGCCACAAACACTCCGCCTGAAACTCGGCAAACTGGCCCAATAGCAGAACATTGAACAACCTGCAAAATCATTCTATAGGAACCTTAATTTCATCAAGCAAGCATCTCAAAGCACGAGTATTTGCAAGTGCAATAGTTCCCAAAATCACAATCCTTAATTACATGGTTGCAACTGTTGTTCTTCATCATTGTACACATGAATTTCCAATTATTTATGCTAAGTATTACCGCCTTTCTGATACTGATACTCATAGACAAAGGCTCTACTAGTTAACCAATCAAGGATTCAACAATAGATTCACACTAACCTAGTTTCACAACAAAAATCATCCAACAATATAAAAAACATAAACTGAAATTTAGAATCACAACCACTAACCATAGCAGCAGAACCAAAAGAGGAAGAAGCGAGCAAGAAAGCATCATTGCATAGATTTCTATAACCTATTCTGTGGAGAAACCTCGAATTATTGTTCAAGTGATAACGTAAAGGGGAAATCTTGGGCGAAGAAGGTGCAATTTGTTAGAAACTGGGTACGTAGAAATGCGAATATAACGTTTAAAGGGAATGCTATATATAACCGAGGCAAGAGTTAGACTCTTTCTCCGCAAGATAATATTGCTCCGCTACAGTGCACGCGGTTCAATAGCAATTATCTCCAAGATACAACGGTTTAACAAATACGAGTAGTTGCACTACTAGACGTATTTCCGGCGAACTACTAGATAGTCGGGACAGAGAGGATTTTGAAGAATGAATGAGTAGATTGATTATCTTCGTTGAGGTGTGTTTAATCATCTTCTGCAGGGTCCCTTTTATAGCCCACAGTGCCTGTTCGTGAAGTGGTGCGAAGGCCCAATCACGACCAACCAAGGCCGATCCAAGGCCTATTAGGTTAGCCCGAACCGACGTGATGGTTCGTCCAAGCACGAGCCTAACCGCCCCGCCACGTGGTCGAGTCCGACGTGTCGCCCGAGCCATCTCCAGGTGCCATGTTGGCAAAACTTTTGGCTCCTCAAAGCTCCTCGCGACGATGCGCACGTGCGAAGTGCAAAGTGCGCCTCTAAAGCGCCCAATGCGACAAGTGCGACGTGCACGTGCTCGGACTCGGACTCTCGGACTCGGATGGTGCTTCGCACCATCCTCGTAGTATTGGGTTAGCCATAAAATAGCTAATTAAAACCTGACTAGGATGCACCATAGATGGTGCAAACTTGATTATTCCTTATTGATGTGAACTCATTTATATATAGCTTAGAACTTCCTTATTTTTCCAATGTGGGATAGAAAACTTATTCCCTTCATTAAGAAGCCATCTTTGTGCATTAATTGTTCATTCATCCCACAATGGATTTGAACACATAAATACACTAAATTGATCTACACAAAATGTAGATTCCAAATCTAAGCTCATATACAAATTTATTCCAACAATCCCCCACATGAATGACGATTAATGCAAATGCAAGTTTTATCAAAGTCCCGACGACCTATTATTGCATTAGGATAGGTAGTTGTTGGCTTTGAACCTTCCTTAGTATAGTGTTATCGGATTTACTCACTGCTCGGTGAACACGATGTCTTGAACCGACCGTTTTTGTGTAAACCAAGACAATAACACATACACAATAATAGATACACTATCTTTCGCTCTCACGTTGTGTCTATTTTGGCCTTGGACCATATCTTGATTCATAAGTGTTATTTATTTGAGCGCCCACACTTCACACTTAGATAGGTGATCTCCTATGAAGAGTATCCCGCTATACTCCACCAATAAGGCTATAGGAATCATTAAAAGTTCTTTACAACTTACCCTTTACCACGAACTGCGGTTACACTCAACAGCCTACGAGAATGGATTATTGAGATTTCAAGTGTATAACTTGAACCTTCATAACTTAGTTGTCTCTTTGAACCAAGTTTTGGGATCTCCAATCATCATGGTTGAGTTACCATTATGAACGTTCTTTAGCGTGGATTTTAATCTCATTCCCTTATCGCATTGTATAATTGATCACGATTAATACCTTTAGTAAACGGATCCGCTATATTGTCTTTTGACCTTACATAGTCAATACACATTATACCAGTCGTGATCAATTGTCTAACGGTATTGTGTCTTCGACGAATGTGCCGAGACTTACCGTTTTACATGCTACTCTTAGCTCTCCCTATGGCTGACATGCTATCACAATGCACCATAACGGAGGTATGGGTTTTTCCCAACAAGGAATATCTTCTAAGAAATTTCTTAACCATTCGAACTTCTTCGCCACTTTATCTAAAGCAATGAATTGATTCCATTGTAGATCGAGCTATACAAGTTTGCTTAGAAGATTTCCATGACACTTTCCTCCACCTATGGTGAACACGAATCCACTTGTGGATTTAGAGTCTTTGTATCGGATATCCAATTTGCATCACTGTATCCTTCCAAAACAACTGGATATCTTGTGTAGTGTAAACTATAGTTCAAAGTATGTTTTAAATACCTTAGAACTCTAGTTAATGCGGTCCAATGATCCTTGCTTGGATTACTTGTGAACCGACTCAACTTGCTAATTGAATATGCTATGTCGGGTCTTGTACAATTTGCTAAGTACATTAGACTTCCAATGACCCTAGCATAGTCCAATTGGGATATCGGGTCTCCTCGATTTTTGGCTAAGTGTAGACTTAAATCAACAGTGTGTCTTAGCGGAGGTAGATCATAAGCTTTGAATTTCTTAAGCACGTTCTCAACATAGTGAGATTGTGATAAGACAATTCCATCATGTGTTCTAGAAATTTTAATTCCTAGAATCACATCACTATCCCAAGTCTTTCATATCGAATGTTCTCTTCAACATTTCTTTAGATTCATGATTATATCACGATTACTACCCATTATGAGCATGTCATCAACATAAAGACATACAATGACAAAATTATCGGATGTCCCTTTAATGTAAACACATTTGTCGATTCATTAATTTTGAATCCATTTGATATCATCACTTGGTCAAATTTCTCATGCCATTGTTTGGGTGCTTGTTTAAGTCCAGTATAAAGACTTAACAAGTTTGCAAACTTTGTTTTCTTGTCTGGGATAACAAACCCTTCGTGTTGTTCCATGTAAATTTCATCTTCTAAATCCCCATTTAGAAATGCCGCTTTACATCCATTTGATGTACTTCAAGATTATGCAACGCACTATAGCAAGTAAGCGTTCTTATGGATGTAATCCTTGTAACGGTGAGTATGTATCAAAGTAGTCATACCTTCCTTTTATGCGTAACCTCGCTACCAAACGTGCTTTGTACTTATCAATAGTTCCATCGGCATTGAACTTTCTCTTTAGAATCCACTTGCATCCTAAAGGTTTACAACCAGGAGGAAGATCAACGATTTCCCAAGTGTGATTGTTCAAGATAGATTCAATTTCACTATTGATAGCTTCTCTCCATAGAGCAAAGATCGTGACCGCACAATGCTTCCTCGATTGTCTTAGGATCATCTTCCAACGAATAAACCACAAAGTCTGGACCAAAGAACTTTGCAGTTTTTGTTCGTTTTCCTCGTCTTGGTTCAGGTGTTGGCTCAACACTTGGTCCAATATTTTCTGACGAGTTTTCTTCATAAGTTCTCTTCTTAGAACTTGCGTCGTTCTTTTCTTTCTTGGGAAATATAGTTTCAAAAAATATAGCATTTCTTGATTCTATGATCATTCCCTCATGCATGTCGGGTATTTCCGACTTGTGTACCAAAAAACGATATGCGCTACTATTGTTTGCATATCCAATGAAGATGCAATCAATAGTTTTGGGCCTATCTTAACTTGTTTTGGTTTGGTACTTGACCTTTGAGACACCCCACACTTTCGTGTATTTGTAGGACGGTTTCCTACCTTTCCATAATTCATATGGAGTTTTATCTTGTTTCTTTTGGGGTAACTTGTTTAATATTTTATTTGCCGAAGGATAGCTTCCCACATGTTATGTGATAAGCCCGAGCTAATCAACATAGCATTCATCATTTCCTTTAACGTTCTATTTTCCGTTCGGCAATACCATTTGATTGTGGTGAGTAAGGTGCCGTTGTTTGATGAATAATACCGTTTTCACGACAAAATTCTTCAAACGGTGCAACATACTCTCCACCACGATCACTTCGAATCATCTTGATTTTTGCGTTGAGTTGATTTTCAACTTCACTCTTGTAACTTTTGAAAGCTTCGAATGCTTCGTCTTTGCTTCTCAAAAGATATACGTAACAAAATCTTGTGCAATCATCTATAAATGTTATAAAATAATTCTTTCCACCTCTAGTTTGCACAAGTTTTAAATCACATAAGTCGGTGTGAATCAATTCTAGAGGTGTAGTTGATCTTTCCACCGAATGAAAAGGTTTCTTTGCCATTTTCGCTTCAACACAAATTTCACATTTATTATGTTGATCAAAAGATATCTTTGGCAATAGCTCTAAATTCACTAATCTTCGTAGTGTATTTAAATTTGCATGTCCTAATCTATGATGCCATAAATTAGGAGACTCAATCACATATGCAACACTTTCCTTTATTTCATCATTGGAGATTACATTGAGTGCGCTAAGCTTGAAAAGGCCATTATCTAGATAGCATTTTCCTATAAAGTGACCATTTTGGTCATTACAACTTTATTCGCTTCAAACACTAGTCTAAAACCGACTTTGCTCAAAGCGAACCGGACACAGAGATTCTTGCGAATGTCGGGAACATGCAGCACATTGGTCAACGCCACTTTCAATCCGAAGTCATCTTTAGCACAACTTTTCCGCTCCAACGATCTTGGAAGTCTGCGGAGTTGCCCATGTACAACTTCTTCTTTTCGGTGACGGGTTCATAGGTGGAGAACATCGACTTATCGCCGACAGATGTGTTTTGTAGCACCGATGATCAACCCACCACCCAATTGGGTTGCCTACCATGTTGACTTCATCTACAACAAAGCAGATAAATCGAGTTCGATAAGTCGAGGGTACCGTTTTTCCTCCGTCACGCTTGCTTGTTGATGACCATCTTTCTTCTTTGGTTTCGACAATCCTTCGCCATGTGTCCGGGTTTGCCACAGTTGTAGCAATCTCCTTTGATCCTCTTTTGCTTCTTCGGGTCTTGCTTCTTCCCGTTGAACTTGCGTTTCTTGTTGTTGGTGCTCGACTCGGCTAGATTTGCCTTTGCCTCCATAGACGATTTCTTTGCCATGTTGTCAGATTTGCGGTTGTCTTCTTCGATCCTCAATCGTACAATAAGATCTTCAAGTCCCATCTCCTTGCGTTTGTGTTTGAGATAGTTCTTGAATTCTTTCCACATTGGTGGTAATTTCTCGATCATTGCAGCAACCTGAAATGATTCAGAAAGTTCCATACCTTCACGAGAATATCGTGCGTAATCAACGGAGTTCTTGCACTTGTTCAAGCACCGCTTGCTATCCACCATTTTGTAATCTAGGAAGCGTCCGACGATAAACTTCTTTAGACCGGCATCCTCCGTCTTGTATTTTGTCTCTAAAGAGATCCATAGTTCCTTCGACGTCTCGGCATTAGAGTAAACACTATAGAGTGTCGTCTAACCCATTGAGGATGTAATTACGACACGTAAAGTCGCTATGATGCCATCGTCTAACGCGATGCGTTTTTGTTCATCGGTCTCATCTTCCCACGGTGAGGTGACTCATTCAAGAAACGTGCCAAATTGAGAGTAGTCGGTGAAAAGCATTTTAGATTGCCAACGCTAAATTCGAACACGAGAATTTTTCCGGCTTTTCGGCATGAGCAGGGCATTCGAACGTTGCTTGACTTGTCGCCATTTCCACGAGATATTATCTTGCGATTGTTAGAAATCGGAGTGCGTAAAGCGAATATAACGCTTAAAGGGAATGCTATATATACCGAGGCAAGAGTTAGACTCTTTCTCCATGAAGATAATATTGCTCACTTCTGATGCACGCGGTTCAACAAAAATTATCTCCAAGATACAACGGTTTAACAAATACGAGTAGTTGCACTACTAGACGTATTCCGTGAACTACTAGATAGTCGGGACGAGAGGATTTTGAAGAATGAATGAGTAGATTGATTATCTTCGTTGAGGTGTGTTTAATCATCTTCGCAGGTCCCTTTATAGCCACAAGTGCACGTTCGTGAAGTGGTGCGAAGGCCCAACTGCCGACCAACCGATGCGTCGATCCAAGCCTATCAGTTAGCCGAACCGACGTGATGGTTCGTCCAAGCACGAGCCTAACCGCCCGCCACGTGGTCGAAGTCCGACGTGTCTGTTATTCCTACCAAATAAATGATAGTAAAAAAGAAGTATATATATCGTATCCACAGGGATCTGCGACTCGAGAACACATCAATTAATTAACACATGATCTTTATTATTATCCGAGCAACAAAATCAAGAGGATATTATAAAACTAGACTCGGAAAATAAATAAGGAATAAACCAGATATGAAAGATCGACCTTGGGATGTACTTAACCTAACCGATTCACACAATTAACCTATTAATGCATTTACCAATTTAATCCACATTCGGATGAAGGATCACAAATGTAACTATAGTTTCCGTCGGACAACCTATAGTAGTGGGTTAGCCTAAACTCTATCTCCGTCGGGTCTCGAGAAGTAAGCTAATTACCAAAAGCACACAAAATATAACCTCCTACACCACCTATCTCCGTCGGTCTCAAGGTAAAAGCGTATTATAAACTCAGATATCGATTATGCAATTAATTCGAGACATTAATCACATAACTAGCATGCATAGATATTGATCAGATACCAACACATGTTATGATTGTTGTGAGTATTGAGCCTTTGAGAACTTGATCACACTTTTGAAACCTGTGAGACTTTGTATCTAAGGGGGTGTGGATCCTATTCTTGTCTTATACAATTATATGTATATATGTTATCTTTGTAGCTTCTTTTCTCAATTTGAGTTGTTGATCAGCTGTTGTTCGATGACTTTGATTGGTTTCTTCTTCTCTCTGTCCTCGATGTTAACGAATAACGAGCAACAGTGTCTCCAGCCCATCTCTTGTTTGTTCACTACAGTTTTCAGGCAGAGTGTTTGCGGCGGTGGTTGTTCAGGAAACGCTGCCAATTTGCAACGGTAGTGGTGGTCACCGGAGAAGATGAAGGAAGATGTTGGTGGGGTAGGATGAGAAATGGAGGAGATAGAAGACGGAGAGAGGAGGTGATGATATGATGTGGAATTTTTTATTTTATTTTATTTTATTTTATGTGACAATCTAAAACAACATCATTTTGAGCAAAACGATGTCGTTTGATTTTCACATCGTTTTGATTGGGTTATTGACATATAAATACATAAATTTTGATGTGATTTTGATTTTGCACATGGACTTAAAAATAATATATAAATACACGAACTTTCATTGATTTTGGTTTTGCATACAAATTTTAAAATGAGTATATAAATACACAAACTTTTTAATTGTAGTAATTTTACCATAATTTATTTTTCTAATAAATTAAACCGACACTGATATTAGATATGATGCATTGAAAATGATGTGAAAATCTTAAAGTTCATGTGTGAAGAAGAATAAGATATTTGTAGTAGCTCATTTGTTCGTCATTTACTCTATTTACAAATGATGAGTTTAAGATTTGAAGTGCTCTCTTCGTTTTGTGTCTTTGTGTTATATTCCTTTTATTTTTTTGTTTCTTTCTCGTGAAGTGTATATGTGTTTTGTGTGTGTTAATGAGTCAATGTGCATGTTTTGCCAAGTAAATGTTTCTTTTATATTTTATTTATTAATTTATTTTTATGTCGTTATCAACTCATCATATCTAATGTTATGGCATTTGGTCAAAAAATAAGTTCGTGTATTTATATACTCATCTGAAAGTTTGTATGCAAAATCAAAATTAAATCAAAGTTCATGTATTTATATACTCCTTTTAAAATTTATGTACAAAACTACAATCACATCAAAGTTCGTATATTTATATGCCAATAATCCTTTCTGATTTTGCCATGTTGGATTCAATTTGGGGGTCATGAGAAAAATCAAAATTTTATACATTGTCATTCAAATTTTAAAATTCATGTGACAAATCAGAATTATGTTAAAGTTTATGTATTTAGCGACAATTAATCTCAATAGAAATCCTACGAATAGCCAATAATGAACTATTGCATATTGCTATTACATATGGCATGTAATTAACATACATCAACTCAACTCTTGTTAATTAATTACTTATATTGTTGAGACCCATAATCTGATTAAATGATGGATTGAAAAGATGAACGCTCCGCCACTGACAGTGTAGAATAAAATTGATTGAAAAAGATGGACGCTCCACTGACAGTGTAAAATGAAACTGATTGTAAATTAACTTATATAAAATAACAATTTGATAATTAATTAGGATTAGCAGCCTTCTGTTGAGTTCATTAGCGGAAAATATCTGTTTTGCAACATGGGAGATGAGTTGTAATAACGTGCATTATGTGGAGAATGTTATTTTTCCACCAAATTGTTACCGTACAATGAATCAATCACTAAGTTTATAATTTTGCCTGCACGTTCACTCAATCAATCACTAAGCCACTTAAATATCTACCATAATTTTAATTAATTATGGTGATGTGATTATCGTAAACGTGACATGTAACAGTAACATACGTTTATGTAGTTTTCTCTAATTATACTGATTTGTGAGTTCGTGGCAGCCATGCGATTATTTGATTATTTAGGTGGCACTGGCCGGAGGTTAATTACAATACAATTTGAAGTATTTGTTGAATTATGCCTTGGGATTTGATTATATTATGGCATTATTAAACAATATCAAGTAGCACTTATTTTAATTAGGATCCACATGACCGTTCTTTGTGCAGTCTAATTTGGTTTATTGTCTTAATTAATTTGCCAACTGGCGTGTGGAGTGAACGATCAAAACTACAATAACATCAGAACTGGAGGGTATCAATGCAAATTGGAAAAATTACTAGAGAAGAAACAAGAATCCACGAGTTTTTTTTTCCAAACCAAAATTATCTATATTACTCTTATTGTTCATTGAATGTTATGAATCTTATGATAGTGTGCTTCGATTCCTTTTATGGACCACCTCTTTTCTCATTTATTTCCTTTTATTTTTCCATGTATTGATTGCCTGATTTAATTCTTCACTTTTATTATTGTTCCCACCTCCAAATAAATAAATAAAAACTCTTTGTGCTTGAGTCAAAATTCTCTAGTTCAAAGTATCAATTAATGTATCTTTCCATTAAATAAAAAATCTGACAGTGTAATAATTGTTGTATAGTGCGATAAATAATATTTAGAAAGGTGTGAGCAAACTGAGTTGAAAGAAATTAACGGTGTAAATATGAAAGTAACTTGAGATAAGTAAACGAAACTATTATTTAATATTTTAAAACCATTTATTGAGTTCTGTACTATATATAAAATAATGAAACAGATTTATACATATATCATAAATTTTACGCGGATTTCAGACTGCCAACGCGAGTATTTGATATTCAAAAAATTGATCCGATATGAATTCAAAAATAAAATGTATTTATCGAATAGAAAAAATTAGCCAAAATAAATGGTACTATCTCCGTCCATCAAGAGTGTGTTACAATTACTTTAATCAATGTCCACAAAAAGTATATCAATTTTCTTTTTAAATATTACCCTACATAACTCTTATTATTTAATCTTTTAATCATTTATTATTTATCAAAAAACTATACTACCCAACAATTAATTTTAGTTATTCAACTTCACAATCATTCATTATTTACCAAAAACATTATATTTTCTCCACTTAAAAAACATCAATTATAAGATCCTTTATCTATTCAAAAATATGTACTAAAATTCATTAAAATCTGTGCTTTCAATCAAATGATATATATTCTTGGTAGTCCAACGGAGTAATTGTCAAGAGAACACAAAACTTGGGGGAAACCACTTGTTGGGTATTATACAAATACAAGAGACGAAATAAATAAATAGAAAACAATAAAATAAAGAAAGTTGTTGTATTTCGTTGGATTTGGTACATGTGGAATAATGAATGAATGAACAGAAGAAACATTGAACATAGCGAGTAGTTTGGTTCAATGTATGTACTCTCTCCTAGTTGCAGTTTTTTTTTTTTGTTAAAGAAGAGAGGGGCCCCACCTATCGACAACAAAAGATATGCGTAAGATATTACACCACGCCCACACACTTTTCTGTTTTTCATGTACAAATCCACAATACATTAATATATGCATTTGCATTTTCCCATTTTGTAGTATCCATCCACCAATCTCTCATCTCCTTGTAGCTGCCCCTTTTTGCCCTATCAATAGGGTTTCTTGACGATCTTTTGCCTGTTATTTTTTTTTCTTCCTCTGATGCGTTCAGTGTTGATATCCTTTTTGTTGATTGATCTGATCGGTTTTGGGCGTTTTGAATTTGACTTCCTTGGGGCTTTCACAACATTCCCATGTCTAAAGTCTTTGGTTTCAGTGGTATGGATTCTCAACTTTTCTGCGTTTCTTTTATCAAATTCTTGGTTTTCTTTTTTTTGGGGTTTTGTTTCTTTGCTGCTTTTATGTGTTTAATCTTTGCTTTAGTCTCTTATTAAGTTGATATAACGAAAATAAACGAGTCTTTGCTTTAGCTTATCTCTGTAGTTTTGTGTTTGATCTTGTTTTGTTTAATCTCTCTTTTTTTGTTAGACATATGAAGATATTTAGTCCATCTACTGAATTGAATTTCTTTCATAGATATTGATGAATATTTGTATTTCATAATATGCATGTTAGTTTCTAGCCTAATTATGTTTGTGTTTGTAATTTCAAGACTGGTGCTAGTATCTTTACTCTTGCATGTTTTCGGGGCCTAGTCATGTATGGAGCTCATCCCTATAAAGGGAAAAAAAGATCCTAAATTTTGTTTCTTGTGCATAAATCTTGAGATGTAACTGTAAATTGTACTTGAGTAATCTCGTATGGTTGACTGAAAAATACTATATGCTTGATTTGTTAAAACTGCTAAGAATTTGGTTGAGATATAAGATTCACAGTTTTGATCACTGTGGTGGTGAAAATCTCAAGTTAAAGCCAATATTTTCTGACTTGGTTGCCCACATCTATGCTTTCAGGTGATAATGACTTCTGCCCCGGAGGGTTTATGTTCCAAAATCCCAAGGAATCGAGCCCCCTTTTGTCTCTTGGGAGTCACGTCGATGTGTATTTTCCTCCACGCAAGAGATCTCGAATCAGTGCTCCCTTTGTTGTCACTGAAGATCCGAAGGAACAGCCTTCTATTGAAGTCCTTCCTGACGAGTGCCTGTTTGAGATTTTCAGACGGGTTCCTGGAGGCAAAGAGAGGAGTATCTGCGCCTCTGTGTCCAAGCGTTGGCTCATGCTTTTGAGCAGCATCTGTGTGGATGAGATATGCATTTCTACTGCTCAAACCGTGGAGCCTGAGATCATATCTGATTGTAAGAAGGCTGATAAGTCTGCTAAGCCTAAACAGAAGGTTGAATCTGGTGATTTGAATGGAATCAATGTTGAGGAGTGTGTAGATGTCGACCCCCAGGGTTATCTCTCTAGATGCTTAGAAGGAAAGAAGGCCACGGATGTGAGATTGGCTGCCGTTGCTGTTGGAACTGCAAGCCGTGGAGGTTTGGGAAAGCTATCCATCCGAGGAAATAGTTCCACTCGTAGGTTGACAGACCTTGGCCTGAAGGCTGTGTCACGTGGTTGCCCTTCTTTGAGAGTTCTTTCTCTGTGGAATTTATCCTCCGTTGGTGATGAAGGGCTCTCTGCAATTGCAACTGGTTGTTGTTCTCTCGAGAAGCTAGACCTCTCCCATTGCCCAGCTATCACTGATAAGGGTATGATTGCAGTTGCAATGAACTGCCCCAATCTGAGATCAGTTACACTAGAATCTTGCTTGAACATTGGTGACAAGAGCTTAAACGCTTTGGGCCGCCAGTGCCCCAAATTAGAGTGCATCATGCTTAAAAACTGCGCCCGTGTTGGTGATCAGGGAATTGCTAGTCTGTTTTCTTCAGCTGGCCACATCTTAACCAAAGCTAATCTTCAGGGACTCAATATCAGCGATGTGTCTCTTGCTGTAATCGGGCATTATGGGAGTGCGATGACTGATCTTTCACTCAGTGGCATCCACAATGTGAATGAGAGAGGCTTCTGGGTGATGGGTAAGGGTCAAGGTTTGCAAAAGCTGAGATCTTTAGCGATTACATCTTGCCAAGGAGTTACTGACACGGGTCTTGAAGCTATTGGTAAAGGCAGTCCGGAATTGAAGGTGTTTGCCCTCCGGAAATGTGCTCTTGTATCCGATAATGGAGTCGTGTCATTTGCCAGAGCTGCTTTGTCGCTTGAGAGTCTTAAGCTCGATGAGACTCATAGGATCACTCAATGTGGGGTTTTTGGCATTCTTGCTAGCTGTGAGGGGAAATTGAAATCTCTTGCTTTGTCCAACTGCTTAGGGCTTAAAGACATGAACTTTGGATTCCCGTTGAATTCTATCTGCAATTCTCTACGATCATTGGCTATCCATAACTGCCCCGAGTTCGGTGATTCTGGCTTGAGCACGTTGTTTCGGTTGTGCCCTAAGCTTTCCCACGTGGATCTCCGTGGCCTTCAAGTAGTAACTGATGCCGGTCTCCTCCCTCTCGTGCAGAGGCCGGAGGCTGGTCTGGCTAAAGTTAATCTGAGTGGATGTGTTAACCTAACTGACAATGTGGTTGCAGCATTCGCTAACCTTCACGGGGAAACTCTGGAGATTCTGAAACTTGAAAGGTGCAGTAGCATCACTGATTTGAGCTTGATGTCAATCGCAATGAACTGCTCTGTTCTTCGTGAACTAGATGTCTCCGGCTGCAGGGTGACAGATTCAGGCGTTGCCCTCTTGGCTAGGGCCGAGAAGCTGAGCTTGCAGGTGCTCTCCCTTGCAGGTTGCTCGTTGGTGTCGGACAAGAGCTTGCCATTCTTGAAAATGGTGGGCAAGACTCTTGTAGGACTGAACATCCAGCTCTGCCATGGAATCAGCTCTGCTGCTGTTGATCTGCTTCTGGAGCAGCTATGGAGGTGTGATATACTTTCTTAAGAAGCAGAAAATCAAGAAGTTGGGTTACTTGGTTTAAGCATTTCTATCTAGCAAAGGTATTAGAAATTTTTGGGTCCATCATCATATGGCTTTGACGGGTCCGGACCGGCGTCTGCTTTTATCCGGTAAACAACGGCCACGCTTTTTTGCAGCTTCTCTTTGCTGTTTTTTAAGGTTGTCTTTTCCTAGTGATGGAAGAGGCTTCCGTTTTGTGGCCGTGGTTGCTGAGAATTCGGACATCGGGTGCTGGATCGTTTGACTACTTTTTTAGGTTTCCAGTGGAAGCTTGCAGCCGTAGATCTGTCTAGGGTTTATCTCGTCTTTGTGTTGATGTTGGGGTTGTTTCTCGGTTGCTTGTGACGGCGTTGCGTTTGTTGTTCTGTTTTCGTGGGCTTTGGGCGTGGCAACGATGTGGTTCTGCCATGACGATCTCCTTCTTCAGGTGTTGAAGGGGGTTGATTTTTAGTTTTTCCAAGCCCTAGTTTTGCAGGTTTCTCTTGTTGTGCATTGTCACATTGCAACCTTGTTACATAGTTCTTCTTCAAATCTCACTTTGTGAATGTCACATTGCAACCTTGTTATGTAGTTCTTGTTAATAAAATCCCCTTGTGAATTATATATGTTGTGTTTTTCAGGATTCTTGTGTTAGATCGTTTCGAGTCAGAATTCCTTATACGGATAGATTCTCAGATTCAAATATAACCAAATGCTAATAAATATGCACTCATTCAAAGTATTATTCCAATTATAGCCTTATGAGTTAGTTTATGAATCAAAATGTGTAATGAGAATCTCATCTGAGATCGTTTTATGAGTCAATATGTGAAAGTGGGTCAATATTCTAATATATATATATAATCAAATAGCATCAAAAATGATATGGATTTGGATTAAAACATTAATCTATCCTATGAATTTTGACTCGTAAAACAGTTCTTGTGATACTTTTTAGGCATTGAAGCAAAATACAAAGAGTAACAAAAACACAATAGTGAAGTATTAACAAGCCAACAGCAGCAGAAATCAAGACATAAAACAACAAAATTTCACCAAAATTTTCACTTTCAACACATATTTAGACATAAATAGGAGCAAGTTAACCGCCCAGCAAGCTTGAAAAAACAGCACATTTAAACAAAGCAAGAACTTGATTGCTGACTATGAACAAGGACACTTCCAACCTTAACACATCTGTCGTTGTTCGATGAAAAATCGTAGTTTTATTTGAACATCTCTCAAGAGTTTGAGGTGAAGATGTTGCTACCGTTTCATTGCTCACACTGCAATGGCTTCTTGCACCATGACGGGTTCCTCAGCAATGCTTGCAGCCTCGTGTTTGTATGTCTCAGATGCCACTGCAGAATCGCCTGTTTCTTTGGCTGTTGCCTTCTTGAGAGACATGGGCAGTTTTTTCTCGTTGGACGACTTGGGGTCCTCAGACGGCAACTTGGGAAGAGACTTCCTCAGCGGCTTCTTGACATGGTCGTGGCTTGGTTCTTTGGCGAGGCTGTTTTGTGTGAGCTTCTCGTCCAAACTTAACCTAGCTGGGCGAGCACCCGGCTTGCCGTTTTCTTTGGATTCAGCACCGGTTGAGGTCTTCTTCCGACCAAGCTTTGGAGATTTGGGTCTGGTAGTTGGTATCTACATCAAGGAATGATGCTGACAAGAAGTTAGGTGCCTCACAGAAAAGTGATAAGTTCTAACACGAACTATCCTAGTTAGAGGACTACTAAGGGGGCTTTTACTTGAGGTGGTAGATTAGATTAAGAGGATGTTTGGCTGAGCTTATAAGCTCTTCAAACAGCTTATAAGCTGTTGCAAAGTGTTTGACAAAATAAGCTCCTAAACAGCTTATAAGCTGTGAAAATAAGCTCCAACAACTTATAAGCTCCCCTAAAAATAAGTTGATCAACCCTAACTTATTTTTCAATAAACTTATAAGCAATTATGAATTTACCAAAATAATCTTATTATAATTTGTTATTTCCTACACATACACTATCAACTTCACCTCTCGTCAATTTTATCTCTCTAACTATGATTTTTTTTCTCTAACTCACGATTCTTTCTCTAGCTTACAAGATCAATTATCCAAAAACTTTAACAACTTATAAGCACTTGAGACATTACCTCTTATAAGCTCTTGAAACATCTTATAAGCTCTTGGAGCTTATAAGCTCTCTAAAATAAGCTTAGCCAAACACCCCCTAAGTATTTGAAGGATTACAAGATCAAAGGAGTTCAAAATTGTTCAATCTATCAAAATGTATGGGATTACTCCAAAGGGATAAAGACACAGGATAAAGTCGACCAAGGACTAGCAACAAGGATCCTAGAAGTATGATTATGCACCAGAAAATGACGAACCAGAGCGACTGTCGACTGATTAACAAATGCTATATTCTAAACGAAAATTTGGCTACAGCAAAAGAAAAAACTGCACCGTAGCATGCATTATAGCTAAGGAGTTACCTTCTTTAGTTCAACCTTTGGAGGTGGAGGTTCTTGATAGAAGCTTGGCATAGGCATGGCTTTGAATCCCAAAGTTTTTCTCAGCATTTTGATCTGAGCATCTTGCGATTCCTATTTAACAGAAAACAGTAAATCCAACTCGTTGTCAAACTCCATGACCGAAAACTGTAGAACGATGATAAGGTGGTACAAGGGTCTACCTTACTCTTTGCCTGCAGATTGTTCTTTTCTGCTTCCTTCGCCTGAATCTTTTCCTCAAGTTTCGAATAAAACTGTTTCAACAAGATGAAGGAAAAGCCTTTGCTTCCATATCAAACGCGAGATTTAACAATCAGTCAGCACGGATGGTGGGAAGAAAGACTAACCTCTCTTCTTTTCTCAGCCCTTTCATCACATTTAAAACTAAACCCGTAGGTTGGTAGAGCACCCGATCTGCGGGCTCTGGCATCTCCAGCAGAAGGACTTCTACAAACTACTTAAGGATAAACCAAACACAACCATTATATCACAACAAAGAAAATTATATGCACGTACCTTCACCCTTCAGTATCAAGAGAAGGATGCAAATCTAAGACATACAAAAGGATACGATGATGACTGTGAGATTTCTTCGGTTTTGCTTGAAGGGCTTTTCCTAAGGGTCTTTAGCTTTGTCTTCTCCCTATAGTCAAGAAACCAAACTTCATAAACACTGGGAGTAAAAGGAATGAAGCGTTTGTAATGGAAATGTAGGAGATTGAATTTTTTCTTAAAAGGAAATATCCATCAAATTTGCCAGTGGAAAAGAGCATACAGAAGTTCTTCAGCCTGTTCTCCGCTCGTGGAAGATGATGTTGCATCTGGAAGCCCGTGTTGCTCCTTGACATCAGAAAATAACTATTGTAAGAAGTCCGAAAAGAAAGCCATAATGTTGTAATATAAAATGTACAATGCATACATTTCTTGTTTTTAACTTAGAGCTATCTTGGGCAGGTGTTGCTTTTAAGTTGCCAGGACCTTGATTCTCATTAGACGATTTACTTTTTGTTCTGATAGCAGAAGACTGTCTCTGGCTCGATTCTGAAGCATTGCTATCATTTGAAGCAACGTAAGATTTGCACTCCTCTTTCCTGTTCTTGCTCTTGCCTGGAACTGCTGCTGCAGCAGCATTTCTGGGGCTCGATGCTTTGCTGATCTTCAGTGGTTTCAAGTTCTTCAATACGCCAGTCTCTTTAACTTCAGGTTCCTACAAGTATACTAGTTGTTAGAGCACATCCCTGAGAAAGATTGATCATGCTAAACAACTGAATAACACGTTATGAAACTCGTACCACAGCTTTGCCGGTTGAATGGCATTTTGGAGGTAAAGCAGGCTCTTCGATGATGATAGCATCTTCAAGACTCTCACCGAGTTCCACAACATCCAGGCTGCCATTGGGAGTGCCATTTACAGAGAACGGGAGCTGTTGAGGAACGATGCTTTCAAATCCATCTCCGTTTCCAGAAACTGGAATGGCACTTTCAGCGTCCATCTCTTCCATTCAACCTAACAAAAGGCGTAATTCACATCTACAAATCTTGGAAACAATGTGCAAAGCCTCCATCAAAATGGTTCCTTTAAACTACTACAACGCAACAAGTTTTTCCATCTCTTGAAATCCAAATCATCGGCACTGATTCTACCTCACAACGAGCCTATCTTCTACAACGAAACGAGCAATCAATGCAGCATAGAACACTAAATGATACGAAAACAAGATTCCATCTTTACCAAAGCAACATATTAACACCGGGTAATCTAAACTCAAAAGCTCAACATTCTAATCCCTCATCTTTAACCTCACTTGACGAATATAAATCAAGATTCTATCCTCACATGAACACGTGAAAACTGAGGATTCTAAACTCAAAAATTCAACAGTAGCAACAAGAGAAAAAAAATGCCTTTTTCAACAAACAAATCTATGCCAATAACAAACACATTAAATTAACCAGAAGCAGCACCTGAGCTACATATCAGTACTTCAAATAAAATAAAATAAAAAACTCCAAAAAAAATATAATAACTAGAATTTAGCTACAAACTCAGATCTCCATAGTCCCACACCCACTACAAGATCCCACACCATTAAACGACGCAGAATCAGAAACCCATTTCCACTACACGAAAAAAAACACATTTCACATCCAAACAAAAAGCACACATTTACCTTCATATGAGTGACCATTAAAAAAAGCACTCACCTTTCAAAACATTTGAAGGAGAAAACAAACAGAAATGGATTAAATCATTGGAGGCTAAGAAAGATCTGACTGATTCTGAAATGGGTTTCGCCTGGTTTTGGTCAGTTGGTAGTCTGAACTTTGGAGTGATGATTTTGCAAATTTTTGAAATTTATTTTTCTTGTCTTTAGGCAATAATTTTAGTTCTTTTTTTCCTAAATACCTGTTTTCCTTTTTGTTGTTTCTTGAAATTGAAAAAGATTTTTTATTTGCACACTCTATCGGAAAAACAAGAGCACAAGAGAGGAAAATGTGTGTGTGCCGTCGCTATGAGCGTATCAGGTATGAATCAAATCCACTTGCTCCACATCAGCTTCCGCCAAAGAAAAAAACAATTAAGCCGAAAAAAAAAAGGAAAACGAAATATAAGGTGTTCAAATTAGTTGATGACAAATAAATAATCGGTAATTGGAGGTGTATAAAAGATATGAAATAGTTCAAGATTAACGAAAATAATTAGATAAAAAAAATTACAATTATGAACTCAATTGATGAAATGACGAGTAATTTAACACATCATCAAAGTATATTAAAAACTTTACACAGATTTTCTTTCCATTTTCTCTTTAAAAAATGATGTCCCTAACGAGCATTGCTAGATTGTGCATCAATTAAATGGTGCGATTTTGATGGCAATGGTATGAGCGAAGATCCACTCATGAATTCAACTCGAAATTTGTGAAATTGCATTATTTGTGGCAATAACAATAAAAGTTGCTAACTTATTGAGCAAATATATTTATCGTTAATCTAAAAGATGTTATGCATATATTTAGAAGTTGTAACAAAGGAACTCGAAATCATTTAGATCTCTGGTAGTGGCATGATTCTCAAAAGTGATATGATTTTTCGTCAATACCAATTTGAAGAAATCATGTTTAAGATAAAGGCAAATGTCTTACAAAAAAATGTAATTTTTCAATCAAAGCAGTGGATTTTATGAACAAAAAAATTATCAAGATGTCTGGAATAATCTCACAGACAAGTGCTGCTTCAAAGTGAAATGGGATGAGATGGAAAGAGACTTGAAAATTAGATTTCAAATTTTACAAGTATATTATTTGCCCCCATTAAATTTCATAAGGGAAAGAAAAACTGTTTGCTTATATCAACATGATGGGACCTACCTTCATTCTCTTTTTATTTAAAAATATTAGTTAAAATAATATAACTTTTTATTTATATGTATATATATGTGTGGGAGATGGATCAGGTAGGAATGGATAATTTGGTAGGAAATATGAATGAATCTGAGCCTTTGATTTGCTATATCAATGGTTGAGATTTAATTTTCTAAGTGTCTTCTGATTTTGTGTTTTGTGTCTTCTGCGGATTATTGTGCAACACTATAACTCTTCTTGTGCTATCTGAGAATGAAAGATGTCTAAACTAATATATTTAGCATATGTGCTACGAATGGATGAAATATGTCTAAACTAATATGCATGATATAGTAATTACGATTATGCTACACAAATATGAAAGATGTCTACTATTCTTATTTTCGTACATTAAGAGCTTTCTCACCATAACCAACCTCTGTATGTGTGTTTGTATATTGTCATTTAAAATCTAGTTAAAAGAAGCTTGTTTTCTTTATTATATTCCATCAACAACAAAAAATACTATGTTAAATCCTTTCAAACACAAGTCCTAAATTTATGATTTGTATGGCAATTTGAATGAATTTTTTTTCGGACAAAAGATGACATTATTAAAGCATGATCAATTGATAACCATTTAAACACCTGTTATCAATTGATCATGCGAAGTAGTTTGAACGTAACTCTTCCATTTAAATCGACATTAATTTAGCAGCTTAGCTGGGTATAAAAAGACATATCGCTCCATTTTAAAAAAATGGGTGCTAAATATATACTCCAAAAAATATGCTTAAATGAGCCAGAAGATAAAATAAAATGGAATGGCTTTTATATCCACCTTCTTTTATATGAGCATGCTGAAAATTTTCAGAAAATATTTTCTTTAGTTATTAGTAAAGAGATTGGTGTATCCGATGAACAATGTAGTGGATATCGTGTAAATGGGGGTGTGGCTTAATACAAACATCACATATTAGAAAAATAAATTAAAATAGATGCATTTTCAATAATAGACAATACTCGACTTCACGTGTAGTAACTGTAAACTACTGTCACTGAATTATTGTTCTGTGGTAGTATTCATATCCGAATTAACTCAACATAGAGTTAAATTCTCTAATATTTCGCAGCAACTTCACCATATTGGAAGGAAAACCACTCTCTCTCTCTCTCACCAGTGGTCCAAAACATCAAGAGATATGCAGGAGGGCCAGAGGGTCTTCAACGTTCAAAATCATTTAGAAAAAAACATTAGACTTAAATGCAACTGTCTAGACAGAGAGGGGAATAAGGGCCATCTCAAGATGATGTTTCAACCGATTTTTGAGGGTGGGGGTCTGCTCATGCTCATCTAAACAATGCAAGTTTCATGACAGACTGAAGAGAGATTTTGTCGAGTTCGACTTATTTATCTGCTAGTACCCGTATCTACTGCACGTTGATAATGCTTTATTAGAATACAACTCTTACAAACAAGGAGATCAAATTTTAGCTCCAAAATGGCCAATGCTTACATTAGTGTAACAAACAAGTGCTTTTCTCAGGTCATGCAGATTTCCATTTTGCACCAGTATTCACTAGTTTGGTATAGACTTTCTTGAAATCTTCAAAAAATAGGTTTTGATTCTCTGCGTACTTTGAGATCCACCTGAGAAAAGTTATAGAAGAGAGTTAAACATTAGCACCATGGACACACAGCATTAATGACAGTGTTTCACAACTTCCATCCTCATTGTCATTATGATTTTCTATCATCACACGTTGTGTCATAGAATTGAAAGGGACCAGTTTTTTGTTTTTGTATTCATAGTTTTTGTATTCATAGCGCAAACACAGAAACGTGCAATGACTGGTGAGAGCAAGAAAATTGCATACCTGTTGCATTCATCATCATCAGCTAGTGCCCTGTCTGAGGGAAGGCCAATCATGCTGGACATGCCGCCTACACGTATTAGAGAAACAGATGATGATCACTGACTTAAAAGGGAAGAATACTTAGGCTACTTGAAAAACAAGATGGTTAAGGAAAAGCATGCTTAATTACCCGAGGACCATGGCTTCTGTACAAGAATTCTGTAGTAAGAATTGTCAAATACTACTGGACTTCCAAATCCTTTGTTCCCTAAAGTATGAGCTCCAGATAGAGCAACAAGTTCCTGGGCTCTGTTGATGAAAAATGATGGATGAGTATTTGAATACTTGCAGTAGCTATAAACATGGGTATCACTGCGCCAGTGGAACAAAACTGAAATATAATATCGCATATAGTGTTGCTATAAGAATTAGGCCATAATTCACACTTAATATTAGTGCTCATCTTCTTTATTGAGAGACTCAAGTACAAATACAAGACAATTTAAATATCTATTTTCAGCTAAATAATCCTATTGAATGTTATGTGAAATTCTCAGCTCCTGTAACAGGTCAGCTATTTAGGAACTGGCTAGTGGCTACATATGTTCTTTTAACAATAAGATATAATGAGCAATGTGGAAGGAGAACAAACAATTTCATCAATGGCGCATTAATATACTAGAAAAAGAATTGTGAAAAGAGGCAAAATGCAAATGCACACAGGGAGAAGGGATACAAGATGTACAAAAATAAAGAGAATCTGTATTACAGCTATTAACACTCACGAGAAGCTTTTCTTTTGAAAACTTTGCTTCATGGCCTTTGCATCAAGCGATTCTTCGGGAAGCCTCCCTTCGGGATCAGGCACCCTGAGAGACGATAATAGAATTTCTAGGAATTAGTCTTCCTCATACTTGCAGTAACAGATACAACATGTTTGTGACTAGTCACTATGATAGTTTTTAGAAACATTTATGTAACAAAAATTACTTGAACTACAAGGGCAATAGTTTTGTGAGACACAGTATCCTTGGTCTGGAGAGTTTAGTGGCATCTATCTCTGGTGCTTATCCCGATTGCATGTAGAGTTGCCCAATTGTGTTTTCCACAGTTTCAACAAATGCACCAATTCCTAATCATCTCATGTTTCTAGAAATTCCAACTGCCTAACATTGGCAAAGAGAAGAAACTACGTGCTAGAGCCACAAGATATGTGCAATTTACGTTGCATCTATTCTTCCCAGTCGAACAGGGATTTCCGGACCTCCACATATCAAAACAGCCTCTGCTCCGGCCATAGTTATCAGATCTGCCCAGGATACTAACAAACACAATTAAGAATGAGTTAGTTTGGCACATGATATGCTGCTAGAGCAAGAAAATGCTCAAGATTCCTTTCGCCAAAAGTACCTGCTCGTACCGATTCCATTTTAACTTTTACTTTCTCCAGAATCTAAAAACAATGCATCCATTCATGAGTTAGCTGGCTGAAATTTGTGTAAAGTTTAACAATAGTGGATGATATTGAAGACAGAAAGAATCTAAAATTCGACAGAGAATAAAAGAAAAAGTTTTCGTAAAATAGTTGAAACCAAAAGAGGTTAGAGATACGAAGTATATGGGAACTTGCCTTCAGTGTCTTTTGAAGACCTGCATTTTCAGGTCTGTCGAGTTCATACACAATTGATCCATTCATACCACCTAAAATAACGTGAAACTGATAAGCTAGAACACCAAAACATATAATACAGTGAGGGGAACCAACATGGCCATTTATTAATATAGTAGTAATACCTTACATGATCTATACATGACTCTCGAAGCAAATCAAATTTTTCAAGAATGAGTTGTGTTTCAACTGCAAGATATAGTATTTTCACTAATAAACTATCACCACATATCGGTTCTCCCACACTTAAACATCACACATTATCTTTGTCCCAAAAATTCTCTTCATCCTCATCTAAAATGTCTATTCTTGAAGAAGAAAATGATGAAGTACTTAACATGATACCTGTTTTATCACCCTCGTCAAAAGTTCCAGCATCATGAAAAACTAAACGAAGGAAACCAGGAGCCTTAGCCTTGGTTAATACCTTCCTGATCTCTTCTTGCAACAGGGAATTCTCACTGAATTGAAAACCTTTTCATCAATAAACCATATCACGAACTAAAATTTTGTGTTTCTTCTATTTAAAGATTATTATTGTAAATAGCATCGACATATTATATATATACACGCACGTGCACACACAAATATATATACATATATAGGGTTGAGTTATAATAAAACCTATTTTTCGTAAAACCTAAAAATCAATGCACTTTACGTATAAAGCTAATGTGCTCTTGAGTTTTGGTAAAAGACAACAATGCTCATCAATATTTCTTAGTGCAATAGCTTTATACATAAAGTGCTCTAACTTTGTACATAAAATGCATTGGTTTTTAGGTTCTTATGAAAAAACAGGTTTTTACTGGATCCTTTCCCCACATACATATATATAATATATAATATATATATAGGAAGATGATCAAATAGAAATAAACCTTATTCTAGTGACTAGAAACCAACATTATTGTAAAAATGAAAATCATTGTGTTATGTGTAAAAAAACATAAGAAATAGAGAAAACATAGTTTTCTAAGTGAAAAACAATAATATTGAGAAAGCATTATCTTATGCGTAGAAAGCATATCCTTTAAAAAAATCAATTGGAACTATTTATCTATCAAGATCCACGGATTAGATTGATATCTAGTAGATCATATATACATGGGTGAAACTATTCCAATGATTTCATCGAGTCTCAAAGCACTACTAAAATCTTTTTTTTTTCTAACAATGTACAATAAGAATTCACAAGATTAACCTTTTGCAATTCCTAATCAGCTCAGGATAAAATTCACAAATTATTATCGGCTTCTTGCAAAAATTGACAATCTAACTGTAATAAAAATGAGCAAAATATATACCACAAAAATAAAAACTCTAATTTTCCATGCCAGGCTAATCAAGCTTACTCAATAGCATTTGACGAATTGGGGAAGGGCAACAGGAACGACGTCGCTGCCATATGCATTAGCGCTCGCCTCCCAAAATGAGAAGGTGAAGAAGCGGCAGCACAGAAAACAGTGAGCCTTTTCCCGGCGAATTTGACTACCGGCGAGTTTTTCACCGAGAGTTTGAGCTCTCTGCCGGTGTAAACGGAGGCTGCTGAACTGAGCAACGTCGCATCGACAACGGCGGCGGCGGTTGTGCACCTCATTTTTCAGTGGGTTGCTTAGCTCAGAACAGTTAATGCCTCTATTTAACTGATTTTGTATTTTTGTTTCTTCAATTCTTCTTCTTAATTCTTACTATAAATGTTTAATAATTGTTTTATTATTGCTTCATAATTATTAATTGGTAACTGGGCTACTAAAGCATGGTGTGATATAGCCCATTTCTTGATGGGCCATTTTTAGTTTTGCTTTGACTTTTACAGAAACAGCCCAGTTTTTTATATGGTGTAGCTTTGTTGTACTAATTTGCTTATTGATTTGATAAACATAATTAAGTAAAATGTGCAAAACTAGAGTATAATGTTGAGCTAACTTTATTTAAATATATATTTGATTTGATGTCTTAGCGCCTAGGCCATAAGAAAATTTTGCAATCTTGAATGATGTATGTACCTATATAAAGAATAAAAATAAAAATTTATCATCTAAACTTAGATGGTGTTTGATTGAGCTTATAAGCTCTTTAAAACAACTCATAAACTGTTTAGGAGCTTATAAACTGTTGCAGAGTGTTTGACAAAATAAACTCCTAAACAGCTTATAAGCTGTGAAAATAAGCTACAACAGCTTATAACTCCCCTAAAAATAAGTTGGTCAACCATAACTTATTTTTACATAAATTATAAGCAATCATGAATTTACCAAAATAACCTTATTATAATTCGTTATTTCCTACACATACACTATCAACTTCACATCTCGTTAATTTTCTCTCTCTAACTATGATTTTCTCTCTCTAACTCACGATTATTTCTCTAACTTATAAGATCAATTATCCAAACACTTTAACAACTTATAAACACTTGAGACATTATCTCTTATAAACTCTTGAAACATCTTATGAGATCTTGGAGCTTATAAGCTCTCTAAAATAAGCTTACCCAAACACCCCCTTAGTCGTGGAGAATATGACATGAGTTCAAACAACTACAAATTCTTTCATTCATTTCACGAAATAAAATAATTATACACACATATGTCTTAAAAGAGACTAAAAAGATACAAAATATAAATAAGATCAAATGAATTCGAGCATATTACCCGGAATCTACCTCAAAAGATCAATAGTTATAGAAATCCAAAAATATAGGATTTTGAAATTTTCAATTTTGATAACAAACCTTTCTTACGTATTTCTACCGTATTTCCTCAAAAAAAAATTATGGGTATCTATTTTTACCCCCTTCTTTACTATTTCCCTAATTTCACGCCTACATCACGTGCGGAAATTCCTTCCCGTGCCCAGTTGTCCTTACATCATTGGCTACGTGACGATCCCGACAAACTCTGCGCCAAATAACGTATAACTGTAACTCGACATCCGACCGCCACGTCATCTCCTGTTCCTAGCGAGGTACGACTTCCAACGTGGCGCCTCCTCATTGGCTTCATAGTCGCCTTCAAAACTGTACCCAGTTGCTCCGCTCTATTTTCTTCGTAAAAATCCCCATTTCCTTAAATAAACAAAACATTTCTGTTTCCCTCAATTCCAATAAAAAAATGGAATAGAAAGAATATTTCAATCAAAATATTCATTCAAATTGTTTCCAACTTTCCACAACTTCTCATTTTTGTTTGTTTATTCGAGAGAGAATTTGTCGCAGATGGCGGTGAAGATGAGGAAGTGGTCGCCGTGGCCGCCGGCGAGGAAGTTTGCGGTGGCGGTGAGGCTAATGAGGCTCGAGGTATTGTCGGAAGACGGAGGCTCCGACGCGGCACAGAAATTTGTGGCGATCAAAATCAAATGGAAAGGCGAGCCCAAGTTTTTCCCGTTGATGCCACCATTTCAGCCCAGGAAAAAAATCGAGCAATCGAGCCAGAAAATTATGAAGAAAAATTGCGGAGTCGTGGAATGGGACGAGGATTTGTGGTACGAGAACACGTGTTGTTTCTCGATCGTTTCTGATCGTTGCGATAAGAAATTCGGACCATGGGAGATTGCCTTCAATGTTCTATGTGTAAGTTATTTTTCTGTGTGGTTTCCTGACTATTAAATAAATAAATAAACGTCGATTCTGTGTGAAACAGAGGGAGAAGATGGATTCGAAGGCGAAAATGGCGGTGATCGGCGGAGTTTCAATGAATATATCGGAAATTGTTTGGAAAATGGAGAGTTCGTCCATTGAAGAGAAGCTTCATCTCAATCTGCAGATTGATGGAATTGCTAGAGACGCTGCCCTCACGGTAAACTCGACTCCTTTTCTTTTTTCATATATATCGAGTTACTAAATAAAATAAGAAGAGTTAATTTGGATGTATATGATCATTCTCACTTTATTAACTAACAATTTGGTGAAGAATCCTTTATTAATAGTAGAAATGAGCCAAACTTGTGTAGTTGTGTTGCATGTGAACGTGGTGTCCTAGTAGATATAGAAAGTTTGGGTCATACTTAATTAATTTTTTTACATATAATAAAATAAAATATTTGTTTGATTAGACCGGTTAATTTTAATGCTTAAGAAAATGAAATTACAGTAAAACCTCTATAAATTAATACTCCATAAATTAATAATCTCTAAAATAATAAAATCTTCGGTCCGACTTAGCCTTTGTAAAAATCATCAATTTCGATAAGATAATAAAATAATAAGTTTTGAAAATCCCTTTATAAATATTAGGTCTCATCAAACTCTAAATTAATAATTCATAAATATTACAAAATTATAAATATTATGGTAATTTGCTAAAATATGAATCAATTGTTACTTGATTTTCTTAAAATTTAAATCTAATTGGATTTATCCCAACTTTTTAATGGTCGCCAGTTTTCGGTGTCGAGTTCTCTAGTTATGACAAAAATTATGAAGAGTTGTTGTCGCTCAAAGCCTCCTTTCTCGTATTTGGTTCCGTGATCTTGGTCATCTTGACCGTCATTAGTAGGATCTTGATAATATCGACAACAATTTCATCTAAATTTTGAACCATTGCATTCATCATTTTTAGGATAGTCCACCGCTTGTTGAAGTCCATTTTATTGCGATAACCAACATCCTGATTATATTCTCAAGCTCATGTAGACTTTCTTCAAAATTTGTCTCACTTGAGTCGCGTGAGATTTCTTCATTTGAATGAATTTTGCAATGCCTAAAGCAATTTGCTATTGACACTGAGAAACATTGGTTGTCAGCGGAGATCGCAAATTGATGGCATCTAAAACATTAATCTTTTCGAGATTAGGTAGCCCCAACTCATGACCTTCCAATAGATTTTGTAGAATCTCCTACGATAGTGCATCTTGAAAGCTCTAATTATTCATGCATCACATGGTTGAATCTTTGATGTCATGTTAGGTGGCAAAAAGAATAGCTCAACATTCTGTAACCCTTCAATGTTTTTTGGATGAGCTGGACAATTGTCAACCATCAACAAGATTCTTCTACCATTCATTTTGTGATCAAACAACCAAACATATTCTTCAAAAAGCACACTAGTCATCGATACCCTCTTGTTGGCACGATAATGACAATTGATGTTACTCATGTTGATGTTTTTGAAGCAACGAGGCTTTGCATATTTTCCAATAATCCACAAAGGAATTTTTCGAACTATCCTCGTTGCAACAAATAACAAATGTAAGCCTCTCTTTGTCTTGCTTTCTTCCTCAAGTTGCTTGGTTGCGAGAGTGATCATCTTGTAACGTAAAACGCAGACATGTTTCATCCAAATTAAAACATCCTTCATGGGAAATTGGTTTATTTTCTCCCTTATGGCCTCAGGTTTCATTTCCGTCCTGCGTGTCAATGAACCACTTTCTCCAAAACGATGGAATGGTTTAATACCATGTCTAACCTGAATTTTCAAGACAACCTTAAGAAAATTGATGTTCGGGAGGTGTTGAGGATACAAAGCTTCATTGTCTCATTTGCTTTCTCCAAATAAGCTCTCCGTCATGTTGAGTACTCGATCTTGGTACTGAAGAAACTATTCATAAAGAACCTTCTCCATATCTGGATATTTCATCGATTTGTGTCGTTTAATATCACCACCTTCTCAAAGTTGGCTGAAAGGTACTCTGATGATCTCTTGAGAGTGTTTTGTACCTTGACTAACTTTCAAACGATATCTTTCTTCAACCCACTCTTGTAAATCTTTTTGAGTGCATGTGGGATGATCTCTCTTATACTCACATAATGCTTTACGCATTTGATCATTCATGGATGATTTTTGTGACGCCTTTTAGATGAGAAGACATAGTTGGGACTTGGGTGTTATGAATTATTTTATTTCCATATCGAGATTTATATAGTGTATGTTTCCTTTATGATGCATGAATATATTTAATTGACAATGAATTGATACATATATATAATTGTTAATTGCATGAATATATTAAAGTAGATACACAATGAATTGGTTGTTGATACATGACTATAATTAATTGAAACATAATAAATTCATTTATTTTCAATACATGTACCAAATTTTTGAATTTAAAGTCTCTCTTTAATTAATAAATTATTAATTTATCGATATATTAATATCTCTCTAAATTAATAAAATTTTATAGTCACAAGGATATTAATTTATAGAGGTTTCTTGTAATTGCACTTTGATGCTACGCTATCATCTCATTAGTATTCTAAAGTGTAAAATTCAAACAAAGTCTAGTTCATTGCTCAGTCCAACTACGGTAAAACCTCTATAAATTAATATCATTGGGACAATGAAATTTTATTAATTTAGAGATATTAATATATCGATAAATTAATAATTTATTAATTAAAGAGACTTTTAAATTCAAAAATTTGGTACATGTATTGAAAATAAATAAATTTATTATGTTTCAATTAATTATATTCATGTATCAACAACCAATTCATTGTGTATCTATTTTAATATATTCATGCAATTAACAATTACATACATGTATAAATTCATTGTCAATTAAATATATTCATGCATCATAAAGGAAACATATACTATATAAATCTCGTATGGAAATAAAATAATTCATAACACCCAAGTCCCAACTATGTCTTCTCATCTAAAAGGCATCACAAAATCATCCATGAATGATCAAATGCGTAGCATTATGTGAGTATAAGAGAGATCATCTCACATGCACTCAAAAGATTTACAAGAGGGTTGAAGAAAATATCGTTTGAAAGTTAGTCGGTACAATATCAAACACTCTCAAGAGATCATCGAGTACCTTTCACCAATTTTGAGAAGGGTGGGATATTGCGACACAAATCGGCAAATATCCGGATATGAAAATGTTCTTTATGAATGGTTTCTTCAAGATCAAGATAGAGTCAACATGATCGAGAGCTTATTTTGGAGAAAGCAGGAGACAATGAATCAGTATCATCAACACCTCCCGAACATCAATTTTCTCAAGGTTGACTTGAAAATTCAAGGTTAGACATGGTATTAAATCATTCCGTCGCTTTGGAGAAAGTGGTTCATTGACACGCAGACATGGAAATGAAACCTGAGGCCATAAGGAGAAAATAAACCAATTCGAAATGAAACCTGAGGCCATAAGGAGAAAATAAACCAATTTCCCATGAATGATGTTTTAATTTGGATGAAACAGTCTGCTTTTACAAGTTACAAGTGATCACTCTCTTGCAACTAAGCAACTTGAGGAAGAAAGCAAGATAAAGAGAGGCTTACAGTTGTTATTTGTTGCAACGAGGATGGTTCGAAAAATTCCTTTGTGGATTATTGAAAATATGCAAAGCCTCGTTGCTTCAAAAACATCAACACGAGCAACATCAATTGTCATTATCGTGCCAACAAGAGGCATGGATGACTAGTGTGCTTTGAAGAATATGTTTGGTGGTTTGATCACAAAATGAATGGTAGAAGAATCTTGTTGATGGTCGACAATTGTCCATCCATCAAAAACATTGAAGGGTTACGTAATGTTGAGCTATTCTTTTGTCACCTAACATGACATCAAAGATTCAACCATGTGATGCAGGAATAATTAGAGCTTTCAAGATGCACTATCCTGGAGATTCTACAAAATCTATTGGAAGGTCATGAATCGGGGCTATCTAATCCTCGAAAAGATTAATATTTTAGATGCCATCAATTTTGCGCCTCTCGCTGACAACCAATGTTTCTCAGTGTCAATAGCAAATTGCTTTAGGCATTGCAAAATTGCTCAAATGAAGAAATCTCACGCGACTCAAGTGAGACAAATTTTGAAGAAAGTCTACATGAGCTTGAGAATATGATTAAGGATATTGGTTATCGCAATAAAATGGATGTCAACAAACTGGTGGACTATCCGGGCGAAAATGATGAATGTGCAATGGTTCAAAATTTAGAGGAAATTGTTGCTGATATTATTGAAGATCCTATTAATGACGAGGCTCAAGACGACTCAATCCGGCTGAATCACCACGAGAAAGGAGGCTTTGCGCGACAACAACTCTTCACAATTTTTGTTGCGGCTAGAGAACTCGACACCGAACTCTTGGCGATCATTAAAAAGTTAGGATGAAATCCAATTAGATTTAGATTTTAAGAAAAATCAAGTAACAATTGATTCATATTTTAGCAAATTATCATAATATTTATAATTTTTTGTAATATTTATGAAATATTAATTTAGTGTTTTGATGGGACCTAATATTTATAAAGGGATTTTCCGAAAACTTATTATTTTATCGAAATTGATGATTTTTTACAAAGGCCCAAGTCGGAACCGGAAGATTTTATTATTTTAGAGAGATTATTAATTTATCGAATATTAATTTATAGAGGTTTTACTGTATATGGAGCTGATTATTCAAATTGATTCTTGAAGGCCCGTTACTCTTATCATAAAATTAGGGGAGGTTAATTACGGAATGTGCCTCGTTGATTAGTAGAGCTACGCAGAAGTTGATCTAGCTTAATCTAGATTATATTACATGTTGATAATGACTACTACGGTCCTATTTGAAAATGGAGGGATTATAATGGAGTTATTTCCTAGCTAGTTGAGATTAGCTGCGTTGTGTTGTTAAATCACATTAACTATTCATCTTTGTAGTCCTTGTTTATTCATCTAGATGTTTTTTTTTAAACTGTAACCGGATTTATCCTCTGTACAGTGTGGTGCACGATAATAGTTTTTAGTTAAACGAAATAATGAAGATAAATAACTAAATTATCAATTATAAAAATCAAAATATAAAACTGTAAAATATATCATTGATTTTTCAAATATTTATTTTTAACTACATTCATAGCGGTATTACATAAGTGTCATTAAATAATTTTAACTGATTTATCATCAAAATGGATATTAAATACATGTATATATATTTATATAGTTAAAAAAATTATGAAAGATATATATAGATTGATATGATGTTAGTTTCCATTCGTTTGACATGCATTTAGTTAATACATTCATTTATAGGAGAGAGAACAAATTAAAAAAATCTCATGAGTTAAGTATCTAGTGCGATGCACATTAATAATTTCAACATCCACCAAATTTGGAATAATTATAAGTAATTCAACAAACACAAAATTTTAGTAAGTATCCATCAAGATTAAAAATTCGTTCACAACTAATAAATAATTCTATACCACCATTATCGTAAACAAAAAAAATTGAATTAAAATTCAAAACAATCGCAATTAACTAATTTATTAAAAAATCATAAACATCCATTGATAGAATATAGAAGTAATATTATTGTTCTAAAAAAATAATGTTATTTCCACAATTAACCTATGGACACAAATAACATAATGATATATTTTTTAATTAATTTAAAAAATAACCATATACAAATATATAAAAAAAAATACTGACATTTTAATGTAAAAATATCAGGATTATGAAAAAATATAAGTGCAAATTTAGATGTTAAGCAATGTGTATACATACACATTTCCAATAATAAAGAGAAAAAATGACTATCAAAATTAGATGAGTAGCAGTATTAACTATTTAGTGATTAAAAAAAATTTGTTTCTGAACTTTTATTGTATTTTATATTATATTTATGATATGTGACTTTTAGATATATAGTAAAAGATCATCCCAAACTAATCGATTTTTTAGGGGCAAAGTAATTGAATAAATACATCAATGCATAATACACATGATTAATTTTTAAATTAAATATTTTTGTTACAAATGCTATTTATTAATATAATATATTTAATAGAATATATTGTGAGCGAGATTATATTTATTTCAATAAATGGAAACCGTTATTTGAACGGATAAAACATAAGTTACTATGTATTTGGAATGATTCCCCTTTTATGTATATAATAGATATATTAATGTAGTATTATCATTGTGGTTAAACAAATTCTAGACTAATTTATAATAGGGGAAATCCATCTTTAGGTTTTGTTCAACATTGTTGAAATAAGAGAATCCCAAGATTCGACGATCATAAGTCGGACAAAAAGAACAAAATCTATCGATGTAAAATTCTAGATTAATTTATAATAGGGGAAATCCATCTTTAGGTTTTGGAAATGATTCCCCTTTTATATATATAATAGATATATTAATGTAGTATTATCATTGTGGTTAAACAAATTCTAGACTAATTTATAATAGGGGAAATCCATCTTTAGGTTTTGTTCAACATCGTTGAAATAAGAGAATCCCAAGATTCGACGATCACAAGTCGGACAAAAAGAACAAAATCTATCGATGTAAAATACTCATCTTTCGATGTGTATAAAGACAATGCAAAAGCGAGGAGGAGATCGTTGAGCCGAGAAGAGGTGTGTTTGGACGAGTCAGACGAGTCAGGCGCATCCGACATGACACCCCAGGCCAAGTCGAGAGCCACAGCCATCGTGCTCGAGCCGGACAAGAAAGACCGATGGTTTATTTGGAAGAATAGGCGATTTAGTTTCAAACGCGCCAAGACTAAAGAGGAGAAACTCGAAGTCAAAATCGAAAACTGCGGCCATGAGAGCAAGATCGTATCGGACTCTGTCAACGACCGTTCGTTGCAGGTAAATACTTCTTTGTTTAGTTTATGATTTTTTAAATGTTTTAGTCTGTAGACATTCAAATGGATTATGTGTTAAATCAAAGGTTATGATGTGGATATTTGCGCTAAAATATTAAGCAGCATATGACTATGTAAAAATAAAAATAAACCCAGAGCTTCATTCGATAATAATAAATTATAGTTCAAAAAATTAACATATCACATTTTTTTTTTGTTTCATTTCCTTATATTGAACTTGTATCATATGACAGAAAGATGACCCAACAAAATCCAGTTCAGAAACAGAGTACCAAGATAAGACAGGTTGTCTATGGGAAGAGAACGAGCTGTTTAGCAGAGATGGCCGAGCAAAGCTCAAGGCTGCCTTTTTCTTTGCCTCATTCGATCAACGGAGCGACAAAGCAGCCGGGGCGAGCGCCTGCACGGCGCTGGTCGCCGTGATATCCCACTGGCTGCACTCTAACGCGGACACCATGCCAGGCCAGTCAGAGTTCGATGCCCTCATAATGCAAGGCTCCTCGGAGTGGCGAAAGCTGTGCAAAGACGCTAACTACGTCAAGGACTTCCCCAACAAGCACTTCGATCTCGAGACCGTCCTGAGGGCCAACATCCGCCCCGTGTTAATCTCCCACGACGAGTCGTTCGTCGGGTTCTTCGGGGCCGAGGTATTTGACTCACTGAAGGGGGCGATGTCGTTTGATGACATATGGGATGAGATCTGCGGCATTGACACTGCACCAAGAGTGTACATAGTGAGTTGGAATGACCATTTCTTCGTGCTGAAAGTCGAGACGAATGCGTACTACATCATCGACACATTGGGGGAGAGACTCTATGAGGGATGCAATCAAGCTTACATAATAAGGTTTGATGACAAGGCTGTGATGCAGAAACAGAAACTGGCAGCGGCTAAGACATCAGAGAATGAAAACATAGATGAAATCGAACAGGACGAGGTAATATGCAGCGGGAAAGAATGTTGCAGAGAATTCATTAAAAGATTTCTTGCAGCCATACCGTTGAAGGAGCTCGAGGAAGAAGAGAAGAAGAGCACCTTCTCTTATTTCTGCCTCCATCAAAGGCTGCAGATCGACTTCAACTACAGCTGCTTGATCTCTCCTGCCTCATCCTCCTCCACGTCGTCTCCCCTTTCCACCCTAACTACGTCGGCATCTTCTCCCTCGTCCAATTGAAAGCACACTGTAAATCATGTTTACAATAAACATATGTATATACTGCACAATCAAGAAAGCAATATAAGGGTCAGTATTGATGAACTATAAAATGTGATGATTTGTTCAATCAACATCGATAAAAATGGAGATGTCGCTAGCACAAAAGAAAGATGCTCAAGGAATGTAGGGACCTACAAACTCAAAAAGCAAGAAACTTCCTTCTCATAAACAGTGTTGCTAAGACTTTAGACAAAGTGAAAAACTTTAAATGATAGCAAATAATTATATTTCTATGGCTTCTGCTTTTTCTCCACAGCCTTTTTTCTCTAGTGGTGTATATTAGAGAATAGAGATAGACAATCCCACTTGCTTCTCAGATACAGTTTCTGACAAAATATTAACAAGTTCCAGGAAGGGTGGTTCAGTCCCCCCATGAACACCCAAGTGGAATGATTAAGACCTATCACGCTCTCGTCCCAAGTAAAAAAGATAAATAGAGCAATGATTGTTCAAGTGATTTTGTGGACATTAGGCCCACAATGTTTCATCCACTTGTATCAGCGCAAAAGGAACAAGAAACAAAAGCATGATTAAATCACTCACATAAGTAAAAATTGAGGATAATGAAATATCCATTCTTTCAAAAGCTACTTTTTCGCCTCCAAACCTAATTAAGCATAATGCAGAACATCAACTTCAATGGACCTCTGCTTTTACTTGCTAAACTAACAAAATAGGAGGGAAACACTATCCGAATCTTCATCCCACTATAATTGCAGTGTACAAGCTCAATATATGGTCGACCAAACTCGAGTCAGTTGTCTTAATAAAATGAGTGGAATGTCATTAGCCTTTTCTTACAGCTTGGTTATAAAGATGTCCATTTAAGAGAAGCAAACCACTATGATTTCTCCAGCAAGTTCATTAATCATCTACATTACAAAATGAGTTTTTAGGCAAATCTTATAGATATTCTATATGCCTGCTGATGAATCCTATAACATAATGAGTTAATCACTCTTTACATATTGCGACGAACAAGTAATTCACATATTAGATGCACAAACTCATAACCTATAAGGGTACCTGATAAAGCAGATTTCTAATTACAAAAGCACCGGAAATCATCATCCGCTTTGAGCATGCTCTCTTTCCTGCAATGAACAGAGCTGCAGCTGCTGAGAGTAAATGCCCATTCCCGATGCATCTGCTTCGTGCATACTTACAGTTACCTCTAATGTCAGCCTATTATTCTCATCAAAACAAGACAAATTGACAGATTGTGGTTCATTTGTTGAGATGGCTCTTGAATTTGATCTGATCCACAGTGCTCCTATCGCCATTTTCCTTTTGTAAGGACCAACTGTTTTCAATACTAGCACGAGGAACTACTAGAGAGCCTAGCCGCAATGTTAAGTCACAATCGACCTGCTGCTCTTTTTCTGAAGTAAGTTTGCAATTGGATGGACAACGAGCACTCAAAGCATCAAGATTTAAGGTGGAAAAACTTTGCTGGGGACCAATTTGATCACTCTCCATAAGTTGGGAATTAGGGAATGAAGCTTTTGAAGAGTTGAGCTTCGAGTCATCAGGTCGAAGATGATCACAATAGTGCAAAGGAAACACATGCCATAGGTTCGACGAGGTAGAAGTTTCTGCTGATGCATGTTGGTTGTCACTTGGCACCAAATTGCTCGGTAACATGACAAATTTCTTGACATGACCGGGATTTCTGGTCTGGAAACTACGATTGTGAACCTTCATGCACGAAGGTAAGGGGTTCTTGGTGTCGAATTTTGAGTACTGTGGGCAATGGAGGATGAGGGGGCTAATCTTTGCAAGATTTCCATAGATTTCAGAGTTCAAACTGCTGTCAGTAACAAAAGCACCCTCTACATTTTCAGGCCTAAGGTAAGATCTAGGTGAATCATTGCGTTGGCTTCTTGATGATCTTCTAGGAGTGCAACCCAAATGCAATGCAGCTGGTCGTAGCAGAAAAATAAGATTGCATTTTTAGTATGGTTTCTTGATTTTGTTGGAACTTTTTGAATACCTAAGTTGAACACAGCCTTAATTTACAAACTACATACACAAAATCCACACTATGTTGTGTAGCAGAAGCATATAAATGCACATAATGAATATAGCACACACCTTCAATACAAGGCTGCAAGAATTCCCCAGTTTCAGAAGTCTCATCTCTTCGTATTATGGTGTCAATTGCATCATTTACTCTTTCCCAAAGCGTTTGAAGATCAGAATACTCAGCCTAAACCAAGAAAAAGGGGGGAAATATGAAGGGGGTGCCTAATAAAAGAGCAATCTGGGATGAAATTAAGGGGCATGAAACTTACCTCAGAGTTTGCTTTAGAATACATAATTTCTTCAGCTTTCAAGACAACAATGGGTAGTTTGTCTTGCCACTCTCTGTTCTTCCTAGTAGCTGAAGAATGGACCTCATTCACAATCCTACAAAACATCCAAAAAACCACACTTCAAGAACACGCACAAGGACAAACTCTCTCTCTCTCTGTAAGGAAGAAGGAAAGGAGGGAGAGAAAAAGTACCTGAAAACTTCTTGAATGAGAGAACCCCTAATGGGGTGGTGCCTTTCACTGTGCCAAGCTCTTCTCACACACTCATAGGGTCTTGGGCCTGGTCTTGGCATCTTTCCAAACAATCAAGAAACAAGAGAGAGAATGAGGAGTTGTTGATGATGATGGTGGTGAGGAAAAACAGCTACAAAAAGAGACTAGTTTCTGCTGCTTGATTACTTCTCTTTTTTGACTTCCTACAGCGTCTGCATTTGGGAAAGAAAAGAAAAGAAAATGGCTGTATTTAGATAGGGGGTTGAGAAACACAGGGCTCAAACAGTGAGTGAAATGACCACCCCCCTAAAACAAAATTAAAAATTAAAGTTGGTGGAGAAATTCTGGGCCCTTTAGCCTCTGACTGTCACAGATTACACTCAAGAAAACCTTTTTTTGGGGGGGTAATGAAAAGTCAAAAAAATTTATCATGACTTTATTTATTTTGGCGTGAATCAATAATTTGAAAGCAGCAGTGGGGTGTGTGTGTGTTTGTCCCCCACAGAGCCACATGCCAGCTTCCCAGAGCAAGAGATGGTTCAGGCATTTTTCATATTTTTGTCACTGTCGGTGCCCCCCAAGGCCCTAACCCCACCCTCACGCCCTCTCTCGCAACACTGTTACCATTGGTATTAGCAGGGAGATCATTGTATTCCCATTAAAAATAATGATATATAATAAATTTATTTAATTTAAATCGTTGAGACTCACATCTTTACACATATCACTATTTAAAATAAAAATATGATACATAAGATTGCAGCATCCAAATTACGGGTATTGGGCGAATTCCAACTTGATATTTGATCATAAGGTTGCTCGTGTGCAAGAATTGGGATTATGCGTGGTAGTCGAGGCAATAAGCGATAGGATCTGGTAACTATTGCGCCAAGCGTCGCGCAATATAAATGGGCCGACATTAAGCTCGGCCATGTAAGTTCGGTCAGAAGACTCCTAAACCAACTACAACTCAAATCTCATGAGTGGAGCGTGAAGATTCGGATATCTAAAGGAAT
This sequence comes from Salvia rosmarinus, assembly GCA_036937905.1. Lineage (NCBI taxonomy): Eukaryota > Viridiplantae > Streptophyta > Magnoliopsida > Lamiales > Lamiaceae > Salvia > Salvia rosmarinus. Next base: position 13,789,434 of record CM072819.1, read on the forward strand.
CATAGATACATATCTAAAAGAATCCTTATAAGAGAAGACTTTGTATTAGAGTCGAACTCAATATCATTGTGTATAAATAGAGGCAAGATAAGACGAAAAATGATCATCTACACTCTTTGTAATCGCTCCTTACACTCTCAAATATACATACTCTCTCTCGCTCCGTGGACGTAGATCTAATTTAAAGATCGAATCACGTAAACTCCTCGTGTTCATTACGGATTTATTTCCCTAACGAAATTAAGATCGATCATTGGCGCCGTCTGTGGGAAACCGAAATTATGTGTTTCGATCAACCTTTGTTTGCGGGGAATCAATCACGACGATGAATCTGAAGTCTTACATCCGAGAGCGAGAGGCTTGGGCCATCCCGCCTGCATGAAGAAGAAAATCAGTAGTGAGGGAGGTCGCAACAAAGAACCGAGAGAACCCTAACACCACAGTTAAACACGGACGAAGCGGTTAAAGGGTTTCTCGAAAAGAACAATGAGAGTTTCCTCCAGTACCTTAGCCGAGAACAACCGGCATCATCACGAGACAAGGACGCCGAAGCCTCATCAAAACATGAGCGGCACGTGAGGTGAATCCCCAAGCCTCCGGATGATAGGTGTTCATACCTCTACACGGGTTGGGCCCAAACCGACCGTGCGAGGACGCAACGCGAGGCGGGGCGTCGTGATCTCCGCGAGGTCGATCCCACCACCAAAACGAGTTCGGCCGACGAACTCCGCGCGCTTCTCGGAAGGGGATTAGATGGATATGGAAGGATAATTACCCCCTTCTCTGACGAAATACTCGACACTCCACTCCCAGACAAGTACATGGTGCCGAGTATCGCCCCCTATGACGGACTGAGGGATCCGAAGAACTTCCTCTCACAATTCTAATACAACATGATTAACCAACGTCTCAACACCATCCATATGTGCAAACTCTTCCCAGAGTTACTGGTCGACAACGCCCGCCGGTGGTTTGACAGTTTACCTCCCGGGAGTGTTGGATCTTACCGCGATCTGATGGAAGCCTTTCATCGAAGGTTCTTCCAAAAGGCCGAGTCCAAAACGACATCGGCTCACCTCCTCACGGTGAGACAAGGCCGATATGAGTCCATTAGCGACTTCATGACTCGGTTCAATAAAGAATGCCTCAAGGTCGAAGATATAAACGACCTCCTCATCATCTCGGCCTTCCAGAACGGCATCTTACCGGGGGCCTTATATAAGGTGATCGTCAATCGAGCCCGTCTTGCGTCGGGCTGTGGCGCATAGCGGACGGTTCGCCAAAGCGACAAAGGCGACAAGAAAGCGTGAAGCGAGAAAGGTGGAACCCTCGACAAAGGAAAAAAGAGGATGGTCGAAGAGACGGAGCCAGGTCGGCAAAGTGCCTGGAAATGATACAACGTCGCCCGATAGAGTCCGGGCTCGGGCGAATAACTCGGGCGACCCAGTATGCACCCTTGCGAAGTCGAGGCGGAGATCTGAGCTCCACACTAACATGTTCGAAACCTCGACCAATGACGGGGATCAAAACTCCGATCCAAAGACAAATATTTTTCCTTCCATGAGGATTACGGACACGACACGGAGGAGTGCGAGATCTCATGGCGGACATTGAAAGTTGGTGCAGACGGAGTCTAAAAAAGTACCAAGGGCATGACCGACGGCTGGTCGATCTGAAGCCCCTACCGAGGTCGGAGAAAAGGAAACAAAAGCGAAACCAGAACCTCACAAGAAAGCGGTAGCGACATCGATGAAAAGGGAGATGGCGAACCCCAATACGATGGGATCATCTCCACCATCACGGGGCTCCCTCATGGAGCTACGAAGTCCTCCCTTAAAGTGAGGCCGAAGTCCATACACCAAATGAACACCGTGAACAAGAGATTTAAAGGGACGAGGCGATCACCTTCTCAGGGATGACCCCGTACCAGCCATAGTACCCCACCAGACGCGATGGTAATCCAGTGGTGGTCGCCAACAAGTAGGTAAAGCGCGTGTACATCGGCGGTGGTGCATCGGTAAGCATCATCTTCAGGAATGCTTGACAAGTTAGGAGTTGAGGAGGCGTGCCTCACGCCACTCCGCTACCACTCAAGCTTCGTGCGAAGAGACTCGCCGGAAGGAATCATTGAACTACCGTCACGGTAGGAAGAAGCGCCGACGAGCTCCACCAAGGTGGTGCGGTTCTTCGTGGTAAAGCCTACTCGCCGTATAACATCATACTAGGGCGGACCGGTTAAGCGGTGAGGCGGTATGCTCAACATACCATTTGACGATGAAGATCCCCACACGAGGGGTAGCCGTGATCCGGGGAGATCAGAAACAGGCCAAAGAATGCATGCAGGTCGCCTTAAGAGGTGCATGGACTTCGGTCTCGCACCCACAGGCATAACAATTAAAGAAACCCAAGGAGTTGGAACTGGAAAGGACGTCGACTGCTCCCGATAGTCCGGCAGAGGAGGTCACGCTATATGAAGATAATCCACTCAAGGTCGTCAAAGTAGGTTTTGCCGAAGCTCCTCAATTAAGAAAACAAATCATCCAACTCCTAAGGGAATTCAGAGACGTGTTTGCTTGGTCGTCTCTCGACATGGTCGAGGTCTCACCAAGTATTATCACTCACCGGCTCAATAGTGACCCAAGCATAAAACCATTTCGACAGAAATAACGGATCTTTACAGCTGAAAGGAATCAAGTCATACATGACGAGGTGAACCAACTATTAAAAGCACACATATTGTTCGAAGTCAAGTATCCGACCTGGATTACCAACCCGGTGATGGTCAAGAAATGAGGAGGGGGATGGCGAATGTGTATCGATTACACCGATCTCAATAAACACTGCCCGAAGGACTGTTACCCCCTTCCAAATATTGACAAAAATGTTGACGCCCGGGTCGGATACGAAGTCTCTAGCTTTTGGATTTATCTGAGGATATCACCAAGTGTTGATGAGTGGCGAGGGCGCGTCCAAACAGCCTTCATAACGGACTTGAGTCTTTGCATATAAGAAGATGTCATTCGGACTCAAGAATGCAGGGGCCACTTATCAAAGAATGGTGGACAAGATATTTCAGCCCTACATAGGTCAGAATGTGGAAGTATACGTAGATGACATCGTCGTCAAGAGTAAAGAGGAAGCCGCATGTGTTGCCGATCTCAGGATCGTCCTCGGCTTGCTTCGAAAGGTAAACCTAAAGCTAAATCCCCAGAAGTGTACATTCGCAGTTTGGTCTGGCAAATTTTTGGGGTGTTGGGTCTCACAAGAAGGATTAAAAGCCAACCCGTCAAAGGTTCAAACCATTTTGGAGATGAAGATGCCGAAGACCATACACGACGTACATAAGTTGACAGGCTGCATAGCCGCACTTAGCCGCTTTCTTTCAAAAGCCGCGGATAAGCAGCTCCCATTTTTCAAAATACTCAAAAAAGCTCCGGAGTTCTCCTGGGATGATAAACACAAGTCAGCTTTTGAAGATCTCAAGAACTACCTCGCCAAACTTCCCACTTTATCCGTTCTGAAAGAAGGAGAGGTCCTTTCCCTATACATCGCCACCTCGGACGAAACCATAAGTACAGTTTTGGTACGAGAAGACGGATGTCAGCTCCCTGTATATTTTATCAGCCGAGCACTAAAAAGGCCAGAAACGAGGTATCAGCCTTTGGAGAAGCTCTCCTTGGCATTAGTAAATGCTGCAAGGAGACTACGTCCCTACTTCCATGCACATCCCATACAAGTTCTCACCGATCATCCACTTCGACAAGTGTTGACGAAGCCAGAAACTTCAAGGAGAATTGGGAAGTGGGCAATTGAATTGGGATAACACACTATATCCTTCTGCCCTCATCAAGCCATCAAGGGCCAGGCCTTATGATAACTCTTATAAAAGAGTTATTATATGACCTTTTTGATGATAAAATCCTTGAGCGAACCGGGTTCTGTTTGTTTATTTCGATGTTATGTTGTATGTTTTGTTATGTTTGCGTGTGTTTGTGTGAAGGATTGAGTCAGGTGAAATCAAAGGGTTTTAATTGCTTTTAGGCGTTATTTAAATAATTATGGCATGTAGCAGGAAGAAAGGTAGTGAAGACGAGGCAAGTCCGCCGAGTCAAGTCGAGCTCGTGTTGAGCATACAGATAAGACCGAACTCGTGAGCGAGCTTGATTTCGATGTACGAGGAAGGGTGAGCAGTAATCTCAAGAAATACGGGAGGCAGGTCGAGCTACAAAGGCAAGTCAACGCTCGGAAAAGTGACTTCCGAGCTCAAGACTTCCGAGCTCAAGATCGAGCTCAAAATCAGAGCTCAAGACTTGAGGCTCAGGCTGCCGAGCTCGTGAGTGGAACCGAACTCGGGAGAAGAGAATAGAGCCGAGCTCGCAACCATCCGAGCTCAAAGATTAAAAGTTCACAAGTATGAAAACGACCTCGAGACTGATGCTCGTAAGCGAGGTCGGACTCTTGGCCGAGCTCGAGACTGATGACTGCAAATGAGATCGGAATCACAAGCGAGGTCAGGCCCGCTCAAAGGTCGAGCTCGGAAGAAAAGAAAGGAAAGCAGATGAAGCCGCGCTTATGAAAGAAACGTAAAATACATATGCAGGACCACAACCACGTGGCGGTTGGCCACGACAGCATAAAGGACGCGCGCTTTGCCAGAGCCAACGGAAAAAGGAAAGGATCAGTGGACGAATGGTTTGCAGGTGCTTAGTTTGCACACCTAAAAAAGTGTCAGAGTTGGTTATTAAAAGGGAGGCGACAATCAGGAGAAGATGAGGAATTATTCATTCATCATTCAGGATCGGGGAGAGAAAATCAGAGGGCAACGCCTTGGGGAAGAAGCTATCGGAAGAGGCGACGATCCAAGGAGGAGCACGTGATTCCGGCGACGAGTGTTAACTTTGAATCTCGAATTCCTTTTTGTTTTTCTATGGCATTTGTGTTTTCGAATTCTCTTGCACAGCTCGCTGTGAGCTAAATTTATATGACTTGATCTTTGATGAAACCCATGCTCGTGTGACGGGCCCGTTTTATGCTTATCTTGTTAAGTTATTATCGTTTTCTTGGTGTTTATTTATCTTGCTTGTGATTGATCACCATGGATGAGATCTTAGCTCTATGATATCTGGGAAGCTCTCATAGAGTGGAAAACAAGAAAGTGACGTAAGAACATGATTTAAATATTATGTGTGTGAATAGCATAGGAATATGTGTTCGCCTTGCGTGACATAAATGAATAGAACGGTAGAGATACTCTTAAAGCGCTTCGGTATAGGAATATATTGACGAGCTTAGAGGGTATAATCTTAGATTTGGAAAAATGCTAAGAATTGGAAGATTTCATGTCATAATAACGAGGCAAGATAATGTTGAAGCATGGGCGGAATCAAGTGATCAAGTCTATTTTTCCCTCCTGATATCTGTTTGTTGATCATTTATTGTCTGGAATTTCCACCTCGTCTCGGTGTGAAAACTCTCTTTAATTTGTCTCTCTCATAATCACAAGCAATTTGTATTCGACGTGATTTAAAAAGTGCGTTCCATGTGGATTCGATCTCGAATATTTCCGTATATTACTTGTTGATTACGTGCACTTGCGTAGAATAGTATATCCATAGAATTATACAACAAGTTTTTGGCGCCGTTGCCGAGGAGCGCTAATTATAAGTTACGTTGATATTTCAGTTTTTGTGTTTATTTAGTATTAGTGGTTAACTCTGCTATTTTCTTCTACGTGAATTAGGATTCTGGACTGTGGTATATGCGCATGAAACCAAGGCGCGGTATTGTACCCGCTAGATCCGAGATTGAACGCACCTTCGTCGAGGAAGGCGGCGTCGAACGTCCGTAGGCGCAAGCCAAAATGGCCGCACAAGGAGGTGATGGGAATAATGGAGGAATGCCATAGTCATCGCCGATGGCCGGGAAAGGGTATCGTGACTCGCTAACCCCATATTTAATGAGTGAATCGGGATAACCAGGCCGAGTGCAAGCGAACCGATTCGCCGGCCGGTCATGTTTCGATGCTCCAAGCAATGGGGGCGATTCGGTGGGCAAGCCACATAGGATCCACACCTCCATCTTCGTTCTTTCTTGGAAGTTAGCGACTCGTTTAAGTTACACGAGTCTCGGTGAGGCGTTGAGACTTGGCTATTTCCTTCTCATTACGAGATCGTGCAAAGCTTTGGTGAGCGACCTTCCATCGATTCTATCACTTCATGGAGCGAGCTAGGCGAAATTTTTGATGAAGTATTTTCCGCCTACAAAGAACGCACGATTTGAAATGATATCATGTCGTTCAGTGAGAATGATGATGAGTGCGTGTGCGAGGCTTGGGAGCGATATAAGAAATGCTACGAAATGCCCTCATCACGGCATTCCGCACCGCATTCAACCGAGACCTTCTACAATGGTCTAAATCGTCGACACGTTTGGTGCTTGATGCCTCGCAAACGGGCTATTCTCTAAATCCTATAATGAGGCATATGAGATTTTGGAAAGAATTGCGATAACAATTGCCAATGGTCAAATTCTCGTGCTCGAATAGGAAAGAAATCGGTTCTTTGGTGTTTTGGAGATTGATGCCCGACGGCATTAACGGCCAGTGGCATCCATGAGTAACATGTTAAAAGGATTGCAAGTACCTAATCTAGATGTGCGACCAACGAGTGCTCCAAAGGTCGCACCCACGATGCAAGTAAATAAGGTGTCATGTGTATATTGTGGGGAAGGACACACGTTTGAGAGTTGCCCATCAAACCCGACTTGATGTTACATGGGAAATCGAGCGGCGAAGGAATAATCCTTACTCACAATCATATAATCCGGGTGGAGACAACATCCTAATTTTTCGTGGGAGGACAAGGAGTGGAACAAGTGGTGGCAAAATTTTGAGAAAACACATATCCACAAAATTTTCAACCGAAGCGACAACAAGCCGCCCACGCCCCAAGTCTATTGAAACCTTGATGAAGGAGTACATGGCGAGACAGATCTGATAATCGAGGCGCGCCACTTCGCTACGGAATTTAGAAGTTCGGATCGGACAATTAGCCACCGAGTGCGAAATCGACCTCTTGGTAATCTGCCGAGTGACACTTGAAAATCCACGGAAGGATAAGGAACATGTCAAGGCCGTTACCTACGAAGTGGAAAGAAGATGCAAGCCGCCGAGCTGAACCGGGAAGAGAAGGCGGAGTCTTCAAACACTAAGAGCAAGTTGGACGAGTGGAAGCAGAAGAAATTCCTTGATCTTGAGAAGCTGCCGAGGTGAAACCTTTGCCGACCTTATTGGACGAGGTGGTTTATCGTCCACCACCACCTTTTCCGACGGTCGAAAAAGCGACAAGATACTCGGTTTGAAGATTCTTAGATGTCTTGAAACAATTACATAAATATTCCATTGGTGGAGGCATTGGAACAGATGCGAACTACGTGAAGTTCTGAAGGACATCCCGACAAAGAAGATACGCTGGGGAGTTGAAACAATGGCACTAATCGAGAAGCGGTAGTACTATGTTAAAAGCAAGATTCCACCCAAGTTGAAAGATCCGAGGAGTTTCACAATTCCATGCTCAATTGGAGGTCGCGGCGTTGGCGAGCTCTATGTGATCTGGGAGCAAGTATAAACTTAATGCCGCTCTCAATATTCGTGAAGCTTGGAATAGGAGCTCGGCCCTACAACAACCACCTGCAATCGCGGATCGGTTACATGGCTCGTCCCAAGGAAAAATTGAAGATGTGTTAGTAAAAGTGGACACATTCATTTTCTGTGAGACTTCATCATTCGGATTACGAAGCGGATCACGAGTGCCGATAATCTTGGGGCGTCCTTTCCTTGCAACAGGAAGAACTCTGATTGATGTCCAAAAAGGCGAACTCACAATGAGGGTAAATGATCAGAAGGTTACTTTCAATGTCTTCAATGCTATGAAATATCCGGACGAAGTGGAGGAGTGCTCGGTAATTCAAGTATTAGAGCAGGTCGTCATGGACAAGATGATGGAGCACTCGTCTCAGTTCGAAGACAGTGATAATGAAGTTGCCGACCTCATGGAGTTAGAGCTGGAAAGGGAGCGACCTCAGCAATTCACCAACAAGAGAGCGGCCGTAGTCCCACCTCGTATCAGCCGAGCTCCGGAGTCACTTGGGCTCGCAGATCGGCCTGCCCAGGTATCCAAACCTTCGATCGACGAACCTCCAATACTTAGTCTGAAAACATTGCCCAACCATCTGAAATATGCTTATCTGGGCGAGGGACAAACCCTTCCAGAAATCATTTCGGCGTTCGAGCTCGACAAAGAAGAATCTACATTACGGTCTTGCGCAAATCAAGAGAGCTATTGGATGGTCGATTGCCGACATCAAGGGATCTGCCGGCTCTATGCATGCATAAGATATTGTTGGAAGATTGCCACAAGACTTCCATAGAACACCGGCGCCGTCTGAATCCGGCCATGAAAAGTATTGAAGAATGAAGTTATTAAATGGTGGATCTTTGGAATCATCTATCCGATCTCGAGATAGTTCTTGGGTGAGCCGGTGCGGTGTGTTCTAAAAAGGAGGAGTTCTTGTGATTTCTAATGATCGCGGAGTTAATTCCAACTCGGGTGATAACGGGATGGCGAGTTTGTGTGGATTATAGGAAATTAAACACGGCTACTAGGAAAGACCATTTTCCTCTGCCATTCATGGACCAAATGCTTGATAAACTCGCTGGAAAGGAGTTCTTCTGTTTCCTAGATGGGTATTCTGGTTATCATCAGATCGCCATTGCACCCGATGATCAACACAAAACCACCTTCACTTGTCCCTATGGCACTTTTGCCTTTAGAAGGATGCCGTTTGGACTCTGTAATGCCCCAGCGACGTTCCAACGTTGCATGATGGCCATCTTCTCAGATATGGTGGAGAAGTCAGTCGAAATCTTCATGGATGACTTCTCCGTATTTGGGGACACTTTTGAGATATGCCTAGGTAACTTGGAGAAGGTCTTGGAGCGTTGCGAGGTGATACACTTGGTCTTAAATTGGGAAAAATGCCACTTCATGGTACAAGAGGGCATAGTGCTAGGCCATCACATATCCAAGAAGGGGGTCGAAGTGGATAGAGCCAAGATCGAAGTAATAGATAAACTTCCACCTCCCACTACTGTAAAGGGGGTGCGAAGCTTCTTGGGACATGCAGGATTTTACAGAAGGTTTATAAAGGATTTCTCTAAAATTTCTAAGCCACTGTGTGCCTTGTTGGAGAAAAATAGCCACTTCGAATTCACCTCGGAATGTCAGAGGGCGTTTGACGTCTTGAAACGAGCTCTAGTGACAGCTCCGTGTCGTTGGTTCGAATCGGGCGTTACCTTTCGAGGTGATGTGCGACGCAAGTGACTTCACCGTAGGCGCTGTGCTCGGTCAACGAAAAGAGAAGATCTTCCACTCCATCTATTATGCTAGCAAAACACTGGTGGAAGCTCAAATAAATTACACTACTACGGAGAAGGAGCTGCTAGCAGTGGTCTTCGCATGCGAAAAGTTTAGAGCTACCTCGTGGGTTCGAAAGTGATTATGTATACGGATCATGCGGCCATCAGATACCTAGTTGCCAAGAAGGATGCAAAGCCTCGGTTGATTCGGTGGATCTTGCTTCTACATGAATTTGATCTGGAAATTAGAGATAGGAAGGGTACTGAGAATCAAGTGGCCGACCATTTATCTCGATTGCCAATCTGCCGAGGCGATGAAGTGCATGCCCAAATTGGGACGCCTTCCCGATGAACAATTGATGAGCATGCGCACACGAGTACACCGTGGTATCGCGACTTTGTCAATTTCACGGTATGTGAGTCTCGCGGCCCGAACTCTCATTTCAACAAAGGAAAAGGTTCTTATCGGTCGACATTACTTTTGGGACGAACCATTCTTGTATAAACAACGTGCCGATGGTTTGATGAGGCGATGCGTGCCACATGAAGAGATAGAATCAATTCTAGAGGATGTCATGCCACTCCTTATGGCGGCCATTTTGCGGACAAAGAACGGCGGCCAAGGTATTATAGTCGAGTTATTTCTAGCCGACCACTTCAAAGATGCTCATGCCTTCGTGCACAAATGTGATGATGTCGAAGGGTTGGGAACATATCTTCCGAATGAGATGCCAATGAATTTCATTTTGGAAATTGAGCTCTTTGGCGTGTGGGGTCTCGATTTCATGGGACCGTTCCCACCCTCGTTTGGCAACCTCTACATCCCAGTGGCGATTGATTATGTATCCAAATGGGTAGAAGCGTAGCTAGTCCCACTAATGACGCGAAGGTTGTCATCAAGTTCTTGCAAAGAACATCTTCACGAGGTTTGATGCGCTTCGCGATTATTAGTGATGAGGGCACACATTTTGTCAGCAGGCGATAAGTGTTGTCTAGCCAAGTACAATGTTCGCCACAAAATTGCCACGACATACCACCCCAAACCAATGGACAAGTTGAACTCTCCATAGAGATAAAAGCATCTTGGAGAATGTGGTAAACCTGTCGGAAAGATTGGTCCATCTGTTGGATGATGCGGTATGGGCCTCTGAGCGACTTTCAAAACTCCGTTAGGGATGTCCCCTGTCGGTTGGTCTATGGGAAAGCTTGTCACCTTCCACCGAACTTGAGCATAAGCCTGTTGGGCGATAAAGAAATTAAATTTTGAGCATAAGGCATTGGAGAAGCTCGCTTGTTGCAACTAAGTGAGATGGATGAATTCCGTTGGTTTGCCTATGAAAATGCAAAATTGTACAAGGAGAGGACAAAGAGATGGCATGATAACAACATCTTGCGCCGTGAGTTCTTACCGGGTCAGCAAGTGTTACTGTTCAATTCAAGGTTGAAGCTATTCCCCGGAAAGCTGAAATCACGATGGTCGGGTCCCTTCACAATTCTCAAGGTAGCACCCCACGGCGCTATCACATTATAAGAAGGGACATCAGGTCGGGAATTCATGGTGAATGGACAGCGTGTCAAGCACTATTGTGGTGGCGAGGTCGTTCGTGAGAAGACCTCAACACCCCTGAAGGACGCCTGACAGGAGGTACCTTGGGCTGCCATGGCGAGCAGGCATTGGGCAGCCCCTCTATTTTGTTTGTAAATATTTGTTTTAATTCTCGTTTTGTCTCGGTGTTTTTCGTATGTTAATAAATTGCTTTAGCCTTGCTAAAAGGATGAGGGATTATTTTGGGATTTTTGATTGCAGGTACGTGCGTACCTCTGGGGGAAGTTCTGAGCATGGTGCTAATTCTTGCCCCATGAATTGATTTTGCAGAGGATTAAGAGAAAGTGATATAGAAGTTACCATTTTGGTAAAAACAAAAAGAGCGGGAAAAATTTGGTTGACTTTTGGGATTTGAAAGACCGCGCCTTTTTCCTTTTCCACCTTTCAGTCTTTTAAATCTTTTCTTTCCCCAATTTTTCTGTATCTTTGCTCTCGCCTTTCACGATTATTTTCTCATGTGCTCTGATTGTGCAAATTTGTAGTCTCCATCTCTTCCATCTACAGAATCAGTTATTATGAGGAGATTCAGCAGCAGGATCAGAGGACAGGTGCGGCCATCATCCATTCCAAGGAATGATGCTGCCACACCCCTTGTAATTTCAGACGAAGAGGTATCCCTGGAACCTTCACCAGCTCCTCCACAGGCTGTTACGCCTCCTTCCTCCAAAAGAAAGAATAGTCCGGTCTGAAGGGAAGGCGAGATAATGCACTACTACAAAAATCAGTATAGACTACGCGTTATATGTGTAGTTTATGTGCGTTCAGTGTAGAAAAAGTGGTGTAGAGAAAATGGCGGCGCATACACTACGCTTTTTATGCGTAGTCTATACCCACTATAAACTACGCCGGCACATAGACTACGCTTTTCGCGTAGTCTATCTTGACGACTCACACAAAATTCGCACATACACTCGCTTTACGGCGTAGTCTATACCCACCATAGACTACAATTTTCTCACATAGACTACGTTTTTGGCGTAGTCTATACCGACACGACTACACAAAATTTTGCACATACACTACGCTTTTTATCGTAGTCTATACCCACCATAGACTACGCTTTTCGCACATAGACTACGCTTTTACGTGTAGTCTATACCGACAGAACACAAAATTTCGCACATACACCACGCTTTCGAGCGTAGTCTATATGTATTAACTACGGTTTTGAGTTTATTTACTACGGTTTTAATGCCAAATTTACTACGCTTTTCTATTACAACCGTAGTCGATTTAATAACAACTACGGTTTTCAATTTCAACCGTAGTTAATTTCTTTATTTAAACATGTACAATTAATAACGCACAAGCAAATGAGATTAAAATATACTTGCGACTACATTCAAAATCACTATTCAAAAATATACAATGCTTTTCATTACAACTACAAAATCACTATACAAAAATATACGATCTGCTTTCATTACAAATACAAAATCACTATACAAAATACTATACATCACATAACAAAACAATAAGACCAGATCCCCATATCACAATGACAAAATAATTCAAAAGATCAATAACTTACAACTAAAACATCACAAGACTATATGTGAAGAAGCATGAAATTTGCATATTCAACGCGAACTTCATCAATGTCCTCTTGAGAGTAAGACCGATTTTGAAACTATTAACAATTCAAAATAGAATATTAGCACTCTTGTATGAAAAAATGATTATATTAAAGAAATGAAATGTTTATCTTACATGTGAGCGTAAAGAAATGGAACCACTCTTCATAACTTCTTCAATTATATCTTTCATGAAGTAGTACAAAGAACCGCATTGCTTGGAATCGGGTTGTCTTGACACTTTTAAAATATCAAATATTAGCAACATGTAGATGTATATGAAATCCAACATAAAACAAATCGATTTGATAAATGAAAATACCTTTACAATTTCCCAAGTTGGTTCTTCTTCCATCTTTTCTCCAATTTTGCATTAAACATAAAATTGCCCTTCAAGCAATTAATAGTAATTAGATACTACCACAAATACACACATTTCAAAGTACAATACAGTGTCGATAAATGCTCAAACATTATGTTCATGGCAATGCAAGAATAACATCACAATTCCAAATTGCCTTCCTTTTGTTTTGCTTTCATCCTCTTTGGAAATTGTTCCGCCTTTGACTGATCTATAAAATAAAATTTGAAATGCTCAAGTCCTTTGGAAAAACCTTACATGAAACTTGCTAAACAGTTTGACACAAGAATTGCGACTTGTGGCGGACACAAATTTCACGCAACCTAAATTGACACAAGAATTGCAAGAGATTTTAAAACGCCTAATAATTTGGTAACCTTGCAAAGACAACTTCAACACCCCAAAATCACCGCAGGATGAATGCCACCACACGAAAAATAAGCGGCGGGATTTATGGCTTCAGATGCAAGCGATACCCATAAACAAGTTTCAGGCGGTTGTAGAATAAGCTCTCAAGAAATCCCAAATTTTGGAGAATATGCTAAATTACGAGCCCCACACTCGAGAAAAGTTTAACAAGATTTAACCAAAAACAACACTTAATCAAAACCAACACTTACAACAATCCACACTTAAGCAACAATCCACACTTAAGCAAAATCGAAAAAGCTAAACAAGACTTAACAGGATCGGCACTTAAGAGAACTCCACACTTAAGCTAAATTGTATAACATTTTGAAAAACAATTATATATGTGTATTTATATAGATGTAAAAGTAAAAACTCTATCTTTTTTGGACAATTTTATAAATGTGGATCAGTGGGTGTACTTATCATTTATCAGTACATTCAAGATATAGTTAATGTTCAACCTAAACAATCGTATCGAAGCAAAACAAAAATGGAAAGCCAAAAAAGCCCGATTCTTGAAACGAAATTTGAATATTCCGAAATACTAAGTAAAATAGAGCAGGGAATTCGTATATTAATTTGTTTTTAAAGAAACATATTCTTGTTCTTGCATATATCCCAGCTATCTATTTCTCAAAAGGTTTGAAATTTAAAAACAGGAGAAAGTACAATAAAACGAATTTTAAGCTGATCCAAGTTCTATAATGGGCCTCATAACCACCCATTGTATATACTAATAATTTTTTCAAAATATAGTATACATACAGTTTTAACAAAAAAATAATTATACCTAATTACAGTAAAATTGAAATCATTTCAGCCTTTCTCTAAATTTTTCCTCAAAAAACTTCTCTTTTGAAATTAACATGAGAGAGAAGATCACAAGTGATTTTGGAGCTTGATTAATTATTTGCCTTAATTGTTTTCAGTCTATGAATCACAACTTCAGATTGCAAAGTTCACTGCTTAACTATATCCACTTTTACCTTCCTAGTTAATGGTGTTACAACATAAATCATAATTCAAACAGGTCCACCACCAATCAAAATCAGAAAGAGAGAAAAAAAAAATCAATTGAAATATGAACCATTCAGTTGGATCACTTTTTTTTTTTTCACATACTAAGCACAAGTATCATCAAATATATGCCCAAAGTGCATAATTCCTAACCATATAGGGATAGATCAGCAATATGCAAATGAATCTTCAAAGATAAGCTGAAACGGGACACGGATGGAGTAGCACGTACGAAGAGTGTGTCCATCAAAATATGCACATGTATATCAAGATCAGTAGGTAATTCTGGCTGATAGTTGATACTAGTGTACATAAGAGTCATATTTCTCATAAAAAAGAGATCCCTTCCAACATCTGTGGCATAGTTATCACGAACATACACATCAAGTTTTCATGGCTTCAGGCATACTAGGTATATCACATACTATCCAGATATTAATTTCTTTCAAAATATTTGCTTACTACGATAATTGTGTTTGCAGATCTCTTCCTTTTACTTCAGCAGCCATCCAAGCTCGACAGAATCCTCAATGACCTGCATCATACAAGAGTTTCTCAGTCGAAAAATGATATAATTTCATAAAGAATTGATGGTGACAAGCATCAAATATGCACATCTTTAACAACAGGTCAGGAAATTATCAACTGTTCGAGTTATACCTCTAGGCCTCGGTCTATTGTTAATACTTGAAAGCAACCATTCTTTTTAAAACTGTAAAGAAACAGGAGATGCTTGACAGATTATACTACAACAAGGAATATCAGAAGTCCAAAATATGTAGCCTCTTACCACGCTCAATGCCAAGAGTTGAAGATGTGATAGGGTCATCATGAACCTCCTTAAATTCTTGAAGCTGCTTGAAATTCATCCATGGCTTCACCCACACTTTAGCTTCATATATCTTGTTTTCACCCCCATCGACCGCCTCCAATGTAAGATGGTACATCTTGCCAGCTACTACTTGTTCTTTGGCATTACCTACTCTTGCAAATTCAAGCAGAGTATTCTGCAGGAATAGACAAGTACAAATTCTGCAAACCATAAACTTTCCTCCAAATCCGGCTTGAATTCAAGAATTCTTCTTGAGAATCTATTTTCTCAGAATTATTCAACCACCAATAATCACGGTTCATCAACAGCAAATATATGTTACTTTAACAACAAATTAGGGTTTTCAACAGAGAAAACTAAATCGGAAAGATCAACTCAACAAACATGCCTAAAAGCCTAATCCATACCGATAATCAAAATTCACAAGCAAAAAGATTGTTTCCTGCGACAATAAATCATGCCTTTGAACTGATCCATACCATGAGAATTAAATCAATTACCTTTAAATAAAATACTACAAAATTTAAAATTGTTACTTGAGCAACAAATCATGTTTTTGGACCGCCACCGGCTGATGGATGGTCGCCGGACAGTGTACTTCGACCGCCTGAAAGGCGGCACCCACAAAAGGGTAAACCCTAGTTGCCGCCGCCCAAAACGTGAACCCAACTCTGGAGACAATTACCACTCAAATTGTTTTTGAATGACGAGAATGGAAAACACTTAGCAAATACGAAGAGCAAACCAAACGCAAAATCAAGATTAGCGTCCATATTAGCGTGAAGAAAGACGTCCGAAAGTGTGGAGCTCTAGAGAGCTCTCGCCGAGCTTGTTGGTGAAAATGGTTAAGCGATATGTTAATAAACTCACACGTCGTGAGTTCGAATCTCATCTTTTTTTTTTTTTTTTTTTATGACATTGACTCGCTTTTTATTAAAACACGCACATACCACTGACTTTCTAAGCGTAGTCTATACCCACTATAGACTACGCAGCATACACCACGCTTTTGTTAGCGTAGTCTATACTCAAAAATTCGCACATAGACTACGCTGATAAAAACGTAGTCTATACTATAGACTACGCTTTTTCGAAAAGCGTGAGTCTATAAGGTGTAGAAAAGTGATATTTGTAGTAGTGGTGGGCCGAGGAATCAAGATGTTCAAAGCGAGAAGCGCGAGGGACAAACCCCGACACAAAAGGCGAGAATTTCAATCGATGATATCCCAAATTTCGAGCTCACGGTGGGTTCGAAAGATTTAAGCGCTTAAAGCCTAGCGACTCTGGATGGAAAAGGGTTCCGTGTTCGAAAACCCGGTGTTTGTGGTGGAATTAATTTCTTTGAATGGTTGGGCTACATTCGCGCGATACCACCTCCCATTACACCCCGACACGCCGTTTAGCATTCAAATTAAATTTATAACCTATTGCCCATCACAGCGTAGCCGTGATATAAGTATAAGTCGATCCCACGAGGAGTTGGTGTAGCAATCTCGATGTCACGATGTCACTTAAAGGGATGAGAGTGGTGTAATTATCTTGATCACTATAGGTAGACTAAAATAACCCGCAACAAACTCAAAGGAATATCAAATAGTAAGACAGTCCGGCTTGGGCAACAACTTCGTGAAGACGATTAATACTCGGTCCAGGTGCAAAGGTTTTCACTACATGACATCGATCAACCGGTTATAAGAGACATCGTCGTGACCCCGTTGTCACGCCGTCACGCCCACCACGCACCCTCCAAGTCTATCATTTCTTTGTAAAGAGGCGAGGGACACCCTATGCAAACTATCTAACCCGTAATGCCCACGCACGAGGACACCTCAAGACATGCACCTCTACTACGGGCGCGTTATGATCTAGATGGACCCAGATTGGCAAAGGCAAATGCTATGACTACTCCAACTCGCCCACACCGGTCGTATTATTTGGGGTGCGGGACACCCACACCTTAATCCAATTATTACTTGCAACCTCCCTTACCCACTATGTTATTTGCAACTAACACACCGAGTTTGGTTGAGTTATATATTGCCGGGACCTAGTGCTTGGAACACACGCATGCGCATCGTAATGCCCTACTTAGACCTCTCGAGTTATATTAATCATGCTCCACTTAGTCACGCCCAAACCGTAATAAAGACTTAGCTAGACATAAAATAAACAATCATGCAACGATTAATTGAAACCATAATTAAACGGAACCAACTTACTATTAATTGAGCGAAATAGAAGCAGCGAGCCCAAAACCGTCAGCAAAACATACGACAAATCGAATAAAGTGTTTGCCCGAAGGACTTAATGTACGTGGTGGTGGGGTGTGATTATAATTACGATGCTAAGAAAACAGAACAAGAGTGTGGAAGAGACGCATGTTCGCCGCCTTCATCCATATATATAAGTGAGAGAGGCCGACGATGGTAATGGCCCATGGGTGGACAATCTGGTAGGGTTTCCTTGTTAATCGGCGATCTTTCCTTGCCCAGACGGATCCGGGTGATCTCCTCCGGTTCATGAGATTCGTGTCGTAGCGCATCCTTTCCGGATTTAGCGAGATTCGCCCGGATCTCGCGTATCTTGCCCATTAGCTCTCCCTCCGCCTCTCGCCTCGCCTTCTTCTTCTCTCGCCTTCTTCTTCCGCTTGCCCATTAGCCTACCCTTCGGAGATTGAACATGCGATGCAGCAAGGAGGTCACGCCGTGAAACGGAACAGCTCACGGGGTTTGAAGCCCGGTGTGAGCTAAGCTCCTTGTGCCCTCGAGGTGCATCGTATCTCTATTCATCCGCCATGCAAGTTCTCTCCTTCTTGCCCATTTACGCCTGCCTTGTCCCTGCAGGACCAATGTGTCCTCCCGCACACAAAACACAACAAGAAAGACACAAAAGACTCGATCTAGACCTAGACAAGACACGAAAAGAGCACAAAACTTGGGCTCGTCATACCCCTTGTTAAGGAGTTCTATGCAAATATCACGCCTTTGCCAAATAAGGAAGGGTTGTCTGCTGTGGTTAGAGGTAAATTAGTGGTTTTCTCTCCGGAAACCATTAATGCTTTTTATGAGTTAGACAATGAGGTGGAGGATGCTTTCTCCACCATGAAGAGGGCCCCTTCCAGTGAAGACCTCGAGGAGGCGCTACGATTGACAGCTGTCGAAGGCACAGAATGGGAGATCTCCACACAGGGGTGTCGCTCCATTAAAGCTGCATCATTAAAATTGGAGGCTCATGTGCGCTCCATTTCATCAAAAGTCGGATTTCACCAACAACCCATGATACCACGGTATCGGAAGAGCGTATCTTGATCTTCTCTGCATTTTCACCGGAAGGTCCGTCAACGTGGCGCCCAAATCGCCAAGCAGAGGTGCCTAAAAGGAAGAAAGGCCGATCGTTCTTTCCTTCTCTCGATCACTTAGTTATGCATGAAGGCCGGGCGCCTATCGGGGATGATGAGGATCGCCTGTTGAAAAAGCTTTTATAGACATCAAGACTCGACCCATCGTCACAAGTCTTCTACTGGACCCAATCTCTCAGCGGCCTGGCGGGTCCACTCGGCCCATACCGACCTCAACCGAGCTCTTGTTTTAGACATGCGGAAGTGCCTCTGCGTGCAGTCCAAGCCTCATGCTCGATCCATTGCACTAGAAGACGCTCTTAAGCATTTTTGGGCGTACTATCGTAAACGAGATCGGGTAGTGGAGGATAGCCTCGAGTCATTGTCTCACGGTAAATCTGCCACATTCCGGAATTCCCATCGGGTATTCCAAGCTTAGCCTCTACCTTGGATTTTGATTACATCCTGAGCCGAGAAAGAGAAAATGCAAGGTCGACCCGAGCTCGACCAATGAATCGACCTCGCTTGTTCCAGCGAGGTGGGTACCAAGTACCTATCGACGAAGTCTTTTCGACGGCTCGAGCCGGTGGTGTGTCTCACTGAAGCCGAAGCTGTTTTAGTGCTACCGCCCCATCTAACCGAACTTCCCTACTCCTTGGGTTCTCCCGAAGTGTAGGCTAAGGCGTTTTCTCTAACTCAATCCTTGTTTTGTTTTGTGTTTTGTTGTGTGGCTGCTTTGGTTGGTGTTTTGTTGGGTTGTTACTTTGTTCAATAAAAGCATGTGATTACTTTTGATGATTTCTAAGGATGATGCACGATTGACAAGGATAACTTTATGATGTTAATTTGTTTTGTTTATCCGTGATCTTTAGTGCGCCTTGTTGCTCGTCAGGTCTTTACCCTTATTTTGTGGGATGTACCTCTATTAATTTTGGTATTAGCATATTAGCCCCATAGGGATTGACCATTGCATCGATGAATCTTATTTGGCTTACGATTTTGTAGGAGTGCACATCTCATATTTACTTGAGTACGCCCTCGAGACAATATACATGAGTGTGTCGACATGGATGGGGCGTGAGCCCTTTTGGATCAATTATGCCTTTCTAGCCTTCCTTAATATGATATTTTTCCTAGGGTCCCCTTTGAGCTTACAAACTTTTTCTTTCTTGCACCCACCAAATATTCTCCTATATACCTATATATATTATTCCTTACCCTTCACTCGGGCATACCTAATTGTGGTTCGGTTTTCTCATTTCTATAATAGTGCGTAGTAATCTCTATGTCTCGAGATAGAGATTGTCTCACCCCGGTTTTGTATAAATCTCAACATTGGGGACAATGTTATGTTCTAAGTTTGGGGATGGGCGAGGTAAAGTAACCTCGAAGTTGAGGGTGAAGTGGTTATAAAATATGGTCATAAAAAAAAAACCGGAGATGATAAATGAAAAAGGTGGAGATGCGGGGTCTCTATAAAAAGAGAAGAAAAATGTCAGGATAGTTGGAACCAAGAATTAGTTAGGTGCCCAGGTGCTTTGAGCTACATTATCCCAAACAATCCTACCGTCACCCAAGCCTAACATTATAAGTCATTAAAGACCTCTTGATCGATATTGATGACACTCATGTTAGTGGAGAGGGGGTTGACCGAACTGAAATGTGGAGACATCGGTGCACTTGATAATCAAAGCATGGTCATATTAAGAAGAACTAAGTTATGGGAAGATTCATGTAGTGGCTAATGTGTTATATACCTGTTGATATCTGAAGGGCGACATCTTTGCAATACGAGGTGATTGACGGTTACAGAAGAACCGAATGATCCTTTTTCTTCAAAGAACCATGGTCGAAAGTCGGCGTCCCTAGCTGATTAAGTCGTCATCTTGGTTATCGTCGAGACATTTTGAACATCGCTTCTTGTTTTTGTGGGTGTGTTTTGTTGTGTATGAGCATCACTCGAGGGCGAGTAATGAGCTAAGTTTGGGGTGTGATAACTCTTATAAAGAGTTATTATATGACATTTTGATGATAAAATCCTTGAGCGAACCGGGTTACATTTGTTTATTTCGATGTTATGTTGTATGTTTTGTTATGTTTGCGTGTGTTTGTGTGAAGGATTGAGTCGGGTGAAATCAAAGGTTTTTAATTGCTTTTAGGCGTTATTTAAATAATTATGACATGTAGCGGGAAGAGCGGCGGTGAAAGCGAGGCGAAGTCCGGCCGAGTCCAAGTCGAGCTCGGGTTGAGCATGCATGACAAGACCGAACTCGTGAGCGAGCTTGATTTCGATGTCGAGGAAGGATGAGCGAAAGTTATCTTTGAAGAAATACGGGAGGCGAGTCGAGCTCAAAGGCAAGTCAACGCTCGGGAAAAGTGACTTACGAGCTCAAGACTTCGAGCTCAGGCTGCCGAGCTCAAGAAATCGAGCTCAAGACTTCGAGCTCAAGACTGCCGAGCTCGTGAGTGGAACCGAACTCCGGGAGAAAGAGAATAGAGCCGAGCTCGCAACCATCCGAGCTCAAAGATTGAAAAGTTCACAAGTATGAAGGCGACCTCGGGGCGATGCTCGTGGCGAGGCTCGGACTCGTGGCGAGTTGGACTCTTGGCGAGCTCGAGAATGATATTTGCAAATGAGATCGGAATCCTGGCGAGTCGGGCCCGCTCAAAGGTCGAGCTCGAAAGAAAGAAAGGAAAGCGGATGAAGCCGCTTATGAAAAGCGTAAAATAGATATGCGGGACCACGTCCACGTGGTGGTTGGCCACGACAAAGATAAGGGACGCGCTTTGCGAGCCAGCGGAAAAAAGGAAAGGATTAGTGGACGAAGGGTTTGCAGTGCCTAGTGCGCACACCTAAAAAGTGTCGAGTTGGTTATTAAAGGGAGCGACAATCGGGAAGAGGAGAATTATTCATTCATCATTCAGGATCGGGAGAGAAAATCGAGAGGCAACGCCTTGGGGAAGAAGCTATCGGAAGGGCGGCGATCGAGGAGGAGCACGTGATTCCGACGACAGTGTTAACTTTGAATCTCGAATTCCTTTTGTTTTGCTATGGCATTTGTGTTTCGAATTACATTTGCCTGACGCTATGAGCTAAATTTATATGACTTGATCTTTGATGAAACCCATGCTCGTGTGACGGGCCCGTTTTCTGCTTATCTTGTTAAGTTATTATCATTTTCTTGGTGTTTATTTATCTTGCTTGTGATTGATCACCATGGGTGAGATCTTAGCTCTATGATATCTGGGAAGCTCTCATAGAGTGGAAAACAAGAAAGTGACGTAAGAACATGATTTAAATATTATGTGTGTGAATAGCATAGGAATATGTGTTCGCCTTGCGTGACATAAATGAATAGAACGGTAGAGATACTCTTAAAGCGCTTCGGTATAGGAATATATTGACGAGCTTAGAGGGTATAATCTTAGATTTGGAAAAATGCTAAGAATTGGAAGATTTCATATCATAATAACGAGGCAAGATAATGTTGAAGCATGGCGAGTACGAAGCATGGGCGGAATCAAGTGATCAAGTCTATTTTTCCCTCCTGATATCTGTTTGTTGATCATTTATTGTCTGGAATTTCCACCTCGTCTCGGTGTGAAAACTCTCTTTAATTTGTCTCTCTCATAATCACAAACAATTTGTATTCGACGTGATTTAAAAAGTGCGTTCCCTGTGGATTCGATCTCGAAATATTTCCGTATATTACTTGTTGATTACGTGCACTTGCGTAGAAAAGTATATCCATAGAATTATACAACACCTTAGCAGACTTCCTTGTCGAGGCTAACTTCGTAGAAAATCTGAAACCCGCCGAGCCGACTCCAGACAACGCCGAAACCGAACTCATAAAGGAACCATCTGAAGATTGTTGGCAAATCTATGTGGATGGAGCTTTGGGTAAAACGGGCAGTGGGGCAGGCATCTTACTCATAAGTCCAGATGGACAAGAGATGGCCTACACACTTCGGTTCACATTCAAAATCTGAATAACGAAGTGGAATCTGAAGCATAATCGCGGGACTTGACTAGCTCAAAGTCTCCGGACACGAGCCGTGCAGTCCACATCGACTCTCAGGTTATAGTAAGCCACATGCTGGGAAAGTACGAAGCAAAAGGCAACAGGATGAAGAAATACCTTGAAAAAGCCAAAAGCTTACAACAATATTTCTATACTTCTTGTTGGTTCGCATCCCAAGGGAGCAAAATAGCCGAGCTGACACTTTAAGCAAACTGGCCTCATCGTCAACGAGCCCGCCAGTAGAAGAAGTCCAGAGCAGAAGCATAGACGAAGTCGAGGTTGAAGTCAACATAGTCTCGGACGAGGAACCTAATTGGATGACCCCCATCCAAACATATTTGGAGAAGGGCGAACTGCCCCATGACAGGCTCGAGGCTAGGAGAGTCTTGAGCAAATCTCTGCGATATACACTCGAGCAGGGAATTCTCTATAGGAAATCATACCTACAGCCTCTTCTAAGGTGTTTGGAGTGCGAACCGAGCTGATTATGTACTACGAGAAGTACACGAGGGATCATGTGGAAGCCACATCGGACCCCGTCTTATCGAAAAAAGTCGTGCGATGGGGATATTATTGGCCACAATGTTCCAAGACTCAATCGATCTCGTGAAGAAGTGTCAAAGTGCCAAATTCATGGAACGCATCGCAGGTCGCCTCAAACCGACCTCGCCAAAGACATGCAAAGTCCTTGGCCATTCATGCAATGGGGGATCGATATCGTGGGCTCCTTCTGCAAAGCTCCAGGACAGTTTCAATTCCTAATCGTCGCAATCGACTACTTCACGAAGTGGGTGGAAGCCGAACCCTTGGTGAAAATCACAAGCAAAAACGCCATCAGCTTCGTCTGGAAGAACATTGTGTGTCGCTTCGGCATCCCTCATATCCTCATTTCGGATAATGGGACACGCTTCACGATAAGGTCTTCAAAGAGGGTGTCAAGAGCTTGGATCCAACAAAGATTCACCTCGGTGGCCCATCCTCAGGCAAATGGTCAAACCGAAGTCACCAATATGACCACCGTCAAAGGACTAAAAACTCACCTCGATCGAGTGAAGGGCAACTGGGTGGAAAATTTGCCGCAAGTCTTATGGTCGTATCGTACGACACCTCGGACATCGAACGGAGAAACACCCTACAGTTTGGTGTATGGAACCGAAGCAGTAATCCCTGCAGAGATCGGTATGCCGAGTCCCCGCATCATCGACTTCTCGATCGAGTAAATGGGAAAAATCTACGAACTAACCTAGATGCGCTGAAGAAAGAGAGCTCGCCTACATTAGAAGCTTTCGGTACAAGCACAAGTAGCTCGGTATTACAACCAGCGTGTCAAATCCCGGCAGTTCAGTGGGCGACCTCGTGCTTGAAACAATGAAGTCGATAAAGAAAACTCGATGGCTGGAAGCCACATGGGAAGGGCCTTACCAGGTCAAAGAAGTCCTCGGAAAAGGGTCATATAAGCTCGCACATATATCCGGTGAGCAAATACCCAATACGTGGCACATCATCCATCTCAAGAGATATTTTGCATAAGTGTCAGGTTGTTCATTTAGTCATGTCGCGTCTTTTTGTAACGTCGCGTCAAAGGTTGAGTCTGTACAGACGTCGTCTTTTCGGTCTTTTTCTATTGTTACGTCGTATTTTATCAATAAAATATTTTTATTGCATATTTCATTTGTCACTTATGCATGCTACCTCTTTCCCATGATACGAACTATACCCTCCTCGGAGGACGAACTATACCCTCTAAGGAGGAGATCTAAACGCGCGTGAGGGGACCACCCCTAGCGATATTTCTTGCCAAATAAGGAACTCATACCTTCGTTTATTTCGAGGATGAATTACCTTCGTTTAATACGAGGACGAGGGGACCACCCTTAGCGATATTTTTTGCCAAACGAGGAACCCATACCTTTGTTTATTTCGAGGATAAATTACCTTCATTTAATACGAGGACGAACTACCTTCATTTATTTCGAGGATGAATTACCTTCGTTTAATGCGAGGACGAACTACCTTCGTTTATTTCGAAGATGAATTATCTTCATTTAATACGAGGACGAACTATCTTCGTTTATTTCGAGGATGAATTACCTTCGTTTAATACGAGGACGAACTACTTTCATTTATTTCGAGGATGAATTACCTTCATTTAATACGAGGACGAACTACCTTCGTTTATTTCGAGGATGGACTACCTTCGTTTATTACGAGGATGACCTACCTTGGTTTGATTACGAGGACGAAATGTATACAGCGTTTTCAACACAAGGCAAAGAAAAATTCATTCTTATTTCCAAAGTATACAACGCATACATTACGAGGACGATGAAGGT
Organism: Salvia rosmarinus; assembly: GCA_036937905.1. NCBI lineage: Eukaryota > Viridiplantae > Streptophyta > Magnoliopsida > Lamiales > Lamiaceae > Salvia > Salvia rosmarinus. The sequence continues at coordinate 13,814,345 of CM072819.1, forward strand.
CCAGGAGGCTGGGAAAAGCTAAGCCAATCTCTAGGAAAATCAGGGTTCAACAAATCATCTATGCTAACCCTATCCCTACCTCGGCCTCGGCCTCGATCGATACCGGAAGTTCGGCCAGCTCGGCCTCTTTGCCTCGCCGAACGACCTCGGCCGCTCGATGACACACGACCTCGGCTTCTCGATGGGCGACGTCTGTCTTGCATAAAGAACTCGAGAGAAGTGTCGTCGACACTCCACGACGTCGGAAGAGAAGAAGGAGCCTCGGCAGGAGGAGGAGCTTCGGCAGATGAAGAAGCCTCGGTCATCGAACGAAGCACCTGCTCGAGGAAAGGATGACGGACTACTACGGTCTTGTACAAGCCACCTATCTTCTTCAGGTCGGCATATTGCTCCTGAAATTGCCAGGAGTTCTGACCGTACTCTTGTCTATACCTCGAGCAGCGGGCTACGAGCTCGGAAACTTTAGGCTCGGCATCGGAGATAGTCATTCCACCACCTCGACGGATAACCATCTCGTATTCAGCATGCTCCTCGACTACTGACTTGGCCTTATCCTCCGTGATCTCGAGCTTCTCCTCCAACTCCAAGAATCGAGCTTGAAGCTCGTCCAACTTCTCTTGTGAAGTCCTGAATTTGACATCGGCCTCCTCCTGCACATGGCCAAGTTTGCCCTCTAAGTGAAGGACTTCGACCTCTTTAGATTCGAGAGCCCGAGTCAACATCTTAATTTGATCCAGCCAAGGCGTCACATCCAAAAGTTCAGGAGAAGACTGGAGATAAAAACAAAAGACAAGATTTCTTCCATAAAATTGGGGAGTTTTATTAAAGACTTTTAAGGCAGGACTTTGTCGAAGTACATTTACATTTACAAAAAAAAAAGGAGAGGATCAACTGACCCCTCCGCCAGTTCCTTGCTCAGGCTCGGCAGCCTCGGCCACCTCCCGAGCTCCGAGCTTCGCCTTCTCGCCTACTCCACCAAGCACCCCCTCTGCCTCTTCCACGACCTCGACAACCACTGCCGCCCTCGGCCCCTTTGCCAGATCGACCATTATTGTATCGATCGAGGGTCCCGTCCACCGAAACACGAACGAACCGACTCAGCGATCGGCAAGGTCGGAGAGACGCCTTGTTTGCCAAAGACGGCAAGCTCTTGATCCGCCAATGAGGACCTCGGCATAAGCTCATGAAGCGGCCTCATCCTCCATCACCTCGTACCGTGCATTGGACTTATCCAACCGGGTAATCTCGGCGACTTCATCGAGTGCATCCGCTATCGCCCTCTTATTAAGCACCTCGGCCATTTCGCTGGCCAGCCCGGAGAACCTCCGAGACAAAAATATCTTCTCGATGAAGGCACGAAGGGGCTCTCCCTGAGAGGCAGCCACCTCGACCTCCCTACATTTGGCCGCCTCCACCTCGGCCTTCAACAGAGCGACCTCGGCCGCCGCCTTCGCCTCCGCCGCCTCAACTGCTGCCAAAGCCGGAGCTTCCCTCCTGGACGCATCCCGAGCCTTCGCCTCGGCCTCGGACACCTCTAGGATGAGGAGGGTTTTCTACTCCTCCAGCTCCCTGGAATACCGAGCCACCTGGTCGAACCGGGCGACGGCGACATCCAGATATTTGGCGAGCCCGGTCTTCAAGTCCTCGGTCCCCTATACAGAGGTCAAGAACGTCAAACAAGTACACCAACACATAACTTGAAGGCGTGCAAACAAATGATTTACCTCGGGGAAAGACCGACTTGCGACTTGGGAGCCGACGATCGTGCAATCATCATCACCGGCAGGAGAAGCCACGCGCTTTCCCTTACGGGGACGTGGAATGGCAGGGGGCGAAGGTGACCTCAAACTAACCTCGGCCCTCTCAGAGGGGGCCTCGGCCACATCCTTCAGTGCCACGGTGGAAGGTTCGAGATCAGAACCCGACCTCTTCCTCTTCTTCAAGAAGTTCACTGCAAAAAATACAAATACCGAGTTAAACATAAAACAGAAAATTAATCAAGAGCTAAAGTACAAAAACAAGGGAGCCTCACCCTTCACCGGCTCCAACGCGGCATAAGGACTCAGCCCCGCAGCGGCGAGCTCGGCCTCGGTAAACACTTCGTCAACAAGATCGACCTTGTCCAACTCCTCATCTAGGCCACCAAGCTTTCGCCGGTGGCCACATCCGCTAACTTCTCCGGATTCGGGTGAACCCTAGGACTCGTCGAACCGGCGTAAGAACTTCTTCCGCTGGGCCGAGATTTTTCGACTTCGTCTTTACCTTGAAGCCACGACGAGGTGATAAATAATACCACCCCGAGCTAGCTTTTAATTGGAAAAACACGAGGACGAGCCCCAGGTAAAGAAAAATTACGCCGATGGGCGAGACACACGAGACCCGTTAAATGCCGAAAAGAATTTGGCGTTATTTGGGCGAGAGGTATGCCGAACATTTGTTGGAGTTTGACATACATAGAGGGGAAAAGAATACAATGATCGCCCTTAAGGCTGTCCTCGTAAACCGTCACAAAGCCACCCGGAGGGGCACAGGCCCTATCCTCCGGACGGGGAGCAACAAATTCAAAGGATCTTGGGATATAATATTTAGAAGCAAACTCTAATATTGCAGGGGCTTCTAGAATTGAAGAAATAGAAGAAACCCTACCAAAATCCCTAAAAAATGGGAAATATGCTCTTCGCACAAAAGGTGGCAGGGAATCAAAGGAATAAACTTCTAAATCCACCGGATAATTCAATGGCGACGAGACACAACGCCATCATCATGGTCAAGACTCTCGTAGGAAGAAGATGAATCCATTAAAAATAACACTAGTTTTTAGTAGAAATCGAGGAAGATGGCGAAGGCGTCATGAGAACGACAATGGCGGCAGTTGACTCTTTTTCGAAAGTCGAGAGTTGGAGGAATTTGAAAAGTGGAAACGATAAAGTGATATGAAGAAAGGCGTATCATGGAAGTTATTCTCAATATGCACTTTATCGGGAACCCAACCGCTGTACGCATTAAATGCAAATGACAAATCCCGTGTTCGACATCGGCAGGACATCCCATGTTCGACCTCGTCCCGACGCTACGCATTTAACCACAACGTCGTATATCCGAACTCGGTTAAGTAATACCATAATCGACCTCGGCGAGATGAAGAGCATTCAACTTCGGCCAATTAGGTCCGAACGGAAAGCAACTTCGGTAGAACGCCTCGGTAGGGCGAAGCCCAGCAACGTACAACTTCGGCATAACGCCTCGGCAAGGTGAAGCCAAGCGACATGCGACTTCGGCATAACGCCTCGGTAAGGTGAAGCTAAGCGACATGCGACTTCGGTATAACGCCTCGGCAAGGTAAAGCCAAGCGACATGCGACTTCGGCATATCGCCTTGGTAAGGCGAAGCCAAGTGACATACGACTTCGGCAGAACGCCTCGGCAGGGCGAAGCCAAGCGAAGTACGACTCCAGCAGAATGCCTCGGCAGAACGAAGCCAAGAGACATATAACTTCGCCAGACCACGAATTTCAGCGAGGCAAACAGTCCCACCTCCAAAACGACCTCACTTCCACGTCTTTTTGGAGGGGGGATATGATAGGATACGGCCCAACTACTAGGCCCAAGCATCAGGCCCAATATAAATGGGCCTCGACATTAAGCTTGGCCTATGTAAGTTCGGCCCAAGAAGACTCCTAAACCAACTACAACTCAAATCTCGCAAGTGGAGACGTAGAAGATTCGGATATCTAAAGGAATCCTATATACATATCTAAAAGAATCCTTATAAGAGAAGACTTTGTATTAGAATCGAACTCAATATCATTGTGTATAAATAGAGGCTAGATTAGGCGAAAAATGATCATCTACACTCTTTGTAATCGCTTACTACTCTCAAATATACATACTCTCTCTTGCCCGTGACGTAGATCTAATTTAAAGATCGAACCACGTAAACTCCTCGTGTTCATTATGCATTTATTTCCCTAATCTAAATTAAGATCGATCAATAACCTTTGTCCGATCTTCAAAATAGTGACACTCGAGTTGATTCCAAGTTTAATTATTTAAATTATAGAATTATTATCGACTGCTTAGAAGATAAATGATCTTATTTTAGTCAAGCGTTGCACACCTAGTTCATGAGATGATTTATAACATTTTATAAACTCTAAATCAAATATAAAAATACATAAAAACGTACACCCCTCCAGAATAAGCTTTTCATCAACCCAATTACGTTATTCAAGAATCAATATCCTTCATATCTATGACAGATGCATAATGTCACACTATGTTAGTTATGTAGAAAAGGCCTGTAAATTTCTATCACTTTTAACTAAAAAATTTGGAAAACTTCATCAACTAGACTTTCAACCTTTTCTTTTATTTATCCTAACATAGTAACACTTTCCTACGCGCGTATGTTTATTTATTTATTTTTAAAACTGGAATCATACTATTAAAAATCAAGAAACATCGTCAAGAACAACATCCTTAATTAAATGGGAAAATATTTTGTCCAAATAGTAGGAGCTGTGGCTATGCGCCGCAAATTGCACCAACGAATTTGGTATCTTATTAGCAGACCTATAAGTTTGAAAAACACCAATCACTATTTCGTTTCGAACCACATATAGATCATCTAGCAATAGCATGCATATTTATTTTAGGATTGATCTCACGTGCGTGTGCATCGTGACTAGCATTAGTTTTTATTGATCAGTTCTGGTTTTTCAGCAATAACCAGAGCTGATCTTTAAAATTAAACAATGTTCGTGTATAATTACATGAGTTTTTGTCTTTGTTTTAAATATAGGATGGAATCGTGGATTATAAGAACTAACTATAGTCGAAATTAGTACCGAACCTAGAAGATAATTAATACAGAAGAAGGAAATATTGGTATGTCACGTTAATTAAGATGATATTAGACTTGACAAACTATAGATATATGTGTTAGTAGTCATCTTTGACTGTCATAATTAAAGTTATCAGTCTAATTATTAGCTAGTAGAGCAGTTGAGCGCGAAACCAATTCTAAATAACAAAACATGTATATTATGTTAGGGATTCAAATAATTCCCTTTACTGAGATGGATACGATCAATTGTGAATTATGACAAAAATATCGAATATGTTTCCATTTTATGAAATCTTTTAACAGACAAGCAAAAATAAAATCAGTCGAAATATTAGTTATTTTACTAAAATAAATATGTAATCCAGATTGTGCAAATTTGTTGGTTTCTAAGGTCGTCTAATTTTGTAAATTTGCTGATGTATTTAATATGTTAGTTATGTTAGTTCCGTTTAGTTGTGGATCAATTAAATTTCAATCCCAAACAATAAATAATATTGGACTTCGTTAGTTTGGTAATATCAACCAATCATATAAATACAATGTCTTTGTGCACACGTATGCCCTCCGAATCAATCGTCGATCTTATGACTGGATTCATCTGAGCCTATCAATCATATCTTATACTCCTTCATTCCCTCAATTTCTTTCCTAATTTTCTTTTCTGGGACGTCTTTCAATTTTCTTCCTATCTATTTATGGAAACTATCTTCTCAATTTTATCCTCAATAATATTATTTATTTACATCTTTTATCACTCATGGCCCACCAATATTTCTCTTTTTTATCATCAACAACCTATTTATTTACACTTTTTATTATTTATGGTTCACCACTAACTAATTTAATATTACATTATTGTGGAACCCTTATTCCACTCATACTACATTCAACAACTTTTATTAAAATCCATACCGAAAACTCCTATGACTATATTTGGGAGATGGAGGGAGTATTCGAATCCTATCAAATACATCGTAGTCAGAGCTAATAAATAAGATCTAATTTTATTTTGGACCGAGTGAGCTAAAACAATAAGTTCGATAGATTTTTAGCTCAACCTACACAATCCAAAATAATAAAATTACACTATAAATTATGGATGCATGTAAAATTCGATAAGAAGAATTTTGTATAGAAAGTGAACTTTTGTTTATTGAGGGATTTTCAATCAATCTTACACTCGGTATGCAGATCTATTTATAGATGCGAAGTGAAGATGTGAAATGAAAAATATACAAAACAAACTAACAAACTAAAGCGAAATGAAAATGAAAGCTAGACGGTTGAAACAGTAAACCGTTAGCCAACAAACACAAAGATGCACATGCGGACCCATCCTCTTCCATCATGCGCAGATTATCTTCTTCTTGCTTCTAGCGCCTTCTTCTTTCTTCTATATTCTCTTTACCCCGTCGAGCTTGGCATGAATGTCAATAAATCCAAGCTTGGACAAAAGACTACTGGCCGAGGACTGATGTAGCCTTGGTAAAAATATCTCGCAAGTTGTTGATGAGTTGAACGCGTCTGAAGGGTTCAAAACCCGCCTTTAAATTGATCCCGTACAAAGTGACAATCAATGTCAAGATGTTTTGTCCTTTCATGAAAAACTTGGTTCTTTGTAATATGTATTGCCGCCTGATTGTCACACAGAAGAGGTATAGGACGAGGTATACTGATACCAAAATTGTCACACATGTATGAAAGCCAAAGTATCTCACGAGCTGTAGAGCTAAGTGCACGATATTCGGCTTCGGCGGAAGAAACCGAAACTGTAGTCTGCTTTTTGCATCGCCAAGAAATAAGGCAATCTCCAAGGAACACGCAATACCCTGTCAAAGATCTTCGAGAATCCGAACATGAAGCCCAATCTGCATCACAATAACCTTTGAGCTTGAATGATCCTTGAGCAGGGAAGAAAAGTCCAAGAGAAGGACATCCTTTGAGGTATTTTAAAGCGTGTATTCTGCGTCCCAATGATGCTTGCAAGGGTTAGATACAAACCGACTAAGTTCTTTGAGCGCGTGGTCGATATCGGGACGTGTCGATTCAAATAGAAGCTTACCTATCGCCTTTCGAAATTTATCCGGATTGTCCATAGGATCGCACCCATCATTGGATAAACTAACACCCGAGGAAGAGGAGTCTTGACCGAGCGACAATCAAGCGATCCCATGGAGTCAATAAGATCAAGTATGTACTTCCTTTGGTTGAGAGAAGTTCCGATGATCCACGCACAATTTCCATACCTAGAAAATAACGAAACACCCAAATCCTTAATTGTGAATGCGAAAGATTAAGTTTATGTTTAACCTCCTTTATTCCGACCTCGTCATTTCAAAGATAAGTATGTCATCGACATATACAAGTAAACACACAAAGTTAGATCCTGCACTTTGTGAATAAGCAATGGTCATACGAAGATTGAGTGAATCCAAATTTGCGAGTTGCGCCGCAGATTGAAATTCCACCCCGTGATGCTTGCTTTAATCCATACAAGTCGCGAACCAATTTGCAAACTTGACTGGCTTTGCTCGAGCATAACCACATGGAGGATGCATATATATATCATCGTAAGAAACCATGAAGAAATGCATTATTTACATCCACTTGGTGTATTGACCAATTCGACATAGTTGCAACAGCTATTAAGAATCTTACGGTAACCAATTTCGCCACAGGTGAGAATACCTCGGTGTAATCAACACCATATTCTTGATTGTATCCTTTAGCTACAAGTCTAGCTTTAAGTCGTTCCACTGTGCCATCTGCTTGCATTTTCACTTTGTATACCCATTTACACCCAATTGCTCTTTTTCCTTCAGGTAATTTAGTAATCCTCCAGGTATTGTTAGTTTCAAGAGCATTTATTTCTGTATCCATAGCCTCTCTCCAGTCTGCAGACATGCTAGCTTCTATACGATTGTGGCTCATGAATGTTAGCAATTCGAGCAAGAAAAGCGAGATATTGAGAAGTAAAACAGCAGATACTTCACATCGATCTGCAGATTGTGCAACACCGATAGCCGATCCTTTGATCTTTGGAAAATCGATGATCGACCACAAAATCATTAATCCATGTAGGAGGTCGTGTCTTTCTTGTACTTCTCCTAACAACACTGGCGGTGAAATGTGTTGTCATCCGAGGCATATTTCTGCGGGGCCATGAACAGTAATATAAGCAGTTCACTATCAACTGGAAAATCATATTTAGGTAATGCATTCCCAACTGGAAACTCATATACATCAGTGGTGTCTTTTGTACCCAAAGATTTTGTTGGTTTAAAAGGATAAACATGAGGAATAAACTTCACATCTCGACTCACAAATACTTGGGAATTCTCCATATCAAATAGCAAGTATCCTTTATGAGAAGGAGTATAACCTAGAAAAATACTCTTAATACTTCTACTGTCAAACTTGAGTTTATTTGGAATTGCATTTGCAGCAAATGCAAGACAACCAAATGGATACACATCATCCAAACAGGGTTCTTTTCCAAAGAGCAACGAGTACGGACACTTCCAATTAAGGACTTGACTAGGCACTATTTAGAAGCCAAGTCTGACTAATAGAGAGTAAGACCGAGTTTATGCGGAGCATTACTTTCAAACATCAAAGCTCTAGCAATTTGTAGTAAACTCCTATGTCTTCTTTCTACAATGCCGTTTCTTTGAGGAGTATAGACACAAGATCTTTGACGTCAATGCCATATTCAACTAATAAATTTCCCACAGCTTTGTTAATGAACTCGGATCCATTATCCGTTCTCAAGGTTTTGATGATTTTTCCAAATCGAGTTTTAATCATCTTGATAAACTGCTTAATCACAAGAAATACTTGCTCGCTCGAGCTAATCAAATATGTCCATGTTACTCGGCTATGATCTTCTACGATAGTAAGCATGAATCTAACATTATCTAAGCATTCGGCATTATACGGTCCCCAAACATCCATATGTACTAGCTCAAATAATGAAGTGGTACGCCTATGCAAAATAGGGAAAGGCAATCGAGCTTGCTTAGATTTTGCGCATACCTCACATTCCTTTAGCTTTTCTACTGCAATCGTCCCTTTCCTTTGAGGAATGATATTTGATTCATGGTTTTGATGGATGGATGACCAAGCTTTATGTGCCACTCCTCAATCTTCACAGAACTAGTATTCACCGCATTGCATCTTGTCTTATTTCCAATAACATACTGATTTCCTGCACCTCTCCAATTCCCAAAATATGGTCCGACTTTGAACTTTGAATCATGCGGTGTGTTTGAAGAAATGATATCCGCACATCAACGTCCTTTACCAATTGAGCAAGCGAAATTAGGTTATGTGTAAAGTATGGGGCTAGTAATACCTCTTGGAGTGATCTCCTCATTGACTTCAACGCCTTTGAACAATACTCTTTTGATACTCCCATCCGTGGGATGTATATCTTGCGGTATATCCATTTTAATCTTTGATTTCATCAACATTGGATTGCAAGATATGTGTACTTGCTCCCGAGTCAATAATCCATTGATCTCTCTCCATTCCTTTGAGAATCTTGAGCAGCGTAATGCCCTCGATACTCATCGGATCACTCAACTTGTTTTGAACCATATTTGCATTGAAGTTTTGATGTATTATGCTATCACTTCCTTTATTCATCCACTGTCCCATACACTTTACCATCTCATCTTGGACAATCTTCCCAATATCAGCATTATTTTCTCCAGCTGCAACATCCTTTTCATGCTTACTGCTCCTGCTCAAATTTTCCGCAAAGTTAACTCTTAACTTTCCTCTTGCCTCCTTTAACTTCGTGTACCATTCGGGAAACCCATGTATTTTGAAGCATTCCCTTTCTTCATGTCCTGTCCTCTTCGGTGATTCTGAGTATTCGGTTTTCTTCTCTACTTCTTCTCGTTTTGAAATTATCTTGCCTACCTCCTCGATCGCTTTCTATCACTTTCTTTCATTCAATATGCATAGCCACAAAGATTACTTGCTTGATGAAGTTATCACTTGATAGCTTTTGATCTTCTACTGAGTACCGGTGAATAAGCGCTGTCGACATTTGGCGAAGGATCGAGAAACAATATTTGATTCTGGATTGTTCATAGCTATCATTTAGCCCATTCAAAACTGCATAAGTCTTTGATTTTCCTCTCTTTCCACCGCCGAACTTCGAGCATCGCAATTACAAATTAACGGTGGTAGAATCATATCTAACTCACTCCACATTGCCATGAGTTTGTTGAAATACGAGAACACTTTGATTACCTTGTTGAAATCCGCTTATCTCCTTTGTAGTCTAGCAATTTTGGCCCATTCTCCTCCCAAATCTTTGGTTCAATGCCTCCCACAGCTTCTTCGTAGAGTCGATGTGGATGAACGCATCCACTAATTCCTTTGAAATGGAATTGATGATCCACGACGAGATCATGTAATCAACCTTCATCCAGGCTTTGTAATATGGTGATTCAATATTTGGCTTGGGTAGACTGCCGTCTAGTATTTCCAGTTTGCTTTTCGCACCTAGAGCTCTTCTAATTGATCGGCTCCAATTCAGAAAATTGCTTCCATTTAGCTGCGCATGAATAAGATGCATCCCTGGGTGATCTGCGTTGTGCATCTGCAACGCTTCTTCAATTTGTTTGTTGCGATCCAAATCTGGATCTGCACTACCTTGCTGTCATCTGGTATCTCTGCTTCCATTTGTCATCTCTTCTTCATCATTGAATCCTTCTTCTTCCTCAACAAGCTCACTCCAACCTACTCTTCTGGTTTTCACCATTTTGGAAATATAAGGATCGAATTCTAAAGCTCTGATACCATGTAAAATTCGATAAGAAGAATTTTGTATAGAAAGTGAACTTTTGTTTATTGAGGATTTTCAATCAATCTTACACTCGGTATGCAGCATCTATTTATAGATGCGAAGTGAAGATGTGAAATGAAAAATATACAAAACAAACTAACAAACTAAAGCTCGAAATGAAAGCGAAAGCTAGACGGTTGAAACGAAACCCGTTAGCCAACAAACACGGCATGCACATGCGGACCATCCTCTTCCATCATGCGCGTAGTATCTTCTTCTTGCTTCTAGCAGCTTCTTCTTTCTTCTATATTCTCTTTAATGCAACAATGTGGGGTGGGATCGGCCGATCGGGTATTGCTTTCCCATCCCCATACTTGTCCAAGAAATTCACCCTCAGTCCCATACCCGTTTAAATTGGGGTGGAGATTATCCGATGGGGGAAAGACATCTATCGGGTACATGCTCAATATATATATATATATATATATACACATATAGGGTTGGATTTCCGTAGTATCCGGTCCCCAGATAGTATGTAATACTCAATCTAGACCACACATTTTGAACACGTGGACACACCAATATTTTACATGTGGCAGCCCATTTTTCGCTCAGTGGCAAAATTGGAAGGCACCCAGCGGGCGTTGGGTGCCTGCCGACGCTGGATAGGGAAGTCCGCAAACGTTGGGGTCTCCACGGGCGCTAGGTTTTGAGAGAGGCACAACAAAACACAGATAATACATACAAAATAACATAACACTGCATTTAAAATAACATAACACTGCATCACACCCAACCGGCGTTGGGTGCGCACCGACGCTTGATAGGGCGCTGGGTGGGTGCCGACGCTGGGTGTGCATCAGCGTTGGGTACGTTGGGTTTGGAAAGAGCCACAACAAAACATAAAAATGCATATGAAATAACATAACACTGCATCGCACCCAACCGGCGCTGTGAGTGTGTTTCTAGCATGCATTAAATTCGAAACTCATAGTACATTTTTTTGTTCAAGTGAATGCATTTTTGTGTTCATTTAAATGCATAGTTCAGTTCAACTCTATGCATGCTTTGTTTTCGAAATCACATAACAAATCAAATTACTAATATAACCTTACTGTAGCGAAATTTATGAAAATAGGTTTAAAAAATCCGAAAAAATCTCCACCATAGGATTTATGAGATGAATGTGTGAGATTGAGTACTACATACTACCTCAGGCTCGAATACTATTTGATCCCTCGTATATATATATATATATATATATATATATGTGATTGGATTCCCTTAATATCCGGTCCCCAGATAGTATGTAGTACTCAATCTAGACCATACATTTTGAACACGTGGCCACACCACAAGCTGACATATGGCAGCTCATTTTCTTTACTTTTTTTTTTAAAAAAAATTTCGCAAGGGACAAAATGGGAAGAAATCAAATCAGTCTTCTTCTTCTCCTCCTTGGTGGCAACGGACGGCGCCGAAGACAATGACAGCGGACGACGCCGACGATGACGGCGGCAGCACCGGCGAACAACAACAATATAAACAAACAACAACAAACAATAGATTTTGAAAGAAAGAAAGAAAAAAAGAAAAAAAATCGAGAACAAAATTAATGGATTTTGAGAAAAAATAGAAGATAAATTTGATAGATGATTGAAGAATTGAGAAATATGGTGGCTATGGCGGTGGTTCACGGTGAATTCGCCGGTAACCAGGAAAAGAGACGACGGAATTGACAGAGAATAATGGATGAGATATTTGCTGTTGAAAACCATAAAAATGCATTGAACAAAACATGCCAATGCATTGAATAAAACATAAAACTGCATTTACCACAAAACACAAACATGCATTGAACAAAGCATGTTCATGCATTGAACAAAGCACGTCCATGCATTGATCAAAACATGTCAATGCATTTAACAAAACATAAAAATAAAGGCGCCCGAGCGGGCGCCCGAGCGACACACGAGCACGAGCGCACTCTGGGCGCAAACTTTCAACCGCATGCATTATTGTGTTCAACTCTATGCATTTTTTATTCATTTGAATGCATTATTCAGTTCAACTAAATGCATAGTTTGTTTTTGCAATCACATAACAAATCAAATTACTAATCTACCCTTACTTTTGCGAAAATCAGCGAAATTAAGCTTAAAAAGTCCGAAAAAATCACAACTATAGGATTTATGAGATGAGTGGATGAGATTGAGTACTACATACTATTTCAGGCTCGATTACTATTTGATCCCTCCTCTATAGATATAGGGTTGGGTTCACGTAGTACCCGGTCCTCAGATAGTATGTAGTACTCAATCTAGACCACACATTGTGGCCATGTGGATAGCATGGACAAGCGACACGTGGCATAACATTTTTTTTTTCGCTGAGTGACAACACAATAATTTTCTTCTTCTTCTTCTTCTTCTTCTGCTATTGTTCATCAGAGAAGAATAAGAAGCCGACAATAACAATGGCACAATGGAGGCGATTGCGGTGGTGGCTGTCATGATAACGACAATCGAGGTGGTTGATCGCTGCCTGAAATTACGAAAAAATCATTGATTAGTTGCTTGCAATTGAAGAAAAATAAATAGAATTTTGAGAGAAGATTGATGTATCAAGAGAGATGGTGGCTATGGTGATGTTTATGGAAAAGTTCGCCAAAAATTAGAGTAGAAGACGGTGGTTTATGGTGGAGTTTGCCAGAAATCAGAGAAATAAGTGAATCGCAGAAGGAGACGACGAGATGATGCCATCTGCGAAGAATATGCATATTGATACACATAAATCTGTATCACAATACACATAAACCTGCATCATAATATACATAAATCTGTATATGCATAATAATATATAGGCATGCATATTAAAAAACAAAACATGCAGACGACTAAACATAAACATGCATACGATTAAACATAAACATGCATAAAACAAAACACAACCCTGCATGCATTGAAACAAAAATTATCATTTTCGATATCTCATTTCTCCCTTCTTCAATATGCACAAACACTTTCTTGTTGATCATTTGCTTTCTTTCTTGTTGATCATTTATTTTTTTTAGAATTATGAAACTAAAAGTAATTGATCTAAACTAGAGAAGAAATTATGGATAAATCAATATCACATGCATTTTCGTGTTCAACATCATGCAATTCTTTGTTCAAGCATATGTAGTTTTTTGTTTTAAAATATGCATGGTTCGTTTTTCTGTATCAAATGACAAATCAAATTGTGTGATTTTGTGTTCAACCGTATGCAGTTTTATGTATAACAATATGAATTTTTGTGTTCAATGATATGCAATTTTCTGTTTAATTACATGCATGGTTTGATTTTACGTATCACCTAACAAATCAAATTACTAATCTACCCTTACTATAGCGAAATCATTAAACTAAGCTTAAAAAGTCGGAAAAAATTATCAACCATAGGATCATGAGATGAGTGGATGAGATTGAGTACTACATACTATCTCAGGCTCGGGTACTATTTGATCCCTCATCTATATATATATATATATATATAGGGGATGGATCAAATGAGAATCACATCTTTTTTGCAAACTCTGCGAACCATGCATAAGACGTTGAAGATGATGCACAAAACGGTATAAAGTTGTGCATAACGAAAACTTTCTAAAATTATTTTGTTGTACAATAATTTTAGAATGTTTTCGATTATGCATAACTTTATAGGTTTATTCATCAACTTTATACGTTTGTGTATAGTTCTCAAGTTCTCATAAAATATGAGTTCTCACTGATCCAACCCATATATATATATATATATATATATATATATATATATAGATTGGATCCAATGATAACTTATCTTTTTAGAACTTGAGTATTATGCACAAACGTATAAAGTTGATGAAAAAAATCTATAAAGTTGTACACAATAAAATAATTTTAGAAAATATTCATTGTGCACAACTCTATACCGTTCTGTGCATCATCTTTACACGTCTTATACATAGTTCTCAGAGTTCTCAAAAAAATATAGTTCTCATTTGATCCACTCCATATATATATACGTGAAAACTAAGAACCACGAAAATTTGCTATAAACAAAATGAATTAGCTATTAAAGTTAATGTATCTGATGTAAAACTTACTTAATTCAAAAATTCAGTATTTTCACCCAGGTTCGAATCCCATGAGGGGCGAAATTCTAATTTTTTTTGTTTCGATAAGTTTCCCAGCGGATTCATCAACTTTCACAACGAATTCATCATTTTTTTGTTCTCATGATAAAAATAGTTCTCACATTAGCCTTCATATATATATATAAATTGGGTTTCGATAGTACTCGATCCTTAGATAATATGTAGAACTTAATATATACCATATATTTTGAATATGTATACGCAGTATAGTTTGACAAACGACAACCCATTTTTAATGATAACAAAACAATCTTCTTCCTCTTCGCTTATCCAATCTTCTTCTTCGATTTTTTCATACCGATGGTCCCGATGGCGGAAAACAGCGGCAGTGACGGCAACAAATGACAAGAGCAACGAACAACATATTTTGAGAAAAATAAAAGAATAATATTTTGAGAAAAAAATTGAGAGATTTTAATAAAAATTGAGAAGAAGATTTTTATAGAAGATTGAGGGACCGTGATAGGGTGGTTAATGACGAATTCCGCCAGTAATAGGAGAAGGAGAAGGTAAAACGGCAAAGAATGATGGAGGAGAGTTTTAATGTCGAAAATGAAGCATACATACTGCAAAACGTAAAAATACATACTATAAAACACAAATATATATACGACAAAATAAAAACTTGCATATTTTCTAACAAAAATATACATATTACAAAACAACAACATGCATACAACTAAATACTCTCTCCGTCCCGTCTAAAGTGTCTCATTTCTTTTGGGCACGGGTATTTATGAGAAAGATATAAAGTAGTTAAAGTGTTAAAAAGTGGGTAGGGTCCACACTTTTTGAATGGATAATTATTTCCTAAAATAGAATGAGACATTTGTAATGGGACAACCTAAAAATGAAAGTGAGACATTTTAAATGGGACAGAGGGAGTACAAACTTACATGCTACATGCTACGAAACACAAAATTGCATGCTATGAAACACAAACTTGCATACTTTAAAACAGAAAATCACATGTTTATCTCTTCTCCAATATACACAAACACTTCTTTGTTGATCATTTACTTTCTTTGTTCCTGATCATTTATTTTCTTTCAAATTATGAACTTAAAAGTAATCGATCTAAACGTGAAAATAAATTTTGGATAAATCAATCTCATATGCGTTTTATGTTCAACATTATGCGGTTTATGTTCAATCGTATGCGCTTTCTATATAACAATATGCATGTACTTTCTAAAGAAATCAACCTCATAATGTACTTTTGTGTCTGTGCGTATACAATTTTACATTCAAACGTCCATGATTTATTTTTTTGTATCACGTAACAAATAAGATTACTAATTTACCCTCATCAGAGAAATTAACGCCTATGACTTAAAAAATCTCCACTATATGATCTATGAGATTAATAGATGAGATTAAGTATTGTATACTACTTAAGACATGAGTACTATATGAGCCCAATTATATACTGTAACGGATCAAATGAGAACTACATCTTTTTTGAACCTGCAAACTATGAACAACATGTATAAAGCACAATAATTTCACTCTAAAATTGATATTGCATATACTTTAGACTGTTATTGTTGTGCATAAACTTTATATGTATAGTTGAGAATCACTTTTATTATGAAAATTTAAGAATTACAAAATGATGAATTCGCTGTGAAAGTTGAGGATTCCGTTGGGAAAATTACCGAATTCAAAAAAATAAAATTTTCGTCCATCATGGGATTCAAACCCAGTTGAAAATTCTGAATTTCTAGATTTAGTAACTTTTCAAACAGATGCATTAATTCTCATGGTGAATTCATTTTATTCATAGAAAATTTTCGTAGTTCTTAGTTTTAATGTTAAAAATAGTTCTTATATGAAGCTATATATACTTGGATTCTCTTAGTACCATGTTCTTAGATATTATATAGAACATAATCTAGATCAAATATTATGGACACACCAGATATTGACAAGTGACAAGCACTATTTAATTTTTGCAATGGGCAAGACAAATTATTTTTCTTCTTGCACAAAAATGGAGAAACGACTTCTCCAGCAAGATATTGTCGCAACGGTGGCGATGGATGGTGCGTTATGCGATAGCGTGCGAAGAATCAACATGTAAGTTTATGTTTTGTTACATGGATGACTCTGCTTTCTCACATGCATGTTTCTGTTATGTTACATGCATGTTTGTTGGCCTACACATAAGACTATATTTTGTTACATGCATGACTGTTTAATTACATACATACTTTATTTTTCTGTATCACATAACAAATCATATTACGATTCTATCCTTACTGTAGCAAAATCAGCATAAAATAAAATCCGAACAAATCTCTATCATAAGATCTATGATATGAATGAATGAGATGGAATACTACATATTATCTAAGACTTGTATACTATATGATATATTTCTTTCTGCATATACATATATATCGGGTAAGTTATGGTAATAATACATTTATAATGCGAAAGTAGAAAAATTACATTGGATGTATAAATTTGTTGCACTAGATTCAATTCAAATTCAACAATTGTAGCGTTTATTGGATTTCTTATAATTTGGATATGTTATTTTGGAGTAAATCTATTAGGAATATCATTACATAGTTATGGTTCATTTACATTAACTTCTAATTAAATAAAAAATGGGGTTCTTACTACTTACCAATATGAATAGAAAAGTATATAACACATATGAATATCATTTTGTGTAAATTAGCGATGGTCCCGCGAATCAAAGTCATGGGACTCTTTCTAGTTCTAGTTCAAATTTATATTTTTTTACTTAACACAAGAGAAGAAAAAGCCATCTTCTTTTCACTGTACAATGAACCCTTTTGTAAACAATAAAGATCGTTTTTTATTTTTTTATCAATAAAAGAATAATTTATAAAAGAATTAGATTACGTTCAATATGATACAACAACTATATACATCGAATGCATCTTTGATACCTTTTAGCCATATTTACATTCTTAATATTTTTCGTAAAGTGTAATGGAGGGTTCAGATGAGGATTGATACCTAGCCCCTACGATTTAATCTAATATGGGTATAAAAATATATACCAGGTAGTGGTGATGGTAATTCGTGCGTATCGGGTCGTTATTATATCGCGACACGATAAGGTCAAATACGAACACGACCCGTTAAGAATATGTCCGACATGAACACGACATAAAATGTACTCACACGGACACGAATATGACACGATTTTTTTCGTGTTGACACGACACGATAACGACACGATATGGAACGGCAAATTCAAATCAAAATAGAAAATAAATTAATAAAAGAAATAAAAATATATAAAATATAATTAAATTAATATTAAATATATATAAATATTATCAAATTATACGAAAACGACACGATCCGACACGAACACGAATGCAACATGAAAATTATCGTATTACACGAACACGACACGGACCCGGCACGAATACGACACGAAATTATCGTGTCCTTATCATGTCGACACGATAAGGACACGGACACGATAAGACTGAACAATAATCCATTAATTTCGTGCATATTCGTATCGTATTCTCGTATCGTGTCAAAAATTGCCAACCCTACCAGACAACAACCCCAACCCAAACCCTACTCCAAATTTTGGCCCCCACAAGCGGCCGCTGGGGTATCCACAGATATAATTAATCCCTACTGTAAATTGTTTTACGACTGAATCGAGCTCTGAGAAATTAGGTCCGACTATATTTAATTGAAGCTGAATTTATTCAATTCGCGCTCAATGAATAGCGGCGACGAGCTACCATTTTCAAAATAAATGAAAATAAAATATCATGATATTTAATATGCTTTGGTACTTAATTTAGGTGATAAACATGCTTTTCTTTCCCATCATCACGATTTAAACTATCCATGGAAAAGTCACAAAGAACTATATCCATATTTGCTCGTGACCCCACACAATTTAAATGTTTCACTTTAATTTATACACCATTATTTTCTGCATGTAAGCCATTTGTCTCTAAACACCACATATTGCGATACAACTTGGAACCTTATTTTTATTTAAATATAATTATACTAACATACAATATTAAATTTCATTTGCCAATAAAAGATTATCTATCCATTTTAAATCTCTTTAAATTAGAATATCTTAATTAGTATGAAGTACCATACTAAACACAAATTCCAAAAGCCAATCTACCCCAAATCAATAATCAATACTTTTAAAAATACTAGTATTTTCCGATAGTTTTTGTGTTTACAAACTCATCTTGCCTGCTCGTAATTACTATAATTTGTTTCTTATTATTTAATTTATTTTCCATATCACATATAAAAGAGCCCCAAAACCCTTTTACCCCACACACCCCACCTCTCCATCTTCTAGAAACCATGCTGCCCCCACCCCACTCTCCTCCTCTGCACAATCCTCCTCTGCCTACCCCTGGCCGTCATCTTCACCTTCAACTTCACCGTCCCTCTTCCACCACCCCGTCGCTGCCTCCGGCGCCGCCGCCACTTCTCCACCCCTATCACTATAACTCCCCTTTACTAACTCCACAACTAAAATAAACCCAAATACCACATCACCAACTCCAAGAAAACACTACTAGAACCCAATAGCAAGAATCTCACCACCGCATCCGCCGCCGCCGCCGTATACTATCCGCCGCCGCCGCCTCCACTAGCTGAAGATGAAGCTGAGGATCAATCTCTATTCAACCTCGCTTCCGGGTCGACCTGACTCCACGACCCGTCAAGAAGCTCGCTTTCATGTTCCTCACCACCGGCCCGCTCCCATTGGCGCCGCTGTGGGAGCTCTTCTTCTCACGCGCCGCCGCCGGCAGGTACAACATATACGTGCATGCCGACCCGAGCGCCTCCAACTACACGGCGCCCCCCCGCGGCGTCTTCGTGAATAAGACGATTCCCTCTAAGACCACCCGCCGCCACACTCCCACCCTCATCTCGGCTGGGCGTAGGCTACTCGCCCACGCGCTCCTCCACGACGAGTCGAACGCGATGTTTGCCCTCCTCTCGCCGTCGTGCATCCCCATCCACTCGTTCAACTACACGTACCGGATCCTGATGCGGTCGAGGAGGAGCTTCGTCGAGATCCTCAAAAACGAGCCCGGCGCGTGGGAGAGATGGGCGGCGCGTGGGGACGAGGCGATGCTGCCGGAGGTGGACTACGGGGATTTCCGGATTGGGTCCCAGTTTTGGGTGGTGAGGCGTAAGCATGCTAAAGTGATCGTGCGTGATAGAAGGCTTTGGTCAAAGTTCAAGCTACCCTGCCTACGCGACGACACGTGTTACCCCGAGGAGCATTACTTCCCTACGCTGTTGAGCATGGTGGACCCGCGAGGGTGCACGCCCTGCACCCTTACACACGTGGACTGGAGGGACAGCCGTGGTGGCCACCCGCGGACCTACGTTGCGGATATGGTGGGCCCGGAGCTTATCAGGACCCTCCGTCGGAGTAGGCCGAGATACGGTGATGAGATATCGGACGGCTCGAATTCGTCTGTGACGGTGAGGAGGAGGCACGACCCGTTTTTGTTTGCGAGGAAGTTCTCGCCCGGTTCACTGCGCCACTTGATAAATATTGCAAATGATGTTATCTTTAAAGATTGATTTTTATTTATTTTACTTTCTAATAATAATATGTAAGAGAATATAAGCTATAGTGTGATCTTAATAAAGCAAAAAGGCGGGACAAACCCGTGCTTTTGTTTTCCACCATTCTTTCCCTCTCTCTCTCTCTCGAATTTCCTAAATGATTTCTTCCGGGCATTTAATAAAATAATCGAGTCTATATCATATTCTTTCTAAGTTAAAAAAGTACTACTTTCATTGGGGATTCAAATCCTTTTAAATAAAGAAGGAAATTAAAATTTGGTTCGATATACAAAGTTGGGTTTCATAGGTTTCGTTGGATAGGGCCACTCAGGATTAGATTGTCCTGCTCATAAAGCTAATGCTAATATATTCAGAGGAAGTTAGGTTTAAATGAAAATTATTTTTATCTTAAAAATTAAAAATAAATAAATTAGATATTAAAAGTTGATTAATTCATTGGTAAAATTAATGAAATCAAAAATTTTAATTTTTTTTACTCGGGTTCTAATATCATGAGGGAGAAAATTTCATTTTTTTGGATTCAATAACTTTTTTGACAAATTCATTATTTTTCACTGTAAATTTATCATTTTTTGTTCTCATGATAAAAATAGGTAGGAATGAAATTATTTGTGAAAAATAAGAATAAATTTATGCCATTGATTTTAGTAAATTAATAGATAATACTAATTTACGTTGTGCTACAATATATATATTACTATATATGCTATACTTTAAGTTCAGAATTTATTTAAAGGTTATATTAGTAATTTTATTTTATTTTAAAAACAGTTATTTTCTTAATTTTAGGGTTTTGTTGTAATCTATCATGTAACTTATTATTTTAGATAGATTATATCTTTTTGGTGCACGGGTATGTTAAATCTGTAGCATTTGTTGTACAATAATAAATTATGTTACGTGATGTATAATATGTGTCATAAATTTATTAAATATGTGCATTGTTTGTATTATATATGTTAGGGCTGACAATTCGTGCGTGTCGACCTGATAACGACACGACCTGATAAGGCCAAACACGAACACAACCCATTAAGGATCTGTCAGACACGAACACGAACACGACACAAAATGTATTGATACGGACACGACACGAACACGAATATGATACGATTTTTTTCATGTTGACACGACACGATAACGACACGACACGATACGAAACAATAAATTTAAATCGAAATTAGAAAATAAATAGATAAAAGAAATAAAAATATAATTAAATTAATATTAAATATATATAAATATTATCGAATTATACGAAAACGACACGATCCGACACGAACACGAATGCAACACGAAAATTATCGGGTTACACGAACACGACACGGATCCGACACGAACACGACACGAAATTATCGTGTCCTTATCATGTCGACACGATAAGGACACGAACATGATAAGGCTGAACACTAACCTGTTAATTTCGTGCGTGTTCGTGTTGTGTTCTCGTGTAGTGTCGAAAATTGCCAACCCTAATATATGTGCTACAGAAAGTGTTGGTAGTGCAGTAATAAATTATATTAGGTGATGTGTAATGTTTGTCATATATTTATTAAATATGTGTTATAGAATGACTAGTTTATGCAACATTATATTGAACACATTATAAAATCCTTACCTTTTCGGTAAGTGACAAAATTATAGGAAAGTGGCAAGATTTACGTCTGGTGTGACAGAGAAAATAATTTTTTGAATATCAAATTTACCCTTATTCGAATTATTTAATAAAATCTAAAATCATTAATTAAATTTTCTTCAATCTGGACCGTTAATATGGCTAGATGTATGGATGTGATATATTTTTATTTCTTACACTTATAATCATTCTCACATGACGTAATATATATATATAGGGTTGGGTTCCCGTAGTACCCGGTCCTCAGATAGTATGTAGTATTCAATCTAGACCACACATTATGGTCATGTGGATAGCATGGATAAACGACACGTGGCATAACATTTTTTTATTTTTATCTTTATTTTCGTTGAGGGGCAACACAGTAATTTTCTCCTTCTTCTCCTTCTTCTTTGCAACTGCTACTGTTCATCGGAGAAGAATAGGAAGCCAACAACAACAATGGCACAGTGGAGGCGATCGCGGTGGCGGCTGTTACGACGACGACAGTCGCGGTGGCTAATCGTTGCCTGAAATTATAGAAAAATCATTGATTAGTTGCTTGAAATTGAAGAAAAATAAATAGAATTTTGAGAGAAGATTGAGGTATCAAGAGAGATGATGACTATGGTGATGTTTATGGTGAAGTTTGCAAAAAAATTAGAGTAGGAGACGGTAGTTTACAGTGGAATTCGCCGGAAATCAGAGAAATAAGTGAATCGGAGAAGAAGACGACGAGATGATGCCATCTACGAAGAGTATGCATATTGATACACATAAACCTGCATCATAATACACATAAACCTGCATCATAATATACATAAACCTGCATATGTATAATAATATATAGGCATGCATATTAAAAATAAAACATGCATACGTCTAAACATAAATATGCATACGACTAAACATAAACATGCATAGAACAAAACACAGCCATGCAAGCTTTGAAACAAAAATTATCATTTTCGATATTTCTTTTCTCTCTTCTTCAATATGCATAAACACTTTCTTATTGATCATTTGCTTTCTTTCTTGTTGATCATTTGTTTTCTTTCTTGTTGATCATATGTTTTCTTTTGAATTATGAAACTAAAAATAATTGATCTAAACTAGAGAATAAATTATGGATAAATCAATATCACATGCATTTTCGTGTTCAACATTATGCTGTTCTTTGTTCAAGCATATATAGTTTTTTGTTTTAAAACATGCATGATTCGTTTTTCTGTACAACATAACAAATCAAATTGTGTGATTTTGTGTTCAACCGTATGCAGTTTTATGTATAACAATATGCATTTTTGTGTTCAATGATATGCAATTTTCTATTTAGTTACATGCATAGTTTTTTTTCGCAATTACATAACAAATCAAATTACTAATCTACCCTTACTATAGCGAAAATCAGCGAAATTAAGCTTAAAAGTCCGAAAAATCTCAACCATAGGATCTATGAGATGAATGGATGAGATTGAGACTACATACTATCTCCATTTCAAGATTATTTGATCCTCCTCTATATATATATATATATATATATATATATAGAGAGAGAGAGAGAGACTAGTTATATAACTTATATTATGGACACCTCTTATAGTAAGAAAATAAGAATTATTTTCAATCTTAGATATACAAAATTTGATGGTTAAGATCAAAACTTACATCTCATATAGATTGATGACACATAATTTATTTATTTTAATGTAAAGAATAAAGATGTAACAATATTTGATGATACCACATATTCTATCTCTCACTTTTTTCTCTTCTTTCTCTCTCCTCCCTACTCTCTTTCTTCCACTCTCTTCTTGGCGACTATTACAAAAGTAACTCCTAATTACGATCGACACCAATCAAAAATATTCCGTCTGATACCAACACCAACATGACAATGAATTCATTTTTTTCATTTTTCAGATTTGTGGGGGCTATGCTTGTTCCGTTTTGTTTCGAATTTTGAAGCTATATAGAAATAAAAGAATTATAGCTTTAATTTTGGCATACAAGGGTAAAATAACAAATTTATTAGTATTTTTTTATTTATTAAATAAAGGGGATATAAAGAGAAAAAATTGGACTATGTTTAGAATCACCCTTAAATTATTTGGATCATTGTTAAGGATGGCCCATGATCATGGTACAACTTATTTTGATAAAAATTTGTGAAGCAAACAATGGGGTAGCTTCATCGAAATATGGTCATTTTATAAAAGAGAAAACAAACCAAGCAAAACCTAACAAAATTCGAGGAGATCACAACTCGATCACTCAAATCCGAGCCTCATTAAAACCCCTCGAGAATCTAGAGGAAAAAATACCTAAGAAGGAAATACAAGTTCAATAAAGAAAAGAAACGAAAGTGCGAGGGACGCCCATGCGAGAAAAATACCGGGAATCATAATGTAGCTCGTCCATTGTATTTGTCTCTAACCGCTTTATGAATCATCACCCACGATAGTCTTGCACAAATTGTTATGATTTTATAATTAAGTTCTCAATCTTTGTTTTTGTTATTAATCCTAAGTCCTAACCCACGATAGACTTAGGGGTGTTTGGTGAGCTTATAAGCTCCCCAAAACAAATTATAAGTTTAAAAATAGCTTATAAGTGTTTTGTGAGCTTATAAGCTCACCAAACACCCTCTTACTGAAGTTGTTATGCTTTCATAAGCAAATTGTCAATCTTTGGTTTGATTCATCGCTCGAGTGAGTTCTTAAAGTTCGCATTATATTATTACATCCTTAAAATAATCACCAACACATAAAACTCAATTATATCGAATTATGAAGTTTGAAAACTCGATTGATCAAAATAGAAGTTCAATAAACTATTGTCACGACCAGACTTTGCTAATGATAGTTAAGTCGGGAAATCATGATAAGGGATGAGAAATTAGAAGAGGTGATAGAAAGTGATTGTACTTGCTTAGCTAAAAGCTCAACTAATAATTGTAATTAAATAAAATCAAGCGTTTTGCATCAGAAAGACATAGTTGGGATACAGTATGAAGACATATATCTCCAGGTGTTCTTTAACTAAACTTGACAAAAGCTCGGCTCTGCACTTCACCATTCACATCACAGCTCAATATGCGCATTTAGAAATATATGCAGGGTTGAGTACGAAAGCACTCAGTTATATGCCGAAAGATACATACATACTTATTTAAACTGTAAATAATCATATCATCTCAACAGTAACGCAATGAGTTTTATCTTAAAAAGGTCAAAACTTACTAAATTCTTTTGTGAAGCTAAAGTTCTACGCATAGTAAGTTCTCTTGTAATCACCATATTTGTAACTGTTGTGCCAGAGAAGTGGCCACTTCTCATTGTCACCTATAACTGTTGTGCTGGGAAGGTGACAACCTTCTATGGACACATGACCGGTCAACCCGTTGAGATGACTCACGGTCCTTGTGTACACTAGCCCTGACGGGGAAACTAACCTGCATATGACTTGAATTTGTTAACTTATAAAGTTGGCATTGCCAACACAAATATGTATCATACATAAATCTCAAAACATTTATGGCAAGACAATACTTGAAAAATTTTCAGTTCAAATTTTTTGAAAAGAAAATAACTACTCGAATGAATCATTTCATTTTGTTTATATATAAGAAAGCCCACATGTTAGCACTGTTGCTTACAGTATCACAATCACCTTCTGTTGCTTTTTCGTCACTCGGCCTTTATCGTAAGAAATAAAAATAAGAAGTCCGGAACAAAGGACAATTCTTATTGAAAGAAATTCATGATTTTATTCAATAAGATTTTATTAGGGATTTTGTATTCTTTGTTTAGAACTAACGTTAATAATTATACTAATTCATTAGAAATTCTAACTCGTTCCTTATCACTTTAAAGATCAAATAAGGTTTTCTTCAGG
Source organism: Salvia rosmarinus (assembly GCA_036937905.1). NCBI lineage: Eukaryota > Viridiplantae > Streptophyta > Magnoliopsida > Lamiales > Lamiaceae > Salvia > Salvia rosmarinus. The sequence continues at coordinate 13,840,271 of CM072819.1, forward strand.
TGATCGATTAAGATTAAATCGATAGTTGATAATTATGGAAATTAGGCAAATTTAAATAATTAATCCATAATCGAAAGCTAACTCAAGTAGCTTAATTTATGAGGCTAAATTAATTCATATTATGCTTAATCTTATTTCTTGGAAATTGGAGACTTAACTATTTAAGTCCAGTTAAAATCTAATTAAAGATTCGATTCTGGTTTAAATTTAGAGCATAAGCCTAATTAATATAATTTAGGCTCTAGAAATAAAATAGTTCCAGCCCATAGATCCTAATGGTAAATAATAAACAGTCCGTCTTATTTTTTATAGAAGGAACAAACCCCGCTCTATTTTATTTAATAAATGTTCATTACCAAATTAATTAAATCTTTGGACTAATTAAAACAAAGTCAGCCCTTCTATACTCCTTAAATTCGAAATTGGGTTAAAAGGAAGAAAAAGAAATAAGTTCAGCCCACACCCTTTTATTTCCAGCCCAACTCCATTTTTTTATTTTCTTCAAGCCACTTAAATAATATAAGCCCAAACTCCTTTAATAAACATTTAGCCCAACTTTTCGGCCCAAATTTAGAGCCCAAAACAAAATTAAAATCCTAGCCTACTCTACACCCTCCTCCTCTTGCCTCACACATAAGAGCATCTCCAATGGGAGCTTTAAAATAGAATTTATCTCTATTTTAAAGAGAAAAGTCTCCCAACCCATCTTCAAATCTCTTCTCTATTATGGATATGTGCAAGTTTATCTTCAAAGATAGAGCTACTACTATTTGCATCTCTATCCATTTTCAATTATTTTTTTTTTGTTAATTTTCATTCTTCATCTATATCAATATATAGTAATGTTTATTTATTTTATTTTGTGACGTATGCTATATTGATTGAAGTGGTTTTGTTTGATTTATTTATTTAATATGTTTGATTATTTAAATTGTGTTTTAGATTGTTTTAAAAAATATTAATACTACACAAAATATACAAAAAAGTGAAATACAAAATTAACTCAAACCAAATATTACATAAAAAACTCAAACCAAACATTACATAATTATCCCAAACCAAACATTAAATAAAATAACTCAAGCTGAAATTAATAACTAAAATCAAATAAAATTACATAAAGTAACTAAAGATGACACAAATTAAAACACACAACTAATAATCAGATAGATTACCACCGGAAGTTCCAACGTCCGGAAATAGATTCTGAAAATAGCTAGAGTTGTTTGGTGGTGTTATTCCTCGTTTTTGAAGAATTTTTTGTTGCTCTTGACGAAAATATTCACGCCATGCTGGATCGCCAATCGTATCCAAATCAATCATTAAAATGTTATCATCTCTCAAGAAAGATCTTAGCTTCGGTTTTCATTTTAGCTGAAGCCAATAGTGTTTCCCGAAGTTTCTCATTTTCTTTTTCATATATACCTGCAGCAGTAGACATCTCTTCATTATTCTTTCTTTTTAGTTTAGTTTTTTTCACACCATTTGGTCTTTGGGATGAAGAACCGCCACTGTTGAATCCTTCATCACTATCTAAATTGAGAGAAAACGAGGTCAGTGAAGGATTAGGGGACTCCGGAACACTTCTTCTATCTGGGAAGTTGATTCGCCTGTCGTTTCAGCTTGCACAAAATCTTTCATTATAGACCACACGTGCTCGAATTTGTAGCCATTCTCATATCCTTTTTGTTGCGACAAGAGGGTATCTGCTCGTGTAATCTGAGGAGGACACATAAAAGAAAATAATTGAGAAACAATAGCCAAATTGGTAGAAAAATGTAAATAAAAAAACTCATGAAACATTACTTACCATATCAGTTTCATTTACCCCACTTGGTCTCATATATTCAATTTGTGTCAGACACCCATTGAATTTTCTTGTTTCCTTCAATATGATTCCCATTTGACATTGCAGAGATTTTTGAGTGCGAGTTTTTACTTTGATCGGAGGGTCGGGCTTTACGGTGTGAAATTTATCGACAATCCTATTCCAAAATTGATCTTTGGATTGGCAGATGCCCATGGATAGATCTTGTGAAACATCAAGATATTGAGCACAAAGGTGTCGATCTTCACCAGTAGAGTAGTTGGCCTCGTGACATTTTTTTTTGTGATGGTATTCATGAAAAAGAGGAAGATTGTATGAAAATGTGTATTCAATAATATGTGGTTTGTTATGTATTTATAGAGAAATGAATATTTTGTGATGTAACATTAGATAATGTCAAAAACACATCTATTCACATGTGATTTATTGTAAGAACTCTGCAGGTGAATAGCTTAACTTTGCAGAAGATAGCTGTGGTTGCTTAAACTTTGCATGTGATGAGAGCTTAACTTTGCAGGTGAGTGGACAGCTTAGCTTTGCAGACGTGGGAGGAAGGAGATTGGCTAGTTTCAAAAGCCACGGATTATGGTTTTGTGAATGAAATGAAAGGCTGAGATTGATTTGTGCTTTTTTGAATTGAATTAATAGTTGAAATCAAAATCACATGTACTACATTAAATCATTATGTATTCTGAATATGATTCAAGCATTTATTCAACATCATCTTTCTACTTTTCTTAGATACCCAAAAAACAAAACCAACAACAATGAATTCCAATTGGTTGCATCAAAATCTCTTGGCTTCTTCTTCATCCGACGATGAAGAGGAACAGTTGGTTTATCAACATATACAAAACATGTACAACAATAATATATGCTCATTGATGATGGGGCAAAGTTCCAGGCCTCATGGAGGCTCGGTTCTAGGGCACAGAATGATATTTCGTGATCGAGAAGGAACTGATGCGAATCTCTTCAATGACTACTTTTCTGAAAGTCCAACGTACAATGAAGAGCAGTTTCGCCGATGCTTTCGGATGTCTCGTGAGTTATTCTTATGAATTGTTAATGCTATAAAAAATCATGATCGTTGGTTTTTGCAGAAAAGGGATGCAATTGGCAGACAAGGTTTGTCTACCTTGTAAAAAATAACTGCTGCCTTTCGTATTCTAGCATATGCACTTCCTGCAGATGCAACCGATGAGTATATCAAAATTGCTGAGTGGTCATCAATCGAATGTTTGAAGAGTTTTTGCAAAGCAATTCGGGAGATCTTTGCACCACAATATTTAAGAACACCTACTGCTGCTGATGTTGCTAGACTTCTTTATATTGGTGAGCAACGTGGATTCCCAGGGATGTTAGACAGTTTGGATTGCATGCATTGGAAATGGAAGAATTGTCCAACAGGTTGGGTAGGTTCTTATGCAGGTCGAAGTGGACATCCAACAATTATTCTCAAAGTTGTAACTGATTATGATCTTTGGATATGACATGCATATTTCGGGATGCCAGGTTCAAATAATGATATTATTGTGGTGGAGACATCTCATCTTTTCACTAATCTTGCTAAAGGCCTTGCTCCTCCTGCGCATTACGTCATAAACGGGAAGGATTTTAATATGGGGTATTATCTAGCGGATGATATATACCCCAAATGGGCAACTATCGTGCAAACAATTCATGCCCCGGTTGGCCCAAAAAAAAATACTTTGCGCAGAAACAAGAAGCGTGTAGAAAGGACGTCGAACGTGCCTTCGGAGTCCTCCAAAATCGTTTAGCAATTGTGACAAATTTGGTACGTTTTTGGGACAAAAAAGTTCTAGGAGATATTATTATTTCTTGCATAATATGATAATTGAGAACGAACGCGACCTTGATGCTCCAATTCAAGTGGCAATAGACGTGCCACCCTCAGATGTTAAATTTGATCCACCTGAAACTGATCGGTTTCGAGATTTTCTTGCTCGGTTTAGACAAATCAAAGATGCAGATGCTCATTTCACGCTTCAGAATGAACTAATTGATCATTTGTGGATTGAATATTCTAATTCATAAAATTAGAATATATTATTATGTAACCTATGTTTTTTTTCTTCTTTTGTGTAAGTTTTAATTGTGTTTTTTTTATGTAAACTTGAACTATGTATTTTTATTTATGTATGTTTTAATTTTATGTTTAATTGCATTAATATAATATTAAGTTTTAATAATGGAGTTTTTTATTTTAATTATTGGAGGTTGATATAAAAAAAAACTAAATAAAACATTTAACTTAAATAGAGAAAGAAGAAGATTCTTTTTTTGCTGTAAAATAGAGTGGATGGTTGGGGATGAATTATTGTTTCGACTGTAAAATAGAGATAGAGATGCTGGAAAATAGAGCCAACGATTGGAGATGGTTCATCAGACGTCTTGCGCACACACACACGCACACACACAATCTTCTTCTCTCGATGAAATCATCGTCTCCCTCCAGCCAATGCCGCTGTCGGGGTGACAACAGAAGCACCGCCACACTTCCTCCTTACCGCTCTCCCTCGCGAGCAGCAATAGCAACAACCATGGTTGTCACAGTCCAACACACGCTGTCTCTCACCCTTCCCTAACTTTTCTGCGAACTGCCGCCACAGTCGCCGCTGTCATCTATCAGTGTTGTGATCCAGACACCACCACTCATCGCTCCACCTTTCTCCCCGTTTTCGGGCGAACGACAGTAGCAAAGCTGCCTCCATCAGCCTTTTTTTTCCCTCTTCGCGTACAACCACGGAATGATGCTACACGCGCAGCCCTGGGGTTCGCTGTCGCATCCTTCCTCACAGAGAGAAGCAGCAACAGCAGCAAATAGACTTGCTGCCACCCCGACTGCACCAGCCCTCATTCCCTCGGCTCACAACAACAAAAGTCGTCGCCGCTGTTTTTCGATGAACGATCGAGCCCTAAGTGGCTCAGCCCGTACACAACAAAACGAAGTTCATGACTAGACTCACATATATTCTAAATGTTCTATTTTTATTTCTACTTATTCATGTGTAGTTAGTTCAGAGAGCAATGTTAAGTGGTTCTATCATCTCCTAATCGTTTGATGCGTATGAATGGTGAAGGACTTTGTGTTGGCTGTTTTGTGTTCTATTTATTTTCTATGTCCTTGCATAAAGAAGAAATATGCAGAGACAAAGATTGAAATACATTAATAGACTGAGTTTATGTGTGAACCATTGAATCCGAAACTTTATTGATATTCGGATGTTGTCGAAACAAGAGATGGGTTCTGGAAATCCACATAATACTGTTAATATACTGATGATCTAAAATCAAAAGCGGGAACTGAATGATGAAAGAGAATTTTGAAGAACTTACTCCTTTGAAAGGTGGCCAAGAGCTCAGCTCTTCTTTCTCCTATGGTGTCCGACCCAAAAAAACATAAAAATGGAATGGAACTTGTTTGAAATGGGATGTGATGTGTGTTTGTAAGGTGTTGTAAATGTCTCCATTGAGTACATGGTAGTGAGTAGGGGTGCAAGGAGACATGGGTGATAGTAAATGTTGCAAAAAGTAAAGATCTTAAGCAAAAGTGTCGACAAGAAATAAAATAATCGCGATAAAAAAATGATTCGTTTACATTTCGTATTAAATTTATCGTGGGTGAATAAGCTAATGAATACGTATAATGTATAATTATAATTAGATATCGATAATATGTAGAATATAGACTTTGTTATCTCAATTAAATATTTTTAGAGAGCGCAAAATTCTTAAATAAGACTAATTAATTGTTAATAAAAGTATTCAAAGATATGGGCTATTACAAATATATTATAAAATAATAAAAAATTAATATGATGGTTCAAATGCATAATAAAAGTTTTAATGTGTTTATCCTTTAACTTAAGTAGAAAGCCTTGTAATTTTATCTTTTGGTAAAGTACAATAATTCTATAGTCCTCACATATTTCACAAGTGGCCACAAACTTTAGGTCATCGATATTATTTTCCTTTCGTAAAGTGAAAAATAAAGGTATGAATACAATTCCTCTAAGAGAAAGCAATATATATATATATAGGGGTTGGTTATGGTGAGAAAGTTTCATTAATGTATTTAAAATAAGAATAGTAGACATCTTTCATATTATGTAAGCACAATCGAATTACTATATCGCATATGTTAGTTTAGCACATATTTCATCCATTCGTAACACATATACTAAATTATTAGTTTAGCACATCTTTCATCATAAAGATAGCACAAGAAGAGTTATAGTGTTGCACAATAATCCGTGTAGCATACAAAACACAAAACCAGAAGACACTTAAAAATTAAATCTCAATCATTGATATAGCAAATCAAAGCGCCAGATTCATTCCTATTTCCTACCAAATTATATATATATATATATATATATATATATATATATATATATATATATATATGGGGTGGTTATAGATGAACCACCCCTAAGTAGAAAATAGGAACTAATCCATACCATCCAAATTAGCGCTTTTCATGGTTGAGATTAAAAGTTGAAAAATACGAAGCATATCAAATTATATTATAATAATTTATGCTTTGATTTTAAGTGTGAATAAGGGTGAAAAGTAATTTCATTATACATCATACGCTGCTCTCTCTCCTCTTCCGAAATTGATGCGTCACCCTCTCTCTCGCCTCTAACAAATTTAATTAACCCTAACAAATTTACGCCCCTTCATTTGTTTGCAAGCTCGATTCTAAAATTACCGATAGGGCTTCATTACGATATTGCAAACGAGAACGAATAGACCATATTGTTTCACATTTTTCCGCCGATTGAAAAGGTAAAGATTATTTATTGAAAAGTTGAATATGTTCATGGCTATATTTTAGTTTTAACGTGTATTCGTCCATTTATTTGTAATGTTAATTCATATGTTCAATATTCTGTGCATACGAGATGTTTATATTTAAGATGTCATAGAAAAGTTATTTTGGAGTATTATATATTGTAATGGTGGACAAGCGAAAAATGTTAATGAAGTTTCCAAATAGTACAGATATATGAAAAGAAGACAAAACATGTGAATGTAAAAGTTAATGTGTCGATACTAGATTTTTTTTGAGTGTTGTACTTTTGTGGGTTTTTATGTTTGTTACAGTATGATAGTGGTCCCCCAACACTTGTGTTGACTATATTTTATAATGAATGTGTGCACGAATAATGTGCTTATAACTATATCATTAAAGTATCGCTCTGCATTTCCATATGCATAAGTTAACGACATCATGAGAATAAGACCGCATATTTATATTGTGTCATTGTCGTATGTAATTATTGAGTTGTTCTGCATAATACTGTCTCAAAGGTTGTATATGCATAATATATATTTTGTTATCTCATATATTGTTAAATCAATTCAATATGCATGTATACATCATTTCCTAAGAAATACATTGGTGACTAAATATGAATCCATCTATAAATAATTGTAGCATCTAATTATTGTTTATGGATATGAGTATGCATAAGATACTGAGATCGTGTGAATAAGTAACTAATCCCTATTTTTGATTGTGTGCATAAGATATTGATATCTTGTGAATAAGGAAATAATACCTTTTTGATTGTCATTATTTGATGATATGCAATATGGATATCAGTATGCATAAGATACTGAGATCGTGTGAATAAGTAACTAATCCCTATTTTTGATTGTGTGCATAAGATATTGATATCTTGTGAATACGTAACTAATCCCTATCAGTGTTGTGTGTCCTTATATTATGATATGCATAATAATGAGTAATGTTGTAAATATGCATCAAGATAGTTCATACTCGATATTATTTTAAATATTACATTTTGTGAATATTTATGATTTTGTTTATGCATAAAATATAATTTAATATGCTTGTAGCAATTTCTAATTTTATTGAATATGCTCATATATATTTAAACATGTAGATATGGATACCGGAATTGCTTTGGAAGGAAACCCCATGGTCTTCTCGAGTAAGTTATCTATCAAAAACACAATATCATATTTCAAATTTATACTTTGATCTTATGTATATAATCTGAACTTTATTCATTTGTATTTTCATAATTACTATTCGTAGATTCAAACAAATACAACAAAAGGCCAAAAGAAGAGTCGCTTCGTCGACGCAAGCTACGGAACTTAGAACTAAAGGTAATGATTTGTTGATATTAACATCCATAATGAATTGTTTCTTATATATTAGTGTTTTTGAAAACTCTATGACGGAAATGATTCTTCTATCGAAACCGGTCTCGAAAACTATTCCGTAATATAACAAAATATTGTATTTATTATGTATACATGATAAAATACCTTTATATAACACTATGTGTTGATGATAATATGCGCTTATATAACAAATTTTTTTTCCAACAGATCGAGGGTAGCCAACACAAGGTCGCTTGCTTTGGCTATTTTAACACGGATATTCCAAGTAAAAGATCGAGGACGACGACAGATACAAGTTCAACATGCACTAATAAAGGTTATGTATAATTTTATTTTTTGATAATATATTTAATAATTTTTTCAAAGCTAACCAGTAAGTATGATTTGCATGTGCATATGAACCATTTGTAACTCCAAAATAGTATATAACCATTTCTATCTATGAATTGCACGTGGACATCATAACATTATGATAAAAATAATATGTAGGCACAAATATTTATTCAAATATGTTTTCGATTATACATATTTAAATATCTACGAAATATTTAATTACAAATTATGTATGTGATATCTATGTTTTTAAGTTATATATATGCATACAATTCTCTGATTTATGCATAGTAAATTCTGTGCCGAAATTACTATGTGTAAGAATCTCATATGCATATGATTAACGTAGTAATGCATAGTTAGTGAGTAATTATATTTTGATTGGTAATATAATTAGTATTGATATGCATATATTTATTGAATATGCATCATTATACAATTTCTTAAATTATTTGAATTTCAGCATCATGATTATATCATAACGAGGCAACATGCTTACTCCAATTTAAAATAATTATTTAATGATTTCTTATTTGTTGTGCATGATAGATAAGGAAATCAACATTGTTGGATCCGTGTCTTTCGTTAAAGAAAAGACAAGAAAACAGTGGTGCATTGGGCATTACGGAAGATGTTGAAGGTAAACAACTTAATTATTATTACGTATTAACTTTATATCGATTGTTGGATCTTGGGTATATTTTTTAATAATGTTATCAATTTTCTTGATCTACGATGACATGATGTTTGTTGAAGGAAATGCACAAGTAGATAATGTTGAACCTTTTGAATGCGCACCAAGTATTGATATTGAAATACCAAGTCGACCGCTTGCGATAGGGGTCCTAAGAATGTAAGATGCAGACGTCGGAAATTGACAATACAAGATGTAATCGTAGAGGTAGTACGGATCAGTACTTCCAAGACTCAAACGCGGACAACACCACAAGCCTTTTGTGAAAGCATAAAGAAACTCAATGATTCGCAAATGGAAGCCGAGTTCGCTTAGGTTTTGGTCGCATACTAAACTTATACATCGAGAGTTGCCTTGTCACTGGCTTATTGGGTGAGACAAGACTTCAATCCAAGAAACTCGATTTGGAAATGCCAAACGGGTGCAGGTCGAAATAATCAAGAGGATGTTAAGCGGTGTTTGGTTTCCCGTGAGGAAATAAACAGATTGAGATATTTGGAAGAACTGAAACATCAGATTTGTTTGAGCAGTGGCTTGGTTTTTTTGACGGCTGTGGAAGAGAGGAGGTAAAGATTGGAAAGGTTACAAACATGATGATTGGATGCGAAGATGGTGGCACATGGTTCAAGCGACACTTCATGATTACTTTGGCATTCTCTTTGATTGAGAGCACTGGCATGGGTACGGTGCATCCTTATATAATGAATTGCCTTCATGATGTCAGAAGCATGAAAGAATGGAATTGGGCACAATACGTGATGCAATCATTAGTAGACCACAAGAGATCATGGTCTGTAAAGAAAACGGGGATGTTCGCTGGTCCAACTCTTTTTCTAGTGGTTAGACATTTTTTGTCAAATTATTATTTGTTATTTATTTTACTTAACTAATATTATGTCTAACATGTGAATGAATCTAATTGAAATACGTTTCTTGTCTAGCTTTTTTACGTGGACATGTTTGAAATCAACCGGCGTCCTGAATCAAGGTTATACCCATTGTTTTGCAACCGACTTCAAGACATTGAGAGAGACAACAACGGGAGTTAGAAGATGGTTATTTTGGGGAGGTCATTATGCGATGCGATTGAATTACCGAATGATGTTTGCAAAGCTGATTTGGATACGAGGACGTATGTTGATTTAGGTGGATCCAATGTTAATGCTCCGTGATATGAACCGAGAGCACATTAGGGAAAAAATTATGAAAGAGACTATTGACATAGCAGACGCTTGAAATCCTTACGTAAAATGATAGAAGAAGCACCAATCTATGAGCTCGTAACAAGGATTTCAATGATAGTGTGGTGGCTGCACGCAAGATATTGGGGATAACAATTGATATGCACGCACCGCAATCAAAAGAGCAAGCAATCGATGTGCCATTGGATGATGATGCTTTCTTCTATAGAGATGATGTATCGAATCAGAGATCGAGCATCGATTCAGCCACGTAACACCAAATAACCCCCAAGATTTTCCAAGTTTTGATTTAGGATCGAGTCGATTCGGAGTGATGCTACTGAGAAAGATATTCAAAATGTAAGTTTTTAAATAATTTTCGTTTGTATTTTTATGAATAAAATATTATAATATATATAATAAATTTGGCTCTTAATTATCGTAGGTTTCTGGAGGTAAACTTGGTGGTTTATCATCTAAAATTAATTCTAAAGGAGGAATGATGATGTGGTCGCAAATCTTGGTGATGGAATGGTGGTGACGAGGGTGAATTAATCTTTATTTTCATTGTTTATATATTTATATACTTTTATTATACTACTGATTCATTACATGTGTATGTAATGATTATGCATGATATTCGACGCTTATGCATGTGCATATTGTGCGATAATTAGTATCCATTTATCTCGATTTCATGTGAATATCGAACGTAAAGTTATGCATAAGGTAACACTTTGATAATAATGGCATCAATATCGATATGTTTATACTATGTATTCATAACCTCCAATAGTTATCGATGATAATGTGTATATATGCATATAGTAATTTATCTTGCGATATTTGTCGAAATTGAACTTAATTTATGATATCAACTTAATGTAGGATATGTCCGGGTTAATCGAAAATATTCCCGTGAATGAATGAAGATGATGATCTTGTTATCCCAATTGACTGTGTTAGACCTTATATATGTATATATTATACTACTAATCAATTATTATTGCATTCCTATATGGGCCATTGTGCGATATCACCATTACACCGCCTTTATTCCATTAAATTTCGATGTCTAAATAACATATTTATTAAAAATGGTATATATTATTAACCATCATTGTTCTTCTATGTGTGTGTAGGGATTGGCAACATCTACACGTGATTTGACAAAGAAAATGCGGAAAATTGAAGGTGATAAAAATCCTTATGGTAGAAGGATTTCTTATACATATCGATCTATTGTTTAATGCGTGATAACGTTCGATTAATCATAACTTAAGCTTATATATGCATGTGATAATGTGATATAATCGTGAATAAAAGTATGACATGTATCTAATGATTCAATGTATGAATTGTAATGATTTTGCATGATATTCCGACAGACATGCATATACGGATTTTGCATAAGTTTAGTATGCATGTTACACATATTTTATGTGCATTTTGACGCTAAAGTTATGCATGTAGAAACACATTAATAATAATGTGGAAAACATAATAGATTATATTTGTTGTCTCAGATTGGTATGCTTCGATTTATAAAAATATTATATAATTAGATATTTAAAATATGTAATATATAAATAGTTATTATCTAATTGTATTTAATGTAGTATATCAACTTAATGTAGGAAATGTCTGAAGCAACTGAACGTGTTCCATTGAACAGTAATGATGATGATTATCTTGTTATCCCAATCGACTGTGTTAGACCTTATATGTTCTTATACATGTATATATTATACTACTAATCAATTATTCTCGCATTACTATATGGACCATTTTATGATACCAAAATATGCACCGCATGATTTTAATCAATTTTGGTTCTTAATAATAACATATTTATTATAAAAGTGTTTATATGATTGGGCATTTCAAGATGCATAAGTTAATTTGACATTATGAGAATAAGGTTATGCATAATTATATTCTGTGTCATTGTCGTATTTAATTATTGAGTTGATATGCTTAATACTGTGTAATGTTGTTTAATAATTACACAGTTGATATGCTTAATACTGTGTCAGAATATAAATATGACATAAGTTTTGTTTTATAATCTGATATGTATTGTTTAATACATATTCCTTGTCTTTATAAAAGGTTGTATATGCATATTATATATTTTGTTAGCTCATATATTGTTAAATCAATTCAATATGCATGTATACATCAATATGTAAGAAATACATTGCTGACTAAATATGAATACCTCTATAAATAATTTTAGCATTTATGGATTAGTTCCTATTTAATATTATGCATAAGATACTGAGAGCGTGTGAATAAGGAACAAATATCTATTTTTGTATGTCCTTATTTGATGATATGCATAATATAAGAAACAGTGTTGTCTGTCTTTATGTGACGATATGCATAATAATGAGTAATGTTGTGAATCTGAATCAATTTTGTTCATACTCTGATATTATTGGAAATATCACATTCTGTGAATATTTCAAATGTTGTTTATGCATAATATATAATTTAATATGCTTATATGCACTGCCTGATTTTAATCAATTTTGGTTCTTAATAATAACATATTTATTATAAACGTGTATATATTAATAATCATTGTCATTCTTATGTCTGCGTGTAGGGATTGGCAACAGATATACGGGATTATGACAAAGAAAATGCGGGAAATCAAGGTGGTAAAAATACTTATGTTAGAAGGGTAAAAAAGAGTTCAATATGGTTGTAATTAATAGCTAATTAAATATTTGTAGCAGGTTGTAACTCAAAAATCAAAGATCGATGGCAGAAAACGAATTGTTTTGAGGAGTATGTCGACAAACGTATGATGCATTGGTTTATTTTATGGCTTTACATATAATTGTAGTTAAATATGTTTTAAATATTTTGTACCGATTTTGTATTTGAAGCATGTTGATGAAAAGGAGAGTATTATAAGATCCCACGAAGGTGACATTGGCGAAAACTATCAATTTTCGCTCACCCTTCATACAAAGATGATTTGTTTGTCAAAACAAATACTAAATCGGATAAGGAAATCGGTTTATGCGCAATGTACAAAGCGATGATTTAAGAGTATGTTTTATTTTATTGAATAAACATAAAATAAATATAGTTATGCATAAACATATGTATTAATGTGAATAACGAATATGTTTTATTTGTTATTAGCGAGGAGTTGATGTTTTCATACGAGTCGATTGAACTCAGGAGGTATGATATGTTGTCACGACCCGGCCTGGCTAAGGATAGCCATGCTAGGTGACTCGCGACTAGGGAAGGGAATTAAGGAGAGGGGGATAGAAAGGGGGAAACGGGTGTGGGACATTGACTCAATTCGATGTCATCCAATCAATGATAACATCACCCAAGAGACGACAAGATGTAAATAAATCTTAGTCATGCCTGCTCGAATTAAGCATCAAGGAAGGAAACTTGAAATACAAGAGATCGTTTCATCCTAACATCATTCACCTACACATGGATAGCCAACGAAATATCTCAAGATAAATAGATGTCGATCCCAAAGATCCGAATCGAATAGTTTAACACAACAAAGGTCTTAAATGGGACATAGTGTTGAGCCCGAATTAAGACTTGACAAAATGAGTGTACGCAGCGGAAATAAACATAATACATGTATGAAGACATGTATAACTCTGACATTCTCAAAAATAAGACAAAATCTTCGCCGCACTCCATCTTCAAACTTCACGCCTCAACCCGCACATTTAGAAATATATGCGGTGAGTACGTAGTACTCGATGAACACGTACAAAACAACTTCATATATATAGATACTTGTGAATATTTGTCATGCCTTCTTATCGGTAACGCAATGGGGTTTTATCTTAAAAAGGCCCAAGCTTACTAAATTCTTTGTGATCTAAAAGTTCGACTGCAGTCTAAGTTCTTTTGTAATCAATTCTATCTGAACTTTTTGTTTGTGAAGGTGGCCCCCTTCAACGAACAATATCGGTGTAACGGAGAGTGGGTCACCTCTCCGTACACAATGATCGCCCGCTCGTCGCGGACTCACGGTCGTTAGGTGTACACTAGCCCCGCAGATAGCTATCAACCGCCAGACCCGAATTCGATTATCATATAATTGGCAAAGCCAACACGCATGCATCTCATACATAAATCTCAAAATATTCTTTCGCAAGACAAAACTTGAAAGATTTTCAATTCATAACTTTTGAAAGAAAGTTTATGTCTAACATAGCATTAGCTTTATTCATACGTAAGAAAGCCCACCTGGTTGCGCCTTAAACAGTCCGACGCCTCTTAGCACAGCTCTCCGTTTCTCACGATGGACCTTCATCAAGATTGGAGGATAATAAAAGTCTAACCGAGAGTATTCTCTTAACGAGGTTCATGACAAAAGCTTGTTTAAGTTTTGCTTTTGTTGTTCGATCTTAATCTTAGTCGATTAAGTTAGATCGCTCTTGGAATTTCGTTAATTAGCTGCTTATGAGCTGAATGAGTTTCCCTTCTTTAGAAGATTTATGTTGCTTGGTTAGGGTTGCGTCCGAGGTGGTCTAGTTCTACTAACGTTATGGACGAGGCCTTCGATCAACGCGTAGCGATAAGATGCGAATCGAAATTTCGGCATGACCTATTCGTATGTAGGTCATCCTCTCGAATTCGACGCGCGAGATTTCAACGCGAGAATTCAAACGTCGATCACTCTCGATTAGGCCGACAAGGCCTAATCACATTCCTCACCTCTCAAACCCAACAATTCATCAAACAGTGCGATTCATTCATAAATCCTCAATCTAGATGCATATAATATAGCAATCGTCTAACATATTCAACGAAATTCTTAACTAATTTAAATAACCAAGGTCTAAGTGATATAGGTGATTTAAGTTCAAATACCTTGGTTAATTAATTAAGTCTAGGTGACTTAATTAATTAAAGTCCACTTAACTCAATTAGGATCAAGTGGAAATTTGGTTACTTAAGCTCTTCCCACTTTAATTAGTTAAGGTCTAATCCATCTAATTAATTAGAGTCCTTCTAATTAATTAATTAATAAGGTTCAACTAATTTAATTAATTAAAACCAAATGCTTTAATTAACTATGGCCTAAGTAAATTAATTACTTGAGGTCAATCTATCTTTAATCGATCAAGTCCAAACGACTTAATTAGCTAGACCTAATCAAATTAATTAATTAAGGTCCAATGCTCTTAATTAATTAAAGTCCTCTAAAGTTAATTAATTAAGTTTAAGTAACTTAATTAATTAAAGTCTAGCTCAATTAATTATTAAGGTCCATCTAAATTAATCAATTAAGTTTAAGTAACTTAATTAATTAATGTCTAATTATAACTAATTAAAGCTTATCAACTTTATTTAATTAAAGTTGATCTAAATAATTTCTTAATTCTAAAAGATTTAATTAATTAAAGCCCAACTTCAATTAATTAAAGTCCAATTAAAACTTGATAGTCCAATTCTTTATGTACCTATGCCCAACACATTTAAATTGTATGAGCCCAATATAATTAATATGAGAGGCCCATTCTGGAAGCCCATCCCTAAAAATATGTCCAGCCAATTAATACCCTTCGGCCCACTGTTCGGCCCATTCGTGAGCATCTTCATCTCAGCCCACAGATTCTATTAATACATCTAGCCCAACTTAAAATAAACATAAGGCCCAACTGAATTAATTAAAACATGGCCCATCCAAAAATTAAAAGCAAAGCCCAACTGAATTAATCAATGAAAAGCCCAAACCCAGCCCATTACTAAACCTATCTATCCTGTACGCACACCCCCCCTCTCTCCAGATTTCTCTCTGCCTCACTCCCAGCGGCGCTACGCCGCCGTTCCTCCCTCACGGCACCACTGCCGCCGCCTCCGATGTCGGCGTCTTCGCCTCTTCGCGGTGGCGTGCTTCCGCCGCCACCTCGTCTTTCTCTCTCACTCACACCAGACTCACACCCCTCTCCATCTTCTCATCCCGCCGCGACGCCACCGCCGTCTCGCCGCCGCAGCCGTCGCCGGAGTCGCATCGCCGCCACGCCGTATCTCTTTCCTCTCGTAGTGTGGTTGGTTGTAGCTCGCCGCGGCGCGGGCGAAGGCCATTGCCGCCTCGTCTTGCCTCTCGCCTCCTCGCGCCCTCTCCTCGCCGCCACGCCACCGCCGCCGACGCCACCGCCGCACGCCATCTTCGCGATGAGCATGGGGATGGGAAGAATGAGAGAAGCATTTCATGGGATAGGCATAGTCGTCCATTTTTTTTTTGTTTAGTTTTCGATGGTTTGATCTCGCCCATAATTAAAGATTGAGTATGCATTTCTAACATTTCTAACTTGTACTAATACGTAAGAAAATGTATACATAGCAAATGGTTCAAGCTTACCTTGATGAAGGATTTTGTTGAGTATGGTTCTTTTCGTTCGTGTATGTCTCCTCGTTGTTCTATTTTTTTCCTCGCTTGTTGTGATGGTGAGAGTGTAAAGGGTGAGAGTTTGAAAGAGAGTTGTGAGTGAAAATGGAAGCAGTGTTGTGCTTTGAAATGAAGAGTGTATAAGGGTGGCTCGAGATTGTTAAAGAAAAAATTGTCGTATGTTGAAGGACATCCGCAGAGATTGTGTTGCGTGAGTTGGGGTACGAGAGATATTCAATTTGTCTCATGTTGCGTGTTTTGTATATGGTTGCGTAGATTGAGAAGATACGTGAGAGAGATGGGTAATAGAAGTTAAAAATGAGGATTTAGTCAACCTTCCATTTTTGGAAATTCTAGATATCGTGAATAATGACGATTACGACTTTTCACTTGTTTTGTTCGAACGGGAATCAGTGTTCGTCACACACACTCGTAATCCGATTTATCGAATCCGACAATATTACGTCATTGCTCGATTATCCAACGATAAATTTTCTCGTCTATTAAATATAAAAGAGAAGATTTAACAACAATTCGGTTTAAGTTCTTCGTTAACTACGACTTTATTTAACGGGGTATTACATATGTTCTCTTTGAAGAAAGGTAGATCAGTAAGCATATTCGTTGTAAATGCATGGTCACCATACTTAATGACAATGAGCAATATCGCTCGATTCATCTCCTGCTCGCTTTCTTTGCGACATCCAATACCTATGTAAGTACAAATATACATTATGACTTTTGCATACTATATTTTAATTGAATTATTGGTATATTAACTATATGTTGACACTAATCACTTGAATCCATTGCCCCAATAACTGCTCACACGATAACCAAGAGACGATTTTTTGTCCGATGACATCGAGCTAATTGAGTACCAACATAATGCATTGGGACAAATAGACATGGTAATGTAAACATATAATCTATATTTAATGATTTGGTGATGATATATTAATTTTATTAATATAATTATGCAATGCGCTTCTTCACCCGGTTTATGATGACATAAAATATTACGCATTGTGCGTGATACAAGGATAGAGAAAATATTCGCTTGATAGCACAGTTGATTGTGTATCGATATTGACATGGAAAAATATGATGAAGTATGCAACAATATAGTAAGTAATATATTTGTATTCACGTTCTTGTTATTATGTGACATGTGTGTCGGCTAATTATTATTGTTCCTCGACCATCGCCTAAAAGCTGCAGAGACTAATGCTTTGAATTCCTCGCATACAAGAATGAATATACCAAGGCAAATGTAGTTTCAAGGACAAAGATGCATTTGGTCAAATTGAGGTGGGGTCGACAAACGAAACACTATAGATACATGAGTATACCTTATGAGACATCTCGAGACTTTTATGGAGATGTGTCTTCGTTGGAAGTGTGGTTTGTCAAGATCAACAACACGACCAGATTAATGCGTGTCTTGAAGTATCTGATCCATAATCGATGCCAACTTAATGTCGCTAGAACATACATCCTTAAGGATGCGTCGATCACTTCCGTAAGTTGTGCATGGATACAAGCTTCAATGCCGACTGTTGTTGTTGGGTTGATTTAGTACTAATTTACATCGGTTGTGAAACTTTGTTTAACATTAAACATTAGAAAATGACACATTCTAAACTCTAGACCTAATCGCAAATTTTAATTTGTGACAAGGTAATTATCATCTATTTGATAATTGTTTTTTATGATAAGACAATAATATTATTGTTTATGCTCGACGCTTTTTTATTTGGAATTTTGCATAATTGATATCGATCGCTTATTCTTGAACATGTAATGCATGCCAATTCATTATTATATATTACCCGTCACTTCTTTTATGTTTTACTTGTATACCGATCGTAATTGGTTATGAATAAGATGTAGTGCATCCATCATAACTATCGTATGCATACTTAACCATTGCTCTGCATTTCGTAGTTAGAAAGTATTTAAAATTGCAGTCACTTCTTTATTATGTATTACCGCCACTTGTTTAATAAATTAGTTGTATATCGACTATAATCGGTCATGAATAAGAACTATTCTCAGAGTGCATCAAACCGTAAAATAAGACGATACAAATCCATCGACCGTGCATTTCAGATGAATTAAATATTCAAAATTCTCGAGATAATGTTTTACTAAGTATGTATCAAAGTTATTAATAAATCAATATTAATTGTGCATAGGATAAACATTCTCTGTGAATTCCTGTGCATAAGAACACATTGCCTGTGCATAGGATAAACATTGCCTATGCATAACTATCGTAGTTAGAAAAAATTTAAAAATTGCACGTCAATTATTTATTATGTATTACCTGCCACTTGTTTAATAAATTAGTTGTATACTGACTATAATTGGTCATGAATAAGAACTATTCTGTAGTGCATCAAACAAGAAAATAATGATACAAATCCATCGATCAGTGCATTTCGAATGAATTAAATATTCAAAATTCTAGATAATGTTTTATTAAGTATGTATCAAAGTTATGAATAAATCAATATTAATTGTGCATAGGATAAACATAAATGTTAAGAAACAGTATCGAACTAAAATATTGTATTAATTTTGTTTATTAAGAAATGATAAAATCATTGTTCTAAATGTCCAAAAAGGGTACTGATAATTATATGTTTTAAAATAGTAATATAACATAACAACTCATTCCTTGGCTGTGAAATTCGTTGTCATTAAATGTTAAATTTTTTGCCATCTATGATTTTAATTATGCACAATACCTTATGCATAATTAATAAGGTATTGTGCATAAAATGATAGCTTTAACAATTAGTACATTTACTGGAAGCTAGTAATAATTTATTTTATTCATAAATCATAGAATCATGTTTCAAAAACTGCTTAAACATACTAATAACGAGTTCTGTAAAAAAAAAAACCTATAACAAACTAATGAAAAATTATTCGACCTCTGCATCCACTTTTGGACAGTTGCTAGAAATTTGATAGTTATGCATATTTTTTCAAAAACTTATGCATAATTAATAAGGTATTGTGCACAGAAAAAGCGTTAACAATAAGTACGTTTACTGGAAGCTAGTAATAGTTTATTTTATCCATAAATCATAGAATCATGTGTCAAAAACTGCTTAAACATACTAATAACGAGTTCGTAAAAAAGTACTATAACAAACTAATGTAAAATTATTCGCCCACCGCATCCACTTTTGGACAGCTTCTAGAATCATGGTATCCAAGCTCATTGCAATCATGACATCTCCTCTTTGTTTTCGAGATCTCTCACAATTTGTTCTCTCGTTAGACTTAAGACGATGCCCACCACGGCCGCTACCTTTAGTCTTGGAGATCACAGACAAAATATCAACCTGTTTGGGGATAGTATGCCATAAAAATCTTCATCGATCTATCATCGACACTAGTTGTGTGCATCTAAGCCCCATCATCGAATATTTGTCTCCTAAAGCTTTCAAATCATTTAAGACCCGATCCTTGATAGCGGGGTCGCCTTCACCGCCAATGATTTTACAAAATTCAATAAACAAAAATTATTACCATTTGAAATTTTTGTACTTCATGAGGAATACTCATAGACCTATCTGCCTTCATCCAACGCTCAATATATACTTATCGTGAATAACATTCATCTTCAAGGATTTCATGACAAAAACATGTGCTTGCAGATTAAACCTTTCCTCACGAACAACTTGTACGAACAAGATAAGTCATCGGATGTAAGATTAAGAGAAACATTGACACACCATCCGATCCGTCGTCAACCTTAAAATGTCTCTCGCTCCCAATTCGAGACATGTCATTCATAACACACCGCCTATCGCCAACGATGTCCTTTGCAACTCAACAAAATCTTATTTGTAAATACGGTAGCAGCATGACGCTCAATATAAAGGTCGGTCTTCATATCGTGAAAATGTGTTTGATCAACATATGTCATTTGATTGTACCCACTACGCTGTGCATCCATGGAATTATTGAAGTGAAGATACAAGTTCACGAGGTTGGAATCATCGCTCAAGAACATCCCAAGAAACTATTCGACTTTCGGAAGAAGATGTGGTTCTGAACAGCCCACTCATACTAATATCGCGGAAATATGCTGGAATCCAATAAGATCTGATATTGAACATATCTCCAAACCACTTATGATTAAGTAATTGATATTTCTCCATTACATGTTGCCAATTCGCCTCGAAAACAGTAGGTCCATCCATATCTGACCAAACAACCTCATCAAAATCTTGTTTGAATTATGTACTATCTCTCAACGATGGAGGCAACTTCTCTACAACCTTCATCATAATATGCCACATACATAATCTATGCGCAGAATCTGGCCATACATTCGCAATAGCAATCTTCAATGCTGGATCTTGATCGGTTGTGATAACGTTAGGCTGTGAACCCATACACTCTAGAAATTTGGACAGCACCCATGAATACGATTGAGTATCCTCATTTGAAATGATTGCAGCAGCAAAAGTAACACACCTACCATAGTTATCTCTTCCAGTAAAAGGTGTAAAAATCTTTTTATACCTGTCCAAAACATAATGGTACTTACATAGCAACACATCAATCATAAAATATACATATTTTATATTTACACATTAAAATATACAATTACGCCACCTAATAGCGAATATAGCATATATTGTAATGCATAAACATAGATATATCATAAAAATCATGTTAATAACTATAATTTCATTAATAGACGATTCATTAACTGAACATCAATTATACAATTATGAATAACTCTTCAATATTTATGCACATAACATACCATAAATTAACATGTGTATGTAATGATTATGCATGATATTCAGACATGTATCTACTGATTCATTACATGTGTATCTACTGATTCATTACATGTGTATTTATGCACGACATGTATCTACTGATTCATTACATGTGTATGATATGATTATGCATGATATTCAGATAGTTATGCATGTGCATATTGTGCGTATAATTAGTATCCATTTATCTCAGATTTTATGTGAATATCGGACATAAAGTTATGCATATGGTAACACTTTGATAATAATGGCATCAATATCAGATATGTTTATAATATGTATTCATAACCCTCCAATAGTTATCAGCATGATAATGTGTATATATGCATATAGTTATCACCATAAATTAACAAGACATTCAATGTATGAATACTATAACATATACGGAGAAAAAAAGGTGAAATTATCGAACTGTTCATGCGATATGTAGCATCAAACCAAACAAATATCCCAAAAGCTTATAATTTTGATGGACGAGAGTCGGCCCACAATAAACGAGAAAGTCCGTTTGCATCATCAACATAAAAAAACATAAAACCATTACAATTATCACGCTTCCATTTGAAGTTATCCAATAGCATTTGAGCATCAACACCAACAATAGACATCCGCAAATCACGCTTATAATTCTTGAAATCGACAATAGTACAACCAACGCCTTCATAATTTCCAACAATCTCCTTAAATATGCGAAACTCTTGCTTGACCAATATTAGCTTTCACCCTTTTCAATAAACATTTGATGCATATAATCAACCTTCCCATCGCTTCATGAGATGTCTAAAGGCATCCGTACCATCGGTGTGTGTGACCTCAATAAACTTGTGGATTTTATAACCAACCCCGCCTCAAAGCGAAAACACAATTCTTGCCATACATTGAACTCTACTACTAAATCTTATACGCTTTTGTTTCACAAGAACACCATCCCTGGGATAGTCAAATTTTCCTTCAACCTTCGGCTCACATAAACCGATCTAAAAGTATGACCTTGTTGTCTCTGGAACGTTTGATTGAGCTTTTCCGAGTCTCAAAACCACATGCGGCAGCGTATGCATCATAAAATTTTTCTCCCTCTTCCAAACTAGAGAACGACATGTTTGTTTTGGGCTTGAGTACTTCATCACAAAAAGGGAAAACCAACTCTTGATGCTCCACAAAATCAGAACATGTATTGAATTCATTTTCCCCTGTGAAATAATTATGCATAAATATATATATTATGCATGATTATCGAAATTACATTACATTTATTATGAAGTATAATCAGCCTCACACTAAATCATTCCTCAAAGTATGATAATATATTATATCACGATTAGCAACATATATAAAATAACATACTTTTACAAATGCAACATATGCATATCGATACATTTACATGGTCAAATAACATACTCTTTTATAATTTCATATGTTCAAATTAATAGTCATAGAGTTTATATGGTCAAATATGCCTAACATATCGTGGTATTATGCACGCTATAAATATGTCAGGAACATTAATCATTTACGTAACTCGAAAACTTCTTGGTCATTAAAAATGATGGCGTTAGATCAAAACTATACAACCAAAACGAAAGAAAACATGTTGCGCCCATGGTTATGTTGAATACGATGAAAATTGATAACGAAAAACAAGAATAATGAATTAATATATACAAATCAAGGATACGTTATTTAATATAAATGAAATCCGTAGTATAGATATATGAACACGATATGCCTAACATTCGGTATTATGCTCGCTATATCAATATCGATAACATTAATAATTTTCAAAATCTGAACATAATCTTGAACCATAAAATTGATGGTGTTTGATCATAATCAGACAACAAAAATGAAAACTACCGTCATCCCATTGATTTGCAGACACGTGTGAAATTTGATAAATAAAACCGTAATAAGAAATAAAGATAACCAAATCAAGGATACACTATTTAAGATCTATGAAATCCCATTAATTAAGGAAAACTAACGAATAAATCTGAACATTTACATGCGTATCCTTATACGCATAACTGAAATTATAAACGAATCATGTCTCGATTTAATTTCCAACCACAAGATCGTATCAAATCAATGGTAAGGATTAGTTCTTAGTTCCTAAAATATATATGGTTCTCATTTGATCCATCCCCATATATATATATATATATGGGATGGATCACGGAGAATGAAATATCGGTGAGAAATAAGAACGCAAAGATTTAACGATAAAGTTGTTGCACTAAATGTATAAATTTGTTGCATCAAATTTAACATATAAAGTGTAGCACTTAATATAAAGTTGTTGCACAGAATTTGGTGCAACAAATTTATACATTTAGTGCAACAACTTTATACGTTAAATGTCGCATTCTTATTTCTCACCAATATTTGCATTCTCACGTGAACCATCACCTATATATATATATATATATATATATATATATAGGGGATGATTAACGGAGAACTATTTTATCGTGAGAACGCGAGAACTAAAAATGATGAATTATAGTGAAAGTTGATGAATCATTTGAAAGTTACCGAATCCAAAAATAGATTTTTCGCCTCATGGATTCAAACGGGTGAAAATTCAATTTTGAATTCATCAACTTTCTCAACGGATTCATCAACTTTCATAACTAATTCATTTGGTTCTTAGTTTTTAGGATAAGAATGGTTCTTATTTGAATCAAACTATATATATAAGGGTGGTTTATGTAGGAATGAAAATATTAGTAATAAATAAAAAAGTTACACTGATGTATAAAGTTGTTATACTAAATGTATAAATTTGTTACACCAAATTCGATGCAACAACTTTATGTTCAGTGCTACACTTTATATGTTTAGTACAATTATTTTTATTTCTTATCAATATTTATATTCCACATAATTCATCATATATATATATATATATATATAGGGAATGGTTAACGGAGAACCATTTTATTGTGAAAACATGAGAATGAATATGTTATGAAAGTAATGAATACATCGAAAATTAATGAATAAAAAAAATAGATTTTCGCCTCATGGGATTCGAACCCGTGAAAATTCGAATTTTGGATTCATTAACTTTCAGCACAGATTCATTAACTTTCATAGCATATTCATTTTGTTCAGTAAAGAATTTTCGTAGTTCTTAGTTCTCACGTTAAAATTGGTTCTTATTTGAACCTCTCTCTCTCTCTCTATATATATATATATATATATACGAGAGGGTTAATGAGAATTATTTTTATCGTGAGAACATGAGAATCAAAAATTATTATTCCATCGCAAGTTGATGAATCCGTTGGGAATTCACCCGCAAGTTATCAATCTAAAAATAAATTTTCATCCCTCATGAGATTCGAACCTGTGAAAAATTCTTAATTTTGATTTAGTAATTTTTCCGACGGATGCACTAACTTTCATAGCAAATTCATTCTGTCATAGTGAATTTTCGTGGTTCTTAGTTCTCATGTTAAAAATGATTTTTATTTGAACCCCATTATATATATAGGGCTAAATTTGGGGCTGAATTTAAATACTCATTTTTGTCAAAATATGTACATAAGTTATAATTATTTCTAACACCTCATACCCATTTAATTAATATAATGTATTTTGAGTGAAGTGTGATGTGATTTTTAATATTATTGTGTTTTTTTTTATTAAAATTAATGTCTTTTGAAGTTTGGAATAGAATATTACATTGTTGACTGCTTTTTGACTAAATGAAATATTACTAAATTTTAATTTATTTTTTATTTTACCAATCCAATTTTCTCTTTCTTTCTCATTTATTTTATAACCTTGCGTTGAAAAATAACGAAACTATTTCTTAATAAAAAAGCTTGAGATTCCATTGAAAAATCTCTATTTCGATCGTGAATTTTTTTCTTTATCTCCAACAATTTTTTTTTAATAATTCTATATTTTTTGTATTAATTGAATTTTTAGGATTTCGATTTTAATAAGCCTCCCTTTAAAATTAGTAATTTTGAAATCTTCAGTTTATCATTACATTGTTTTTGATTGACCAGAGACTGCCAGATGGAGATATTCTTTTCTCGACGATAAAAAAGTTGTTGATTAATTGAGATTAATTCATATATTGTACTATAATTATCAAAGTTATATAACAAAACAACTATGCAATCAATTACTTACAATTTGGCAATATTTCATAAATTTTATTGACTCACATATTATAACAAACAAATATACATATTGTAGAATTTGGTGCACGTTTTCTGTCGATGTTAGTGGCATTCTCATTTTTTGATTGAAAATACATTAAATTAATATACCTAGCATGCACATATATAATTAATTGCAACATGTAGGTATTTTCTCGTGTTTACTTGCGAATTTATCGGGAAAGAATGGATCAAGACTCGTGCTTTGATCTTCTGGACTGTATCCCGATTGCCTAAACTCCAATGCCGAGTGAGGACAATCTATGGAGAGTGCTATAGAAATTCGCCTTCTTCCTCCCAATGAAGTTTTCAAAAATCTCCACTATGTGAATAATAATTTTCGAGAATTTCACACACTTGGATTAGGGTTTGATTTTTCTTTCACCTTATATTTATAATGCAATCTTAAATCCTATCAAGATAGAATTTATGCATATATAATAAATATAATAATATCACTTAAGATATAGAGGATCAAGCAGAGTCCTAGAGGGACTCTAATTGAAGGGGGACGAAATTTCTCTAAGCAACAGTATGGACGGGCCACCAGGGATCAAATGCAAGGAATAAAACGAGCCTCAAATAAATTAATTATCTTATGTTCAACCAGTAACATAAATTAATTCATAAACATTAATTCATGCCACTAGAGAATAAATGCTGACTTATCCCTTTATTTTCGAAGTTGAGTCGGGCTTGCACTTAGACTTCACGAATCCCCGTATTTAAGATATCGTACATCCATTAATTATTTACGCTGCTCGATCGCTTAAAATAATTAATTACTTTAATTCCTTAAGTAGTACCACTCAACCTTATTATTGTACTTGAGATAACTCAACCTGCAGGGTTTAGTACAATAAACATTTTGAACTCCTTAAGGGACGCCATCATCCTAAACGGATACTTGACTCACACGTAACTAGTATGACATACAAGATCGCCACCACCCAAGATGCAGAGAATCTTGGGTTAACTCATGTAACTCTCACCCATAACAAGTCAAAGTGATGGTCAAGAACACATACTCACCTAATACCTTATCGAGGTTTAGATCAAGGTAAAGTCACCGAGATCTGGGTTCTTCACAACGGTCGATAGAAGAACTCATCTCACCGTGATCCATCAATACGCCGAGACGCATCAAAGATGACAAGCAACTAAGTCAAGTCACTTCTTATCTATACCGCAGCTTTATACCGACAACTCGTCCTCAAGTTGTCTCACCAGTGATACTTTTATATCTCATTAAGCTCGACCAATCATACGCACTTCGTGATCTACAACACATCGTATGATCTAACTTATATACGAGATAAAGGGACAAACATATGCAATCAAGTAAACAATTCAGATAGAGATTGTAATAGTGGTAACGAAACATTGTATACAAGCTCAACCAAAATCGCTTCCGAGATACAAATCCAACACTTGATTTAAATTAAAAGTAGTAACATCGATACAATAATGTAATTTATATGTATTAATGATATACAATACAATTCATAGCCTTGATACTGTTATAATTGGTCCATGATAACCAAGATAAACTCATCGCATTCATATTTCTTGCATAGGAAGCATATAAACTCACCGAATTCATCTATATACAGACAATTCATTAGCTCGATACATGAGATTTATTCATGATAACCAATATAAATTCAATGCATTAATAGTTCTTGCATATGAAGCTTATAAAATCACGTGAGATTCATCTATATATATAGTACAATACATTAGTCGTGATACGATTCATCTATATATATAGTACAATTCATTAGAATACAACTTAATTATATGATTCACACAATGACTACATGAAATTCATCAATAATTATTTGATTCATCAAAATTCAGTAAAATTGACGTAACAATATGAATCATTAAAATTCTTTTAACTATATAGTGTGATTTATCTATATTGTATATAGATACAACTATCATATTATGCTTATGGTATTTTGTGATGCAATTAACATAATAGTCTTATTCAATGTAATTCATATAATTTTAGAGTGATTAACTATTATCACATAGAGATACATTTACCATAGATCACATGGAATTTTGTGATTCAATTAGTATAACATTCTTACTTAATGTTTCAAAAAATTACATTGTTCACTTAATATAATAGTCTGATTATCCATTTTGTGCACAGAGATGCATCAAGTGTGCGAAACACGATATATATTCACTTTGTTTAGGTAGGTCAAATTCGAATCTATGTCCTCCATGCCTTCCTCTCGCCTCGTTTTTTTTGTAGTTTGCTGCCACTTTCCTCGACGCTCTTTCTTTTGTTATGGCAATACCTTCGATTTAAATTCAAAGTAGTAACATCGATACAATCATCGTAATTTACATGTATTAATGATGTACAATACAATTCATAGCCTTGATACTGTTATAATTGGTCCATGATAACCAAGATAAACTCACTACATTCATATTTCTTGCATAGGAAGCATATAAACTCACTGAATTCATCTATATACACAGTACAATTCATTATCCCCGATACATGAGATTTATTCATGATAACCAATATAAATTCACTGCATTAATAGTTCTTGCATATGAAGCTTATAAAATCACGTCAGATTCATCTATATATATAGTAAAATACATTAGCCGTGATACGATTCATCTATATATATAGTACAATTCATTAGAATACAACTTAATTATATGATTCACACAATGACTACATGAAATTCATCAATCATTATTTGATTCATTAAAATTCAGTAAAATTGACGTAACAATATGAATCATTAAAATTCTTTTAACTATATAGTGTGATTTATCAATATTATATATAGATACAACTATCATATTATGCTTATGGTATTTTGTGATGCAATTAAAATAATAGTCTTATTCAATGTAATTCATATAATTTTAGAGTGATTAACTATTATTACATAGAGATACATTTACCATAGATCGCATGGAATTTTGTGATTCAAATAGTATAACATGATCGCTCACTTTTCTAACACGAAAACGTGCAAGTATAAAGGTAAGTCGAATATCGTATCCACAGGGATTGTAACACGAAAACACAGAAGCTAACTTAACAATAATTCATCATTATCCAATAACAAATTTGGTTTTAAAAGGTTTTGGGACTTCGAATATTAAATTCAAAGTCAAAGGTAACAACACAAATAAAAACGAAAACAATAATCACTTGAAGAGATAATAAGAATGAAAGACTAACCCTAGGGATGCATTAATCCTACCCACAACGTATGTTTATCCTGCTTCCTATTAACCAATTTTAATCCAGACAAGATGGAAGATCACATATGTAACCAACAATTCCAGTTACGACAATTGTGCCAGTTGATTACTAATTTTTCCTATTACTGTTACATCTCTAGGTGAAAATAAGCAACTCCAAAAGGATCACAAAGAATATGCTTCATACGAATGTTCCTATCTCAGCTACGACTCAAGGCTTATTCGTATTATGCATTCAAGATCGATTGATAATTAAAACAGTTAAGTAATTAACTGGCAACTAGATATGCATCAAGATTGATCAGAAATTAATACATATAATTAAGCACCAAGAATCATAAATCAATGTCTGGAAGGTAAATAACAACAACAGGAATCACAACATTTAGGATAGAATCATGCAAACCCTAGGATTAGAACAGAAATTAGCTAGACATAATAAACGAAATAAAATACGAAATAATCATAGTAACATAAATTATATAAATAAAACCCGTAGTGTAGCGTCGGAAGAACAATGGTTGGGTTCGTATCCAAACCCAAGAAGGAAACGGGAAAATACGAATTCGTTCGGATGAAAACGTTCCAAAGAGATAACAAAACGTAGAACTAATGTAGAATAATGTAAAAACTAATGCTTAGATGAATCTAAATCAATACTAGAGTGAAAATATATGAAAAACTAGAGAAAACTGATGAAAAACGTGTTGGAGAAGGTTGGGTTGGGGATATATATAGGTGGAGGAAAAACCCTAATTTTGTGCCTAGCCACCTCGTGGCCGCGAGCTCGGTCGAGAGCTTCTGGGCGTTCTGGACGATTTCTCGCGGCCGCGAGAGCTCTGTCGCTAGCCCCAGCGCGACTTCACTGTTTCGCTCCGTTCTCTCGCGTCCGAACTCCGAATTGCGATCCGTTTGCGCCTATGGACTCCTATCGAGATGCTCTTTAACATTGTAAAATTTTCAAATCCATATTTATCATATCCATTTCATCATGTTTGGTTACATCTTTGCCTTGTACATCGATTATAACCTGAAAAGCCTACAAAACACCAAAGAGAAACCCCAAGAGCAGTATCTTCCAAAAATAGCTAAAAGCATAAAGATCGACTCTATAAATGCACTTAATAGATCTAGAATCATCTAAATATATAATCAATAAACGGGTAAAAAGTGCGTTTATCACACCCCCAAACTTGAAGCATTGTTTGTCCTCAAGCAAAACAGAACAAACGAAAGACAACAAAACAAAAGGGAATGAGTCGAACAACAACAACAATAACGCCTCAAAGCAATGAGCAACAAAAGATTCACATCAATGAATCAAATCACAACATCTTCGTTCAACTCCACATATCATAATAACCATAAGCACAAGCCTTCTCAAACTTTAATCCTCACGGCATGGATATATATATAAGAATCTCAAACACTCAAGTGTATCAATGAGGATGTGTATACTCTCAAAGTTTAAAAACACACGGAATCTACCATAAGCTTGCAAATCGTCTAATTCTCCATTGCTCAAATATGTGCTCAAGAACCAAGGTAAAAAAGGTCTTTATAACAGGTTATAATGTAGGCTCTTTGGTAAGGTAAGATATAGTTAGGCTAAGTGACTTATAATCCCATAATGAAAACACCATAAATATCATAAGACACAATTCCCAACTTTTCACAATATATTTCAATACTCCACACCAAAGAGTCATTTTTCTCTTAAGAACATCACACTAATAAGTGATTAACTCATCTCAAGCACTAACTACTTACCCATTTATGTTCTT
Source organism: Salvia rosmarinus (assembly GCA_036937905.1). Taxonomy (NCBI): domain Eukaryota; kingdom Viridiplantae; phylum Streptophyta; class Magnoliopsida; order Lamiales; family Lamiaceae; genus Salvia; species Salvia rosmarinus. Next base: position 13,870,909 of record CM072819.1, read on the forward strand.
TTCACACATACTTGTGCCATTTTTTTTTTCTTTTTGAACTTATATGGGTAAGCAACTATTTTGATTATCACTTTTCATCATCTATTTTTTCTTTCTTTCTTTTCTCAACCCTCAATTCAAGCGGCCAAATCTCATACTATCCACATAACCCAACCCACTATATATGAAAGAATAAGGTAGCTCAAACGGCTCATCAAAGGATAATATGAATAACATGTTAGTGTTTGGATAGTATATAGGCTAAGAAAAGAATACCTAATATCATCTCCCAATTCTTAAGCACATCAATGCAACCTCGAAAAAGATCCAGAGCAAGTTCTAGAGAAAAACATGCTATTTCAAACTATCCACACAAAAAGAAACAAGACTACAAATATATGACAGTCAAAAGCTCAAGTCTCACATGTTTCAAACATGTGATCAAGTTCTCAAAGGCTCAATACTCACAATAATCATAACATGCTTCGTCTCACAAAATCAGTTGCAATCGATTTTTTAATAAAAATAATTCTCATCATCGGCTGCTCGTCATTCAACTCAACCCCAAACAAACACAAACAAAATAAGAAAAACAAAACAAAAACGAACAAAACGAAAACAAAACAAAAGTGAAAGCAAAACAAAACGAAAAGCAAAACAAAGCAAAAAGATTGGGTTACCTCCCAACAAGTGCTTAATTTAACGTCTTTAGCTAGACCATCACATACCTCAATTAATCTGGCGTTTTGGCAGTCAACTTCTTGCCAAACATGTGTTTGCGCCTATACTTTGCATTCACAGCAGACCACCACTGAGTGTGGAAGTGGCCCCCCTCAAACTTGAACGAATCACTCGGAGTTCCATGCCGAGTCCAACTCTTCTTTGTAGCATCCTCATCGACTGGTCGGTTGACATCTAAGCACGAGACTTGTCTAGCAGTGGCAGTGGTGATCGAATAGCATTCCTCATGCTTTAAGTTATCATTTCGCTTGATGGTATCATAGATTGAAATGGTGATGGTATCATAGATTGAAATGGTTAACTCCTCTTTATTCACACGGAAGGTGAGATCACCATCCTGCACATCGATCAGAGCCCTGCCTTTGGCTAAGAACGGTCTCCCTAAAATGAGAGGCGTGTTCCCATCCTCTGGCATATCAAGGACTACAAAATCCGTTGGGAAGATAAAATCTTTGAATTTGATAAGCACATCTTCCACTATTCCCTTTGGACGGGTGACTGATGCTTCTGCCATCTGGAGAGCAATTGTAGTTGGCTTTAATTCTCCAATCTCAAATTTGTTGAATATGGACAACGGCATCAGGTTGATGCTTACCCCTAAATCGCACAGAACTCTTGAGAAAGTATGTCCTCCAATAACACAAGGTATTGTGAAGCTGCCTGGATCTTTCTGCTTGAGCGACAGCTTCTTTTGCATCACTGCACTACACTCTTGAGATAAATTGATAGTCTCGAACTTCTCCAACTTCTTCTTGTTGGCAACAACATCTTTTAAATACTTCATATATCCCGACATATATCTGAGTGCATCTATCAATGGAATATTGATATTCACCTTTTGGAACATTTCAATGAATCGGGTGAGCATCTCGTTATGTTTTGGCTTGGCTAGCCAACTCAGGAACGGGATCGGGGGAGTATAAGTCGGATACTTCTTCACTGGGAGCGCCTCGCGGCCATCCTCATGGTCGCGAGTGTGATCGCTAGGCATATAGGCTGCATCAGCGGTCTTCTTCGCGACCGGGCTCGCAGTCGCGAGCTCGGTCCCTGGCTCTTCGCCCGAACTCCCTACCCACTTTCTCGCGATCGGCCTAGCGGTCGCTAGTTGCTCGTGAAAACTCTCTGTCTGGTTTCTCGTGGCCGGGCTCACGATCGCGAGTTCCTCATCTTTTGCGCCATTTTCGCCGTTTCGTCCCGGGTGGTTCTGGTAAGCTCTTCCACTCCTCAGCTGGATAGCAAAGCACTGATTCTTTGGGTTTACTTCCGTAGTGCTAGAGAATTGGCCCGTTTTTTGTTGTGCATTTTGTTGTGCAGCTATCTGACCGATCTGATTCTCCATTATTTTCGATATTTGCCCATTGCTCCTACAAAGGATTCCAACCGTGTTATCCTCTCGACCGAGTATCGATGAACGAGTTCTCACAGTATCGCCATTGTTGGTTGCTTACAACCAACTGTTGCATCATCTCCTCTAAGCTCGCTTCTTCTGCCCCGAATCATCCCATTCTCGCACAAATGTTCTTTGGAGGTTGTTGGAAGTTATTGGGGTTGGTATACGACAAGTTAGGATAATTCCTATTGTTAGGATGTTATGTCGATTTCCATGGTTCCTCCGATTGATATAATCGACATCCTCTGCCCCGATCCGCTCTTCAAAAGAGTGAACTTCTTCATAAGATCGTCAGATCTCGAGTCGACCTCACGGCACCGCTTAACCATTGGTGTTCTCTCCATCGGGCATTGATAGCTGTTGGCCGCCATATCTTCTATGATTCGATTGGCCTCCTCCACTGCTCGGTTCAACAGCATCCCCGCCGACTCATCTACTATGCTTCGTGTGAAGCATCACCACCAGAATCAGCGATCCGCTTTTTGGAGAATCCGTGTTAGCGCACTTTCTCAATAAGCCCCTCAATCTCTCCCATGCCTCAAATAATGATTCATCTCCTTGTTGGCGTAAATGAGAGATCTCGGCTTATTATCTTCAAGGCCACGACGGAAAATATTTCGAAAGAAACTTCGCAAAGTTTCCAACTATCTATTCCAAGACGGTCCAAGCTCTTGAACCAATCCTTCACCGTTGCGCAGAGAAAATCCGAACATGCGCATCCGATCGTATCTTGTGGCACCCTATTTTGCTTGATGGTGTCACATATGTCCGAGTATGTCTCTGACGAGCATTCGGATCTTCATCACTCCTCCTCCGAATCGCTTCTCCTTGTACCATCTTGATCGTACGGCTTCAACTCAAAATTGTTTGCATTCACTTCCGGGCCCCATCCACCACCTTGGAACTGCTCAGTAGGAGGTCGATACATGTAGTTCAACGGTCTCGTCTCTGGAGTAGGGACAAGGAGTCCCATGTTCGCCATTTGGCGCCGCGATCCCAAGAACTCGCTGTAAGACGTGCAGCTTGCTCGGGAGGTACACCCGTTGTTCTGATTAGCGCCATATCTTGCCTTCGTCTTTCCCGCCTCCTTCTCCTCTCGAGTGCTTTCGATCTCTGGGTTCAAAGGTTGTTCGGTTGTCCCTAGATCTTATGATCATATACTACCGAGAAAATGGAGAACTTAGCTCTTACAAAAATAAAAATAAAATAAAATACAACTTGAATTAATAATTTCAAATCGCAAGTTATTCCTATATAATCTTAACAATCCCCGACAACGGCGCCAAAATTTGATCGCTCGCTTTTCTAACATGAAAACGTGCAAGTATAAAGGTAAATCGAGTATCGTATCCATATGGATTGTAACACGAAAACACAGAAGCTAACTCAACAATAATTCATCATTATCCAAGAACAAATTTGGTTTTAAAAGGTTTTGGGACTTCGAATATTAAATTCAAAGTCAAAGGTAACAATGCAAATAAAAACGAAAACAATAATCACTTGAAGAGATAATAAGAATGAAAGACTAATCCTAGGGATGCATTAATCCTACCCACAACGTATGTTTATCCTGCTTCCTATTAACCAATTTTAATCCAGACAAGATGGAAGGTCACATATGTAACCAACAATTCCAGTTACGACAATTGTGCCAGTTGATTACTAATTTTTCCTATTACTGTTACATCTCTAGGTGAAAATAAGCAACTCCAAAAGGATCACAAAGAATATGCTTCCTACGAATGTTCCTATCTCAGCTACGACTCAAGGCTTATTCGTATTATGCATTCAAGATCGATTGACAATTAAAACAGCTAAGTAATTAACTGGCAACTAGATATGCATCAAGATTGATCAGAAATTAACACATATAATTAAGCACCAAGAATCATAAATCAATGCCTAGAAGGTAAATAATAACAGCAGGAATCACAACATTTAGGATAGAATCATGCAAACCCTAGGATTAGAATAGAAATTAGCTAGACATAATAAACGAAATAAAATACGAAATAATCATAGTAACAGAAATTATATAAATAAAACCTGTAGTGTAGCGTCGGAAGAACAATGATTGGGTTCGTATCCAAACCCAAGAAGGAAACGGGAAAATACGGAATTCGTTCGGATGAAAATGTTTCAAAGTGATAACAAAACGTAGAACTAATGTAGAATAATGTAAAAACTAATGCTTAGATGAATCTAAATCAATACTAGAGTGAAAATATATGAAAAACTAGAGAAAACTGATGAAAAACGTGTTGGATAAGGTTGGGGGCGCGGGAGCAAGCTTGGGGATATATATAGGTGGAGGAAAAACCCTAATTTTGTGCCCAGCCACCTCGCCTCATGTCATGAGCTCGGTCATGAGCTCTGGGCGTTTTGACGATTTCTCGCACGAGAGCTCGGTCGCTAGCCGCACAGCGACTTCATTGCTTTACCCGCTTTCTCCGGCGTCCGAACTCAATTATGATCCGCTTATGCATATGGACTCCTATCGAGATGCTCTTTAACATTGTAAAATTTTCACATCCATATTTTTATATCCATTTCATCATCTTTGGTTACATCTTTGCCTTGTGCATCGATTATCACCTGAAAAGCCTACAAAACACCAAAGAGAAACCTCAAGAGCAATATCTTCCAAAAATAGGTAAAAGTATAAAGATCGACTCTATAAATGCACTTAATAGATCTAGAATCATCTAAATATATCATCAATAAACGGATAAAAAACGCATTTATCATATAACATTCTTACTTAATGTATTCACCAATTTTATATATGGATGCAGTTACCATTCTATGTTCATAAAATGTATTCACCAATTTTATATATGGATGCAGTTACCATTCTATGTTCATAAAATTACATTGTTCACTTAATATAATAGTCTGATTATCCATTTTGTGCACAGAGATGCATTGGCGTGTGCGAAACACGATATATATTCACTTCTTTGTTTAGGTAGGTCAAATTTTGAATCTATGTCCTCCACAGCTTCCTCTCGTCTCGTGTTTCTTGTAGTTTGCTACTACTTTCCTTAACGTTCTTTCTTTTTGTTATGGCAATACCTTCGATTTAAATTCAAAGTAGTAACATCAGATACAATAATGTAATTTACATGTATTAATGATATACAATGCAATTCATAGCCTTGATAATGTTATAATTGGTCCATGATAACCAAGATAAACTCACTGCATTCATATTTCTTGCATAGGAAGCATATAAACTCACTGAATTTATCTATATACATCAATTCATTAGCCTTGATACATGAGATTTATCCATGATAACCAATATAAATTCACTGCATTAATAGTTCTTGCATATGAAGCATATAAAATCACGTGAGATTCATCTATATATATATAGTACAATACATTAGCCGTGATACGATTCTGCCTATATATATAGTATAATTCATTAGCCTTGATACATGAGATTTATCCATGATAACCAAGATAAACTTATCGCATTCATATTTCTTGCATTGAAGCATATAAAATCACCAATTCATCTATATATACAATACAATTCATCTATATATATAGTACAATTCATAACCAAATCCAAAGACAAAGTACCTCTAGATCTTCCATTCATATATATTCATTGGAAGCATATAAAATCACTGAATTCATCTATATATACAGTACAATTCATCTATATATATAGTACGATTCATTAGCTTTGATACATAAGATTTATCCATGATAACCAAGATAAACTCACTGCATTCATATTTCTTGCATTGGAAGCATATAAAATCACTGAATTCATCTATATATATAGTACAATTCATCTATATATAGTACAATTCATAACCAAATCTAGTAACAAAGTACCTCTAGATATTCCATTCATATATATTCATTGGAAGCATATAAAATCACTAAATTCATCTATATATACAGTATAATTCATCTATATATACAGTACAATTCATAACCAAATAAATTCTCAAAGTACTAAATAAATCATTGAAAATCGTTTTATTCCCACTATTTATATTGATAACAATAAAGATCAGTGCAAGTATATTAATATTTTGAATCTTTCCACATGCACACACTTCACGTTCCCTAAACAAGCATATAGGCGTTGCTAAAAATATAAATAATTGCCTTAATGTTCTCAACCTGAGCACAGAGCATTTGTGCCATATCTAAAATCACTTAGAAAAAACAAGAAGAGGAAAAAAGAAAAGAAAACCACATAGGATAAAGTAAAAATACACTAACTGCATTCATATATAAAATCACTGAATTCATCTATATTTACAGTACAATTCATAACCAAATACATTCTAAAAGTACCTCTAGATCTTCCATAAATTCGTGTATGACAAAAATCATCATTCGCCTAAACATATACACATGCTAGCAGAGTGCAAATACCGACGACAACTAAAATCAAACAATCAATTCGACATGCCGACATCTATCCAACTCAATCCCAAATAAATTCTAAAAGTACTCTAGATCTTCCTTAGTTTTTCTGTTTACACCAAAACCTTATTTACTTTCTCTCGATTTAGAAAAGAAGGCGACACGGTGATGCAGAATGGGGAAACGAGGCACCGCTCCAATCTAGACCTTTCTCTCGTGGATCTATTCTTTCATTCCTTTCTCTATAATTCAACTACATCTACAAAAAATCCTAAACATTATTTAATCACATATTACCTGATGTTTGCTTTCGATCTACGCGTCAAGTCATTCTCGCTTTTCGAGATGGCTCTTCTTGTAAATCCCAAGTTGTTGATGCGGTTTCTTCTTGAATTATGATTTAATATTAGAAACGAAATTTAAGATTCAGAGAGTTTGAGATAATCTTGACAAATCAATTGGTGAGTAATTGTAGGAGCCTAAATGAATAGTAATCTACCGTATCTTCAAATTAATTGTTTTACATTTTTACCCCCTCATTTATTACAAAAGGAGTTGGGAGCATCCATCCATTCAAATAACGTGAATTTCACCTATTTTTAAAGGTCGTTGATTAAGGTAAATTCATTGGTTAGGATTAGTTCTTAGTTTTTATTTTAAGGATAGTTCTTATGTTAATCCCCTATATATATATATAGGGGTTGGTTATAGAAGGAACCAACCCTAAGATAGGAACTAAGAACTAATCTATACCTTTCATTTCATCTAATCCAACGATTGTAATCAATATACTTCTAAATTCCCATAAGCACATAATTAATATATCATTATGATATATGGCATTGTTTAAACGTTAGAAGGGTAGAAATGACTTTCTACAAAATTAGTTTCACCTCATTGATTATACAATCCCATAATTACCGTGAACTTCTATCCCAAACCCTAAGTTATCATAGGGTGACTATTCGATGCGGCCTGCACTTATCCGAAAAATCGGCACCGATCCCGATTTTGCATAAAATGTGATACTTAATTCCCGATTCGATTTTATAAATCGGTGCAATACCCAACCGCTTTTGTTTTTTTTTTACATTTTTATATATAAATCTATATATTTATTGTAAGTATTAGTTTATTAGAATTAATAATATTAAATAATAATAAAAGTTCTTCCTACATGCACTTTTTGTTTTTGTTTTATTTTTTTATATTTATTTATTTTATTTTTATATTTGTATATAAATCTATATATATGTTGTAATGTTACTAATAACTATGTTAGCTATATATTTGGATATTCCTAGGGTATTATTATAACATTTTTTTTCTTTGTATTTATTTATTTTGTTTTTATTTTTGTACATAATTTTAAATATATAATGTTAGTTATATACTTCCATTTGCCAAGATATGATAGCATATCGTATTTAAAGGTATAAGCTATTTTTAATATTAAGATATCATTTATAAATTTCACATATTAAAATTAAGAATAATAAAACTATATTACAATATATTAATTTCAATATATTAATTATATATTTAAATATATAAAATATAAATATTTTAAAAAATCGGATATCGGGTATACCCGATACCCGATCTCACCTAAATAGCTATACCCGATCCCGACCCCGACACCCGATTTTTGGGTAATCGGATACCCAATACCCGAGAAATCTCGGGTCGGGTATCAGGTGCCCGACTATCCGATACCCAAATAGTCACCCCTAGTTACTGCCTTCATTCCCCAATTGCATAGGCTTCGAATTATGCATACAAGTTACATATCCAAACTGTATTTTTAATTATCAGACGAAAAATATTTCTTCTTCTCTACTTCAAAACTTGATTCTTGTTCAATCCTTTATAGAGGTTTGCACGAAGACTTTTTTTTTTGTGCATATCAATCTTTAATCCCAAAAAAAATCAAGTAAGTTAATCAATTTTAATCTACGCATATGATTTAATTCGTGAACGCTCCGTTTTTTTCTTTGAAGTAACATACATAAATTCGATAGAATACATGATATGAGTTGTTATGGAATCTGGAAGATTGATTTTGTGTGGTATGCATATGTTTAAGTACTTTATGCATAACTGGATTTTGTGCATGTATGTAAGTATTTCGTGCATGGTTATATAATTTGCTGAAGATATTTGCATAAATACATCAGATACTTATGCATGATTGTAATTAGGTTGTGCATAATTTAGCAAATAAAGAGAATGAGTTCAACACAGATAGTGTCGACCACATACTTTGTTTATGCATAATATATGTAATGATTGTGCATATTCAATCGTGCAAGTCTTCAAAGACAAAGAAGGATTTTGTGCATGCCTATACAAATATTAGTTGTTATTCATAATAAAGAACTTAATATGCACATTCCACAACGATATTATTCAATAAATACAGGTACAACCCATCTTGGCTGGGTAAAGTACAAGAATTAATATAAAGTACAATCGCTAAAAAAATGAAAAATGCTAACATAAACATCAAAACAAAATCATGAAACACATTAACTTATTTGTCGAAGCCATTTGGCTTGATAAGAAAAAATCAACAGATTTAAAAGTGTGCAAAAAATTAAAATAAAAAAGAAACAAAAAGCACAAAAAACAAACAACAAATCAAATATACCATAAACAGGAATATGAAATCCCTTAATTTCAGCATTACACCGTTACAAAGAATTAGAATATTACTTAATTATCCTTTATCAAATTTCGGTAACCAAAATTAGGTAATTATGACATTGATTATAGACCACAAGATTACATCAAATCAAAGATCAATATTAGTTCTCATTTCTCAAAATATTTATGGTTTTCATTTGATCCATCCCATATATATATATATATATATATATATATATATATATATATATATATATATATATAAAGCATAATAATTCACAAACTAATCCTTCGATTTTTTATAACACCTTTTCCATTTTTTCTAATAAATATTATAGTTCACAATTTGAAAATAAAATTATGATATAATTCCTATTTTACCCTTATTCAATACAATTAAAATTTGATATTAGTTGTAGATGATGTGTCACGAGAGCATAGCGTCATGTGTATGGGAGGATACACCTGAGTGACTTTTTTAGTTTGAGTCAGCTGACAAACTTGCACAGTGATATGAGATATCAGACAATAGGAAACAAAACTTGGACTAAGTTATGTGTGCGAAAAATGGTGGAAATGAAGGTTAAACTAAATTCACTCAGAAGAGTCGTTCAGAACATAGTCAGATAAAAAAAGTCATCAAACGAAGTGAGAGATAAATATTAGATGCAGTTTTGAGAATCGTGAGATGCTGAAAGTAAAGCAAAGCAAAGCAGTAAACGACACAAAGATATAACATGGTTTGGAGAAACTCTTCCTACATACACGAACCTGACGAACATGTAAATTCTTATCCTTAGGAATTCATTGTTTTATACTTTCAACGGAATTGACTTCAGATCCCACAAACTTAAGATCTTTCATCTATGGGTTATCATGCCAAACTCTCTCTTCTTTTGCATTCACCCTATTCATCTTAGGGCTACTCATCACCTTTGTTTTCAACAACTATACCTTGCTGTCTATTCACGGCTTCACATTAAACCTCCGTCATCTCTTGGACTTGGTAAAAAGGCTATATTTCCAACTATCCAAGTGTGTCTTTATAACGAAGAACAATTCTAAAGATAGACAAACTCATCTAAGCTCTATTATAAATATTACAATGTAAGAACAACCAAGATAAAAGAATGATTGGACCTATATGGTTTCATCATAGACGAAGTGATGAAACCTTAAATATTGACTAACTAAATTATCTCATAGTCTCTCCGATTTGGAATGAGAGATGAAATTGAAGTTGTGTCTTCTTCCTTAAGACATCCAACTTACTAAACTCTTATGGTAAGGGGCAAAAAAGTGTTAGCTCTCCCTTCTCACTATCATATGAGAGTGTCTTCTCTCTCTCTCTCTTATTATAAGTAAGGAATTCCCATATTTATAGATGAAGATAAATTCAAAATAGCCATTGAAAAAAGTTTATTTGAAATTCAAATTCAATTTGATAAATATGATTGTTGGACTTGTCGTCTTGTGCTTTGTCGCTTTGTGAGTCAGATATAAGCTTCTAGCTATTATCAGCATATTTGACTCTTCTTTATCAGCTTCCATCTTCAGTCTTCAGCTGAGTCTACGTTTGATCCTTGCCGACTCTCGTTGACTTTTCCTGACTTCATTTTCAGGTAATTTGATTTACGACAAAGCTGTGACTGACTCTATATGTGGATTAGCTTTCCGCTGAGTCTTTGATGTTCTTTGAACTTTCTGAATCTGTCAAGATAATATCGTCCGGTTATCTCGATCATCACCACCGACAACCGCCCATCGAATCCTTTCAATATAATTAGCCGTTCTGATGACAAATCTTTCATCATTGAGCTTTCTTCTATGCATTCAACTACTGTGGTTTTAAGCTCGATGTTTGTTGCTTCTGATTTCATTAACTTGATCTCGTTGTATTGAAGTTTATCTTATCTGACGAGTTAATTGACTCTAAGTTGGTCTCTTGAGTGGACGTTTTTGATTCCAATTCATTTTCAGATAAATGGTCTATCATACTAAGTACAGTTCCTTTAAAGAGAGTTGACTTACATACACTGCATTAATGACTTATTATTGAAAAAATATATTTTTATATATATTTTTAGTTAAAATTTTGACATATAATCAAAATAATATTTCGACTCTGAATTCCCAAATAGTGTATATACGTTTACGGTTTACCATGATAATAAATAAAATTACAAATTTCTCTATTTCTTTTAATATGTCTAATTTGAGAGGCGTAGATATTTATAAAAAGCGAAAAGAATATATAACAAAAGTGAACAGCGTAAACTAGAATTTATGATTTACAAACTGTATAAAATAACTCACTCCTTGACCGACACGGGAAATACGAGCGAGTGAGAAGTAGTGCAACCGCCCATCTTAAACCACATATTGTAAGGACAACAGCTTCCTCGTGAAACATATCCACGCCAAACCCCACTTCTTCCCATTCTTGTATGGTGTATTTATACACATGTACAATTTAATTATGAATGGATCAGCCCTAAATCCTGTTAATGATTAGGAGAGGTGGTAATTAATAATTAAACACATGGAGAGAGAGAGAGAGAGAGAACCCAGCAGCAACTCACACCAACTGTACCACCAGCCCATCTAATTTCAGCAAAATATATATATATTTCCGAGTAATCAAAATGGACGACCACGATTCTCCCGGATCTCACTCCACCATTTAAATCCACCTTTCTATTTTCTTTTCCGTTTTCTAATTTTTAATTTTTTACCTTCCATTCCATTCTTATACCTTTCTCTCTCCCCAAGTTCGCAGCAAATCTAGAGAGAGAAGCTTCATTTCACCTTTGATTCCAATTCCTCCCAAACCCCAAACCCCAAATTTAACATATCACACAATTTTCTGCAGCTAGCTCATTATCTTTTGTTTATTCTGTTCGAGCTAATTTTTCGAGGTCGACGGCGTCGGATCTGAATCGTTTGAATTTTTGGAAGGTGAATAAATTGAAGGCTCCTTTAGTTTAAATTTAGTCATTCTGCTCACCGGCAGTGTTTGAAGTTTGTTATTTCGTTGAAAAAGGAGCCGTTTATCACATCCTCGTAGTTTTTTCTAATTATTTGATTTTATTAGAATTGGTTGGTTAAGTTGCTGGAAATTCAGGATTTCTTGCTGAATTGAATATTGCAAGTGATGTAGTGTATGATTTTATGTTGATATTGTCTTTCTGGTTTCGTTAGCGTAGGGTATCGAGGAGATCGGGTTCGAGCCATGGCGCCGAGCACAATACGTAAAGCGATCGGGCGGTGAAGGATCAGACCAGCATCGGGATTGCTAAGGTCGCGAGCAACATGGCGCCGGAGCTGGAAGTTGCCATAGTCAAAGCTACCAGCCACGACGACGATCCGGCCTCGGAAAAGTACATAAGGGAAATTCTCCAATTGACCTCGTTTTCTCGTGGGTATGTGAGCGCCTGTGTTGTTGCGGTGTCTAAAAGGTTGGGGAAAACGCGTGATTGGATTGTGGCCCTCAAGTGTTTGATGCTTATTCATCGGTTGCTCAATGAAGGAGATGCTGTCTTCCAGCAGGAAATTATGTATGCTACTAGGAGGGGGGCTAGGTTGTTGAATATGTCCGACTTCCGTGATGAGGCCCACTCGAGTTCTTGGGATCATTCGGCTTTTGTGAGGGCCTATGCGCTGTACTTGGATCAGAGGCTGGAGATGATGATTTATGAGCGGAAACAGAGCGGAAATGTAGGTGAGATTGAGAGATCCGGGGCCAGAGATGATAGATATAACTATCGATCACCACCAGGATCGAACAGGGGGAATGGATACGAGTACAGTCATGAGTATCGGGAGGAACCGTATGGAATGCGCAGATCAAGGTCATCTGGTGATGTGAGAGAGTCTACACAGGAGAGGAAAGATGCTACTCCTCTCAGGGAAATGGTGCCGGAGAGGATCTTTGGGAAGATGGGTCATTTGCAGAGGCTGTTGGATCGGTTTTTGTCTTGTAGGCCAACGGGTTTGGCAAAGAATGAGAGAATGATTCTGGTTGCGCTGTATACTATTGTTAAGGAGAGCTTCAAGTTGTATGCTGATATCTGTGAAGTCTTGGCTGTGCTTCTGGACAAGTTCTTTGATTTGGAGTATCAAGATTGTGTAAAGGCCTTTGATGCTTATGCTAGCTCAGCAAAGCAGATAGATGTGTTGGTCGGATTCTATAACTGGTGCAAGGACATTGGTGTGTCAAGATCTTCGGAGTATCCAGAAGTTCAGCAAATTACTGGCAAATTATTGGAGACTTTGGAGGAATTTGTGAGGGATAGGGCTAAGGCGATGAAGAGTCCTGAGAGGAAGGTAGAGGCCCTGCCGGCTCCTCAGGAGGAAGAGCCGGTGCCCGATATGAATGAAATTAAGGCATTGCCGCCTCCTGAGGACTATACTCCCCCACCACCACCTGAGCCTAAGCCTCCTAAGCCTGCCGCTCAAGAGTCTGGTGATCTACTGGATCTAAGGGATGAGGGAGTGACTGCTGATGATCAAGGGAATAAGTTTGCTCTGGCATTGTTTGCTGGACCGGTGGCCAACAATGGGAATGGCTCGTGGGAAGCATTCCATTCAAATGGGAGTCAGAGGTGACTTCTGCTTGGCAAAATCCAGCTGCAGAGACGGGCAAGGCTGATTGGGAATTGGCTCTTGTTGAAACTGCTAGTCATCTGTCTAAGCAAAAGGCTGCAATGGGTGGTGGACTAGATCCATTGCTGTTGAATGGCATGTATGATCAAGGAATGGTCAGGCAGCATGTGAGTACTGCTCATTTGAGTGGTGGAAGTGCCAGCAGCGTTGCATTGCCGGGTCCTGGAGCGAGTAAAACTCCAGTTTTGGCACTCCCTGCACCAGATGGAACAGTCCAGACTGTTGGACAAGATCCATTTGCTGCGTCTTTAAGCATTGCGCCTCCTTCATACGTGCAGATGGCCGACATGGAGAAGAAACAGCAGTTGCTGGTGCAGGAGCAGATGGTGTGGCAGCAGTATTCAAGAGAAGGAATGCAAGGCCAGACCAGTCTGGCCAAGATCGGTGCAGGTGGATATTATGCTCCAGGCGTACAGCCTCCAATGCCGTATGGAATGCCACCAGTAAACGGACTTGGAGTACCACCTGCTGGTTACTACTATACTCCTTACTGATGATTTATTGGTAAATTTTTCTATACGTTAGATTTTACTTTTTTATTTATTTATAAAAAATATTGTATTCCCACAGTATTTGATGTGATTTTGCTTGTGCATGACTTTGGGGAAGAGGGCAGGGAGGAAGAGAGAAATTGAGGTGAAGAAATTAGTGATTGTGGGGGAGTTTGATGCTGGGGGTGCTCTGTAATCATCTTTTTATGTCTCCTTCTGTTTGTAATATTATCTGGAATTGCAGGTGCTTGTTCTAGAACACTAATCCTATTTTTTTTTATTTTTTTTTTGTAATGTGGCCATTTGTGTATCTAGATGTAGCAGTAAGCTTATTTCTACTTTTAGGGATACTAGATTAGGATGAACAACTGAATGCCAAATTAAAGCATCTTATTTAACCCTGATAGTGACTTAGCCTCGCCCGATTTGTTAATCACTAAACTCCCATCGTATTTTTATGCAACTTGACGACAGTTTATTTATAAATTTAGGTTTCTTCCTGTCCTAGTAAAGATCCTCCAACACGGCCTTTTAGAATCATTTGTATGTTATAACAGCATGAAACCAACTTATCTGAAATTACTTGCAAGATTGTCCTTTCTGGGTTTTGGTTGATTAGACAATGTCAAAAATACATTACCATCAGCTTATACAGAGTCAATGATAATCATTTAGTATAGTAATCGAGTAATCCACAAACATCGGGAAGGATTAAGGAATTCAGCTGTTTCATTCTTTTAGAATCTCATTTCTGGAAGCATGTAATAGTTGAACACATTTCCCTTTTCACTGCTATATTCATCTAGCAAAGTTGAAGCTTCTTTTTTGACGCCATTATAGAATATGGAAATTTTCATTTATAGTGCAACGGTTCTACAAGTCAGATTACATTTATTTTTCTTTTCTGCTGGTTGTTGCAATCAGCTTGCTGTTTCATGTCTGGTCTCTAGGAGTAGGGCTGTAGGGGAATAAGAGAGAATTTTCGAAGAATGGCTTTGTTCCATGTCGGAAAAAATTGTCATTACTATTGGACTAGCATTTGATTTTGTCACACATCTTTTCCTGTTTTTCTTTTTCTGCATTATTGGAATACATACATACATACATACGTTTTGGTGACTCATAAAGTGAAAAGTTGGAATTCCAGAGATGAAAAATTTATTGGTCAAAATTGGAAATGGAGGAGATATTCAACGCTAAATAGTGGGATTGAATTCAACAAAAACTGTCAGTTGCTTCCATGTTGGAGTTGTACATTACAACTACATCGCTGTCGTTCATAGAGTTGAATTAGTGAATCTATTTTGGTGATTGGGTGAGAGGTGCTTAGTAATTTAATTATGAAAGTGACGGTTTACAAGTCAAAATTAGCTCTACCTCTACCATGATAAATCATGATGACAGCAGCTTAATTAAATGATTAAACAACTGTGAGGAGGAATCTGGCCTTTTCGGACAAACGAGTGGAAATTGAAGTTACAAAAAATCCACCAACTTAGCTCAAGTGCTTGGTCACCTAATACTTGTATTTTCTTCTGAGACTTCACATGGGTATTATTGTGTAATCATTTTTTGTTCCCATCTTTCATTTATAAATGTTTTCTTTTGTACGCTTGTCTATATTAAATCTGAATCCTCGCTTTTGTGTTCACAAAGCTTCAATTTTAAGATTGTCCAATGTACAAGGATCCTATTTGTACAATAAGACGTAAATGAGAAAGTATATAGATCTATATCTAACAAATACAAATACAAATACAGATACAAAATTCGATTCAAGCAATACTTCCTAAAAATGCAATTTTCCATTTCGCTATCCATCCATTTTCTTCTGGCTCTAGGGTTTTCAAAAAGGTTTCCAAATTTAGAAAGAAAAAGAGCTCTTCAATGTTTATTGTGGGTAGTTAGCATTAGATACTGTACAATCAAATCCTCTACTAGAAATGATGTCCACTTTTGTTCTCTTAGCAATCCCACTCATCTCTGCAGGGAGCTAAAAAATCGAACGTAATACAAAATATATGATATAATTCCAAGAACCTTGAGAGACATGAACTGCGGAGACCAAAGGGCCAAACGTGCTCTGCAGATGAATGCAGCAAGTCCCTTTCCCAGCCCACATCAGATGAATGTCCGTCAACGTATTTGTCACGTTGGCGTGAACGTCTTCATCAACGCTCTCTTCGACCCGCCGCCCTCTTTTAGTAAGTTGAAATCTTGCAAAACTTTCTCACCCTTTGCATTGTGTAGACATATAGAGTCAGTTGGAGTGCAGGGTTAAAAAAAACGACTGAAATAACTGAATACCTGAGCGTAGACATCAAACAGGCGTCGGCCTAGGCCCTTCCAAGAAGCAGAGTCATCATCATCCATCAGGTCCTAGGGGTGGTCTCTGTGCGCGCACAGACCACCCTTAATTAATTAATTAACTAATTCTTAATCTTAATTAATTAATTAATTTAATTAATTGTAATTAATTTAATTAATTCTAATTAATTAATTAATTCTAATTAAAATTAATTAGTTTAATAAAATTTAATTATAAATTAATAAATAATAATTTTGAATTAATAAACCTTAATTGGAAATAATAAACCCTAATGTTGAATTAATAAATCCTATTTGGAATTAATAAACCCTAATTTTGAATAATAAACCATAATTTTGAATTAATAAACCCTAATTTTGAATAATAGACCCTAATTGTGAATCAATAAACCCTAACTTTGAATTAATAAACTCGAATTATGAATTAATAAACCTCAATTATGAATTAATAAATCATAATTATGAATTAATAAATTCTAATTTTGAATTGAAAATTATAATTAAAAATTAATAAATTTAATTATATATTAACATAATCTAATTATCCTTACTCACTATAAGTAATATATAATTATTTTAACAAAAAACAAGGGTGAGCTCACGGTGAGACGGAGCCAGTGGCAGATCCAGGATTTTGTGTTTGGGGGTACGATAAATATTATATAACAATATACACAAAAAATATAATATTAAAAATAATAGATCCCATAACATTGATGAATATCAAAGTCATACAATTCAAAATACAAAAGAAAATTACATAACAAACTAATCTATTATTCAACGAGTCTTCATCCATTATGCTAATTCTTTTTCCCGAATCACGAGGAAGAAGTTCAAAATCATAAACCAATTCTTTATCCTCTAATGGCACACTACTAATACTTGAACCACTCAAATTCATAGCATTTTCTTGAGCTTGAGGCGAATTATTTGTAGGAGACACACTAGCATTTGAATTACTTGAACTCTCTTGAGATTTTTTTTTCTTGAACATGAATTGTCGAAGATCGGGTTGTTTTGACATTCCTTTTTACTTTTTTTGATTTAGGTGTTTCACTTGTCATTCCTATATTCAATACACAAACTATATAAGTATTCTAAAAGAAAACTAAACCTACTCATTAACACAAACAAATTTGCATATCAATTATCAAATAAGCAAAAAAACAATCAACAAATCATTTGGGCATTTTAAACCTAATTTAGAAAAATAAAGTGTAACAGTACCTTGGAATTGGAACAAAAAGCTCAAGGTGGTGTTGGAAAGATTGAAAGAGAGAAAGAGAAAAAAGATAATTTAGGAGAAAGAGAAAAAAGATTAAAGAAAAAAAACAATGGAGTTGTTGCTGATGCGTAAGCTTTCCTTTCTCTTTTAAACTTGTTTTTTCAATTTTTATTATACTTATTTGCAATTTGATCCCTAACTTTTCTAAAAATTAAGGAGTACAAATAAAATTAATTTTTAAACTTTCTAATACATAATATATAATAATAAATTTTTTTTTTATTTTGGGGGTACAGCTGTACCCCATGTCCCCCTCTCGGTCGGCCACCGGACGGAGCTCACCTAAGTTTTTGTCCAGGTTCTCACTCCTCAACGTAATGGAGCTCAATCCGATAAACTCCGTTTTCTAGGCCGAGGCCATAGTAACGGAGTGAGGCCGGTGTGATTCTTGCTGTTTTTGTAGAGCTCAGAATCAAGAGTGTTGGTGATTTGGGAGTCCGTTTGAGCTGTATAGATTGGCCCATTTGGAGATGAAGACTCCGGAGCTGCTCACTGTCAATTTGTTGTTGCTGCTCGTGTACAATAGTAGTCATAGAATATGGCCCCGTCTGCATCAGCTTGCTCCGGACCCTCACTGTTGACAGCACATGAAGCTGCAAGATATGGAGCTCTGTTTCTGCAGTTGGTGTTTTCTTCAAGGCATTGCAGCATGGTAGAAGAATTCCTGCAGCACAAGTAGCTTGTGAATCAAGATATATACATGGCTCCAAGCCTCCAACCAAGAGGGATATTTTCAGTAAGAGGATTGAACGATAAGTCTCTGCATTTGTACAAAACGAGACATATAATTTCATCCATTAAAAACAACTATGTTGTGTATAATCTTCGGTTGATCTTTTCATCAATGTAAGATAGCTGCGCAGGTTCATGAACCAAAACGGTTTCTCAATCAATGGTTAATATTCTTAGAGTTAAGATGTGTGATAAATCTAGTATGCGAGATTTATGAAAACGATAAAGAACACGAGAGACTTTTACGTGGTTCGATCAAGAATAAGATCTCGTCCACGGAGGAGATGATCCTCAAGATGTTTACTATAATTCGATTCTGACAAGTATCTCCAAGAGCTCTAGTATTCATGAATTTGCTAACCCTTTACCTTCAATCTAACTCCTATTTATACACAAACGTAAACCTTGTCACGAATCCTTGATTGGCGGGCTCATGATTCTCCTATAACCCACCATGATCTCCACCATTATTACCCATGATTTCTACTGTTACCTCATTACTGTTACCCATAATTGGGGTTTAGGGATCGTCATTTAGGCGTAACCGGTAGTAGGGCAACATTAGGTTAGGCCCACTCGTTTGGGGCCCTGCTATTGGGCACGAGAGGTTGGGCCATATCCTATCATAGCCCCGAAAAGTCAAGGAATAGCCTTGCCGAGTGAAGCGGAGAATGTGCTTTGCCGAGGCGGGATGTTGCTTGGGTCAAGTTTTCGTTGAAGGTTCTTGTCTCTTCTTTGTATGGCTCTTTTTTTTAAGGACATCGAGGTCCGACCGAAATACTACGCTGGTCCGATGTGGACATGGGGCGCACCGATGCCCGAACTCAAAATCATTACGTGATTAGACTAGCGGAGTCGAGGTCCGATGTCGGGAGGAGGTCGAGGTCCGACCAAATACTTCCTGGTATGAGGACATGGGCGTGGTCCGATGTCCGAGCTCGATGTAATCATTACGTGATCGGTCGGCGGTCTGCTTTTTCATAGAGTCGTCATACGCGCAGCGGTAGTTGGGCACTTGAAAGCGTGCGGCGTCGGTCACACATCCAATCGTAGATGAGCACGTGTGATAAGCGAAGCGGCAGATTTTAGGCGCCATTTATCCTATAAATAGGTCCAAAAAGAGGCAACTGCTCACTTTCTTCTTGACGTTTTATTCCAGAGAGCATACCCTTAGAATTCCCAATTCCTCTTTCAAACTTTGTTGAAGAAATCGAAATCTCGCTCAGGAAAAAGTAAGTATGTATTCTTCATCTTCTCATTCCTCTTCTCGCTCGATAACTCGGTTCGGTTTGGGTTACGGCGTCGGATCGATATGTAAGGATTATATATGCCATAATCGCCTAGTAAATCAATAGGACTTAGTTCTAGGGTTTCACCGTGTCTTGGTATGGGATGGCATCGAGTTGGTGGGCGAGATCAACTTTGACGACAGGGAGCTTTTGGTGGTTCTTGAAATACCACATCCCGGAGGATGCATGGTGGTGCTTGCACAAACCCAATGATAGGCGATGGCCCTCCGGAGGGTTTATTACCATTTTGTAGATAGTTTAATAGCTGGGCTTAGATTTCCTTTTGCCCCATTTTCCTTAGCTTTCAAGTATTTTCGGATCCCCATATGCCAACCGACCTCCAATTCTATTAGGTCGGCGGTTGGGCTAGGGTTAACTGTTATGGCATAGGCAAGGAGTTTTCTTCGAGTCTTGATGCGTTTTTAGCATCAAGTCTATAGGAGGAGTATATTACATGTCACCGTCTCAAGTTTAAAATAGCTTCCCATCGAAGGTATCCCACGGCAAAATAGATACTTCTTCTGCTGGTGAGGGTATCCGAGGTATGAGTGGGGCCTCGGGCGATGAAGGATGTGAAAATTAATCCCACGGGCCCTATGGAGAAGGCGTTGAGCGATATGGGTGAGATCCTATCGATCAATTATACCGAGGATGACTTGAACGATCTTTGGTGAGTGTCTATAGGTCGAAGCTTGATGTCGTGTGCGATTTGGGTGAGGGCAACATTCTTATCTTTATTTCCCGTCGATTTCGTTGTGTTAACGAAATTCTCATGTTGTATGCGGTGGAGATTGACCCTACCGGAGAAGTCGATATGCCGATCTCGCCGCGCGCATCATCGAGCGAAGAAGAGCCCGCGAGGAAGAAGGCGAGACGAGCGAGTCCACCCAACGGCCGTGGTGGTGGGCATACGAAGGACTTAATGACCGGTCCTCAGACAACCTCGGGCCCGACGCTGGAGATCGAGGTCCATGGCCAGCCTCTGCCCGAGGTGCCGGCTTCCAGCACTCCCTTATCCTTCCCAAAGGTATAAGTCGCTACTCTTCTCCTTGTGATTTTGTTGTTACGTGTTGCTAATTGTTTCATATTCAGGATGCGGCCTCGATGGCAGGCGAGATGCAACGTATGGCCGGTCTTGTTGTCGAGGGCGCTTCGCAATACGAGGCCATGGAAAGAAGACTGGCCGCCGCAGACGCCCGAGGGCATTGCCGAATCCGCTACGGGACGCCGCCAGGCGGATGCCAAACTTGAAAGGCGAGCGCCGGCGGCAAAGAAGCGCCCGGCGCCCTTAAAAAGAAGGATCGGGCATTACGAGCGGCCCGTGCAGTGGGCGCGAGGGAGGCTGCCGAGGCGGAGGAGGCGGCAGCAGCAGACAAGCGCCTTCTTTGGCGAGCGAGGACCTATCTTGAGGGCCTTCGCCAACGAGCTTATTGAGTCGGAGAGTTTTCCTCCTTCATCTCCGACTGGCAACGTGTGATGAGGCCGCAGGTGATATGTGCTCACCTAGAGAAGCTGGCGGCCGAGAGACCTGATTTTGACAAGGCCCAACACGGTTGGGTGGAGGTCGCACCCCGGGATGTGTGCATGAATTATGCCCGCATAATCGCTGGGGCGACCTCATTCCCCGTGGTGGATGCCTTGGCATCTTCTGCCTCGCTCCTGACGGCGGAGGCTGTAACTCAGTGCAAGGAAGATGAAGGCGTGAGAGCTTGAGCATTCCTTCTTGAGTTGAGCCGTCAAACCGAGGCAACAGACCGAGCTCGGACCCCTTCCGGAGATCGGCGACCACTTGGAGGAGCGGCGGCGAACAGCGAACAGAGATTAGAGAGTCCGGCAATGAGCCTGAGGTCAGTGGACCTAATGTAATAGTGATTTCTTTGGGGTCGATAGGACCACATGTTGTACAAACTTCCATTTTGAATAATAATAGACATATCTTATTAAAATGCCTTGTGTGTTGTCTTTCTAGCATTCTTCATCTCAATACTTGAACTCGATCATGAGTTGCTAACAAAGTCGAAAGAAGTCCGAGGTGCTCTTCTTGAGAAGGATGAAGAGGTGATACATTGGAGGTCGGTCTGCGGTGACTCGAGTTCGGCCGGCATGGATGTCACTCGGCATCATCAACCGAATCAAACGAAGTTGCATGAGGTCGATGCGAGTTGTCCGCCTCCTTCTTGAGAATGAGGCGTTAAAGTTAAGGATTACACATCTCAAGTCCGGGGGCTGATTTATCTGCAGATGTGATCCAGGACGATCGATGCAATGCGAGGCGGCTGGTGACAACAGAGGAGCTGGCTCGAATCTCGGAAGAGCATGCAGAGTATGAAAGTAATCCGTCGGATGGTGGAACTACCATATCTGAAGCCGACGATCGAGTTCGAGCTTGTTGGCGGAGGCATGGTGCGAGGGATGAGGAGGGACCAAATAGCAAGAAGTTTCAAGGCGCCTCAACTCTATCACGAAATACATGCAAATGTGCGAGATCGTTCGCAAGCGACGCATGCCCCAATCCGCGGCGCGTCTGGTGGCGTCTCGGTCCAATAATTGAAGAGCACGAAGAGGAGGCTACGCTGATCATGCCGGTGCTCCGTCTAATGGGTCCACCGAAGAGGTGCTAGAGGACGGCTCGGCGGTCGGAAGCGAGGCCGGCGCGAGCAGCGGTCGAGTGGAAGGGGCGGTGTCGGGGCGAGGCATGGTTACGGCCCGAGTTAGGCTCACGGGGTCGAGGTGCAACCTCGGGTATAGGATCGCATTCCCCAAACCGGAATCCGCCCGTATCGTGTCAGAATGCACCTGGAGCAGGCCGAGGTGGTGCCGTCCTCATAGATTGGGTGGAGGGACCGAGTTCATTCCGGTATTCATCGTCGACACGGGATTTTGTTGAGAACTATCTCGACTTGATGAGTCTCGGCGGGCGGGCCGAAACCCGAATGAGTGTATATAGTGCAGGACTTTGTATGTAGGTATAAATGTATTTAGACTCGTTTCGAAGTGTACGTTTTTCCTCTTGAGAGGTATAAACATAGCTTAGGACTTCGTTTGGTCGTAAATGTATTTATACTGTATACTTGGTCATAATTTGGTGAGATCCAATTTTGGATGTCTTTTACATGTAGATTTTTTCAACTTAATGAGTAATCTGTATGCATGCATGTAGACTTTCAAACTAGTGAGTAGTCTGTATGCGTTGCACTGAGACGTTCAATTCAATGAGTAATCTACGAGTGCGGCGCGCGCTTAGTGAGTACCCTACTTAGTGGGTTATTCATCTTCGTGAGGGCGTCCCCTCGTGAAGGTTTAAATGCGGTATATCCAAGTAGATGTTCGCATCTCAATAAAATGGAATATTCATTATAAAAATAAACATTTTATTCAACAAGTGTATAACATCGCACTTCGGCAAAGCAAGTAAGGAGACTAACATAAGGCTGTTCTGTAATCGAAGCTATGTAAAGTACCTCCTTAAATGAGAAATATGCCAGGTTCGGGGGATAAGCGCACCGGATAGGTGAGATAGTTTGTAGGCCCCCTTGCCGAGGTCCTCGTGAACGCGGTATGGGCCTTCCCATGTCGGATCCAACTTGTTAAGGCGTTCGGCTCTGTGACTTCATTATTTCGTGGGGCGAGGTCACCTACTTGCAGTGCGGAGGCTTTGACCCTTTTGTTGTAATACCGTGCGACCTGGCCCTTGTACTTAGCTTCGTTTATGAAGGCGAGTTCGCGTTTTTCTTCGAGAGCATCAAGGTTGGTCCGCAGGTCGTCCTCGTTCCCATCTGGGTCAAAGTGAAGAGTGCGTGGGCTCGGTGCGCCGATTTCAGCCGGTATGACGGCCTCAGTTCCATAGACCAAGCTGAAAGGTGTTTCTCCATGCGAAGTCCGAGGTGTTGTTCTGTAGGACCAGAGGACTTGGGGAAGGTTTTCAGCCCAATCACCTTTAGCTCGGTCTAGTCTCTTCTTTAATCCTTGTATAATCGTGCGGTTCGTCACCTCGGTCTGACCATTGGCTTGCGGGTGTGCGACCGAGGTGAAGCGTTGGTCGATCTGGAGCTCTTTGCACCACTCCTTGAAATTTTTATCGACGAACTGGGTACCATTATCCGAGACCAGAATGTGTGGTATGCCGAAGCGGCAGACTATATTCTTCCACACGAAGGTCTGAATCCTTTTGCTCGTGAGGTTCGATAATGGCTCAGCTTCGACCCATTTTGTAAAGTAGTCTATAGCAACGACTAAATATCGAAGCTGACCTGGTGCTCGGTCGAACGGACCAACGATGTCGATCCCCCATTGCATGAAAGGCCATGGGCTTTGTAGGCTGCTCAAATCGGTCTGGGGTAGCTTCTTGACCGTGGAATGAAGCGGCACTTTGACACTTTTGCGAGTTCATTGAATCTTGAATAAGGGTGGGCGATAATATCCCGACCTCAACGTCTTCTTTGAAAGAGCCGGAAGCCGATGTGGCTTCCGCAAGATCCTCTATGAATCTCGTTAAGCACGTGGTCGGCTTCTTCCGGTCCAAGACACCTCGGGAGGGTTGAAGGTAAGACTTCCGGTGAGAGAGCCCTCATACACAAGATACTACGGGATTTCACCATCATCTTTTGGCTTCTAGTCGATCCCGAGGTAGTGTGCCAACTTCGGTATGCTTTTAGGCGTCGTCCGGTTTGGTTCACCTCACGAGATAACATCGATGTGGGCGCCTCAATGCTTCCGGAATGAACTTCCTCTCTTGGCGGTTGTCGATGACGAAGCTAATTTATCGAGGATGTCATTTCGGCTATTTTCCTCTCGTGGGATTTGATTATCTTGAAGTACCTAAATGAGGTCGAGATCTCTTTTGCCTTCTCAGTCTTCGCTTCATCCGATCCTCTTTAGCCTCGTATGTGCCTAAGACACGGTTTACCACGACCGAGAATCTCCAATATCCGGACTTTGTCCACTTTCAATTCTTTATGGCGGAGTCCCGAGATCGGTGCCCGTACTCCACTTCGTTGTTGGTGGTCGGGAAGGTAAATCGGAGGGCGTATGTCACCTCTTGCTTATCTGGGCCGAGGAGAAGGATACCCGCTCCGCTACCCGTCTTGCATGAAGCTCCGTCCACGTACATCTGCCAACATCCAGCGGGTGGTGCAAAGTCAGGTTCCTCTGCCGTGAGGGTGGGAGTGACCTCGCTGGTAGAGGCGACCTCGGTGAATTGACCTCCACCAGAAATGCAAGGGCTTGCCCTTTATGGCCGGCACAGGGGAGTATGAGATATCGTGCTCATGAGCTCCAGTGCCCACTTAGCTATTCGCCCAGATGACTCCGGTTTTGATAAGACTTGTCTTAGAGGTAAGTCCGTTAGTACCTGGATGGAATGAGCTTGAAAGTAAGGCCGGAGGCGCCGCTTGGCGTTCACCAAGGCCAGAGCTACCTTCTCGAGGTTGGTGTACCTCGTCTCCGGTCCTTTGAGAGCCCGGCTAATGAAATAGATGGGGAGTTGCCGTCCCATCTCATCTCGCACCAGTACAGCACTGATTGCCTCGTCCGAGGTGGCCAGATATAACGATAGAGTTTCTCCTTGCTTTGGGGCGGATAGTGTCGGCAGGTCGGCGAGATATTCCTTCAGCTGCGCGAAGGCGACCTGGTGTTCTTCCTGCCAGGTGAAATCTGGAGCTCTCCTCAAGATTTTGAAGAAGGGAAGTTGCTTCTCGGCAGCTCGAGATAGGAATCTGCTGAGAGCAGCCAGGCATCCGGTGAGTTTGTGTATTTCACGGATGGTTCTTGGGACCTGCATGTCGAGCACCGTTTTCACCTTGGTATGATTGGCCTTCAGGCCTTCTTGAGATACCCAGCATCCCAAAAATTTACCCGTCTTCACCACGAATGTGCACTTCTGGGGATTGAGCTTGAGGTTGGCCGACCTGAGAAGCTGAAGAATAGTTTCGAGGTCAACAGCGCAGTTCTCAGCTTTTTTACTTTTGACTACTATATCGTCGACATAGACCTCAACGATTTCCCCTATGTGATCTTTGAAGATCGCGTCCACCATCCTTTGGTAGGTAGCTCCAGCGTTTTTCAGACCGAAAGGCATTTTTCGATAGGCAAAGACACCGAAGTCAGTAATGAATGCTGTTTTTGGGGCGTCCTCCGGGCTCATCAGGACTTGGTGGTATCCCTTGTATAAATCCAAGAAACTGAAGATCTCATGCCCCACCAATGCTTCCACTTTCTTGTCAATGTCGGGGAGGGGGTAACAATCCTTTGGGCAGTGTTTATTGAGGTCGGTATAGTCGACACACATACGCCATCCCCCTCCTGGCTTTCGAACTACAACGGGATTAGCCATCCAGGTTGGGTATTTAACCTCGTCTGAGATTTTAGCCTCACAGGTTGGGTTACCTCGTCCCTTATGACTTGACTACGCTCGCGGCAAAACTTCTCTTCTTTTGCGAACGGTTTAGTAGCTTTGATCGATGTTGAGGCGATGGGTTATGAGCTTGGGCGAGACCCGGTCATATCGATGGAGACCATGCAAATACATCTCTATATTCCTTAGAAGTCGCATGACACATTGGCGAATCTTGGTGAACCTTGGGTACCAACCTTGACAACTTTGGAAGGGTCGTCGTCGTATAATGAAGATTCTCGGTCGGATCATCCCGGGTGGCGACTTGGAGGGTTACGTAATTGCTAGGCACGAGGTAAAGCCGCATCTTGGGTTGAGACTCGTAGGCATTCTTTAGCCGCCGTTTGGTCACCCCGAATGCTTAACACTCCCACGGGGTGGGTATTTTAATGGTGAGGTGGTACACGGAGAGGCGGCTCTGTTTGCATCTGACCAATCTCTTCCCGTGATAATGTTGTATGGAGAGGAGCTCGGACCGGGAAAAATTGAATGGCCTTGTAACCGACACAGGGCGCCTACAGAACCGGAAGGGTAATGACACCTTCGGGTTGAACCGCCTCTTGAGTAAAGCTCCATGGCGGGAAGGTGCGGGGTGTACTAATTCCTCCGACATCAAGTTTATCCAGGCAGCTCTGGAATATGATGCTAACGGAGGCTCCGATGTCAATGTAGACCCGATGTACATTCTTGTTACCCACCACGGCTTGTATTGTAATGGCATCCTGGTGAGGCATGATCTTGGGTACTGGGTCGTCTTTGGAGAACACGATGTTCTCTCCATCCCGGAGTCGCTTGTTTTCGGGTCCTCGGGGTCGGCCTCCGAGCTTCATTTCTAAGCGACGACCTCGTCGTACCAACTGGCAGTCCGGTTATAGCGTAAACCTGCTCCATTGCATTGGGACCTTCGTCCTCGTCATCTTCAGGTCGGGTTGCCGTTGAGGTCGGTCCGCAATTGTTACCACCTCCATTTTTCCCTCTGCGCTTTTTATTACCCGGCCAGTCGGCCGGTGTACTTCTTCAGCGCTCCTTCCTTGACGAGCTCGTCAATCTGTGAGCTCAAGGACTTGCAATCTTCTGTATCGTGACCGTACCCCTGGTGGTAGTCACAATACTTTCCCGTTGACTTTTTTTTGGATCCTCCTTTCATAGGAGGAGGTTTTGGAAAGAGCTCAGTGTGAAGCTCAAATATTTCCGCCCTGGATTTGAATAGAGGGCGCTCGTTATTACCAGGGTTTGGCCGAGGTCCCAGCCTTGATTCTACTGGCCCCTTTTTTATTCTTTCGAACGCACTTGGCGTTGAGCACCTCGGCCGATCCTCTGGCTTTCTTCTCTCAGTCCGCTGCTCATCCCAGATCTCTCTCTTCTTCCGGTCCGACTCATCCCCTTTGACAAAGTTGTCAACCAAAGTCCAAAGACGACTAGCTGTCTTCGGCTGTTCGCGGGTGATCTCCTTATTCAGAGCTCCAGGTCGGATCCCATTCTTGAATGCGTTGATGATGTAGAGATCGTTACTCTCATCTATTTTAAGGGATTCCATGATGAATCTGGAGACGAAATTCGATATTGTTTCGTCCCGCCCTTGGCGGATTGTAAGCGATCGGATGAAGGTTGTTGAGGCGGCATCTTTGGTAAAAGCGCCATTTGAACGATCCATGAGGTCTTTGAAGCAATGGATGTTTGTTACGGCGGCGAGTGAACCAACGTCGGCGTTGGATATCGACACCTCGGAAAGACCTTACACATATGGAAATCTTCCATCCTCGATTCGCCATGTTGGTGGTATAGGCAAATAAGAAGTCGGAAGGATCTCCAGGCCATCGTATGCGGCAATATTCGAGCTCGGTATCGCTGTGGCGGGGTGTATCGAATCTCCTTGAAAATGAGAGATAATTCGTCCGTGTCGGT
Organism: Salvia rosmarinus; assembly: GCA_036937905.1. Classification (NCBI taxonomy): domain Eukaryota; kingdom Viridiplantae; phylum Streptophyta; class Magnoliopsida; order Lamiales; family Lamiaceae; genus Salvia; species Salvia rosmarinus. The sequence continues at coordinate 13,899,152 of CM072819.1, forward strand.
CGAATCCGGGGAGCTCGTTACCATCCCTCTCCGGGGGAGTGGGAGATCGATAACGGCGTCTGTCGTCTCTTCGAGGGGGAGTTCGACTTCGTCTTTCCTCCCTTCTTTCCCGTCCATTCACATGGGTATCACGTCGAGGTGGAGAACGGCTCCGCGGAGGGTACGAGGGCGAATGAACCCTGGTATCGGGGCGATCATTATGCTGCGGTGAACGTTGATTATTTCGGAGAGGTAAGCGACCTCGATTGCCTGTAATCACCACTTCGGGCACTCTTGAGGGGCCCGCTCCGTTTGTCCTCTGGTTGAGGAAACTCTGGAATTGATTGAGGTTGGCATTGAGGAACTCGGACCTTTGCTCGACCGAGGACCTCGTGGGAGTGGTGAACCTCCATTCACCGTCGAGGTCGGCGTCTTCCTCTTCGTTGGGCGGCGATCACGGGGTTATGGAAGCATTCTCCATGTAACCTCGGTGTGTGACCACCGGTGGCGTCCGCAATCCCTTTCCCGGCGTTGTGTGACCACCGATCGTCCTGCACACGATTGTTACCGATATCGCTGGCGATCTAGCGTTTGCGTGTCCTTGCCATTAGATTGTAGAAAAACACGACTTTTGTTCAAGAGTGTTCCCACAGACGGCGCCAATGATAAATCTAGTATGCGAGATTTATGAAAACGATAAAGAACACGAGAGACTTTTACGTGGTTCGATCGAGAATAAGATCTCGTCCACGGAGGAGATGATCCTCAAGATGTTTACTATAATTCGATTACGACAAGTATCTCCAAGAGCTCTAGTATTGATAATTTGCTAACCCTTTAACTTCAATCTAACTCCTATTTATACACAAACGTAAACCTTGTCACGAATCCCTTGATTGGCGGGCTCATGATTCTCCTATAACTGACCATGATCTCCACCATTATTACCCATGATTTCTACCGTTACCTCATTACCGTTACCCATAATTAGGGTTTAGGGATCGTCATTTAGGCGTAACCGAGTAGGGCAACATTAGGTTAGGCCCAGCTCGTTTGGGGCCTGCTATTGGGCCTGAGAGGTTGGGCCATATCCTATCAATGTGCGAGTGCGAATACGATGATTCATTCAAGATTGTTTGGGGTCTACTTTCCTCGTTTGGTTGCTTACATAGCCGCTTTACCCGATCGAGATCCCTTATATTTTATGTTACATTTCATATTTTAATTTTATATAGTGTTTGATAATGATAATGGTAAATTATGAGATGTATGATGCCATATGAACTTTGTATATATTTACCAAATTGTGTTGTAATGCATTATCCAACCAAACTCTAAACTGTCAAATCTGATCCTGCCCGGAAGTGGGCGGGCTATAACATATCTGTCTATAGTCCTAGCCGATAAAATGGAGGCCCAATAACAAATAAGGCTTGCTTCTGCGTGTTAGCTCGAACCATCCCGTACGGCGGGCTGAAGCTACGGTTTTGGGTTTGAAAATCATAATGGCCAGACGGGTCAGGCCTCTTTGACATCTCTACCCAACTCGATCAAATTAAAATTTTTACAAAATCACCAACAAATGTTCAGCCCTGATTTAATAACACGAACATATGGAAAATAAATGTTATTAGTTAGACTAATTTATAAGAACTATGAACTAGATCAAATAATATAACAGTAATATTCTTGAGCAATTAATTGGGTTGCTAATCCTAGTCGTCTCCCTTTTAGGTAATCCAACTTCAGATGTACTTAAACAAATTATATTACCAGTTATCATATGCCACAACTTTTAAATCTAATCGTTTCATAAAATGGAGAAAAAAGATACATGGGTTGCTTAATGTAGGCCCAATAAAAACTTTAGGCCCAGGCCTCTTTCCAGACATACCACCCCGCTATCTAAAACTGTACAATAAGATTTTAATTTTGGTTCAAATAATTCTTTATTAAAGACTTAATTACAAAAGATACTACAAAATTTTAACTAACGTTTTTTCTTTGTCTACTCGACTATTAAATACCAATTTCATAATATTTTTAGCAATTTAATATAATTACTCAAAATTGAACGGCACTTGCCCCGACTCTTTATTCTTTTCAATTACACAGTATCGATTACTAGTTTAAAATAAAATTGAGTCAATATGAGGAACTAGATTATATGAGATCACAGTAATTTTTTAGTAACTGAGATTCGACCCTTTTCTTGTTTGTTTTTTTGGATATAGACTTTTAAAATTCATATGCCATTATGCATCTAATTTCGATTACGTTTCTCTCAATTATACATCTTATAATTTACTTCATAAATAAAATTTATGCTAGCTTCCTTCGCGTATTAACAAATAGAAAGACATATATATAATATTAAAAACAACTATCTAACACCGTTACTAGGGATGTCGATCAGGCCAACTCGCTCGGGTTCGGGTCAATCCATTCAAGTTGTCGAGTTAATCGGGTTAACATTTTTTTCGAATTAGAAATGTTCAATCCTAACCCTAAACTCTCGGGTTTCGAGCTAACCCATCGGGTCAATCGGGCTAAAAAGCTTAGGAAAAAATAAAATATATATATATATATATATATATATATTTTATTGATAATGATATATTTATAACAATTATTTTATATTAAGCGTAAGAGTACAAAGAAGTGAAAATAAGTATAACTTTTGAATATTAAACCATAATACATTCCAAAAGTTTTTTTTTTAATCTTATTATACTAACTTTCAAGAGAAAATAATGAAATTTGAAAATAGTGCTCATAACTAATTTCTTTTTTTTAATATGCTTTAATATTCATATTCCATATAACTAAATGATCTTTAATAATATGATACAATTATAACGGTTAAAACTTATATCTTTAAAAATTTAATAAGTTAATTCAATATAGTACCATTTAAATTATATTACAATTTTAAAATAGAAAATAATGCTCACAACTAAATTCTTTTTTAAATGTCTGAATATTCATATTCCATAATAGTTTATTCACTATTTAATAATTATTTAATAAGTTAATTCACTATAATATCAATTAAAATTTACAACTTGAAAAAAATTATTAATTTAATTCACTATAAGTAACTAAATAAACAATCTATAATTGCTATAAAGTTTAAAATAATTAAACATGAAAAGTAAATTGTATCAATGTATATATCTAAAAATAATATTGGGATATAAAAGTCATATATTGATTCTCACTACTGATCCATCATGAATTTCAAATTTAAATTCAACCTAAATTGAGAAATAAATATACAATCTTAAATAAGATTAACAACAAGACTTAAATTTTTGAAATGAAGAATTTTGAATTTCTAACTATTAGATAAAGGAAAAAATAAAGAAAAGAAAATGATTTTTTCCGGCCCGTTGGGCTGAACCGCAATCCGAACGGGCCAGCCCGATTAACCCACCGACCTGAATGGACTGGTCTGAATAACCCGATTTTATATTCGGGTTACGATTTTATAGTCCAAGCCTATAATTTTATCGAATTATTCGGGTCAGCCCATGGATTTTGATCCATATTGATATCCCTAACCGTTACAGTATTATCTCATTTCATGAACTGCTTCCCGCCAGCTTAATTTTTTTTATTATAGATTACAATAATCTCTTCTTTATTCGCAGCAGAGATTAATCACAGTATTGCATCAGATTCTAAAATGCAGATCACAATGAGTTTAATGCAGATTAAGATATTACTGAAATGACCCATAATTTTTTCAAACCGATTACAGTTGAAGCAACTGCTATATCACTGGGCATCGACAGCCAATTGGCTGTTTGAGGCGGAATTGCGTTTTACATCAATCGCATAAAATTTGAAATTTTATATCTTTTTGAGTCTCGTATTAGACTCGGAATTGGCGGAGGAAGGCAATTTTATGGCGACGAATTCGACGAGCGCCGCCCTTCTGCCGATCAACGTAACTGATTCGTCGGTGGAAGCGGACGAGAAGCAGCTGAAAGCCTCCACCATCTCTAAGGCAGGCGCTTATGCCGCCATCTCTTATATGGCCTGCGCCGGTAATTTCGTTAGATTTTTTGTTCTATTATTTCCGCTTAATTTGATGACTTGAATGTGATATGTGTTGTATGGTGATGAGGTTGAGCTGGAAATGTTTGGAGTTCTTTTCGTATGAAGTTTGTGTTTTTTTTTTCAATCGAGATCAGTTTTTTGGCAGGTTGATGAAGTTTCTTTATGTTTTTTTCATTTTCTTTTTATGTTAGAGATTGGAGTTTGTGTCGCTCTAGGTGTGATGGAGGATGATGAAATGCAAAATTTGACAATAAAAAGGAAAAAGATGATCATCTTTTATCCATTATGATGTTTAGGATTTTGTTATGTTCCTAGTTTGGAATGATTTGATTTGTTTCTTAATGAGTCCATATTGTGACTTCACCTCTCCAAACTAGTTTGTTCATGATAATGCTTAGCCAATTTGAAATTGTGAACATTGATTAGACCTCAAAGGAAATCGACTCCTTTGTAATGATTATTGTTAAGATTGATAAATTACAATAGCTTGCCTGCTATGGCCATCTAGTACGGAATTTTATATTCCAAAAGTATTCAAGCCTCCTTGATTTTCACTATGCGAATGCACTAACGGAAACGTGGTCTTGAATTCGATTTTGCAGTGCTCTTGGTGATGTTCAACAAAGCTGCTCTTTCGTCATACAGCTTCCCTTGTGCTAATGTCATTACCCTTTGCCAGGTATTATAAATCGCTCGTTTTTGGTAATGGCTTTGTTACTTTCCTAGTTTGTTCAAAGATTGATTGAATTTTCAGACTATTCTCTTTGGTGTATCTGCTGCAGATGATATCTTCATGCTGTTTTCTTTATGCACTAAGGCGCTTAAAGCTTATATCTTTTAATGCAACTGAATCTGGAGTGATACCTGATAATTTCAGAACACTGGTATCGATAAAGAAATTGATCTACACTTCACCTCTTGCTCTGACATATTTATTTTACATGGTAATACCATTTCCCAGTCATAACTTGTTAGTTTCTTAATTGGAAACAAGAAAAAGAGTTGTTCACATTCTGTCTTTGTTTCTTTGAAAGCTAGCCTCCATGGAGGCTGTTCGGGGAGTAAATGTACCAATGTATACAACCATAAGGAGAACTACAGTTGCCTTTACAATGATGATTGAGTTCATCTTTGTGGGGCAGAGTTATAGTCGTCCCGTTCTTGGAAGGTAAACATCCTATAATTCGACTAATGCTTTTCACACATGAGTGCACTTTTTCACTAGCAGGGCCTCATATATTGTATTCGTATACTCCTTTTTACAATCTTAAAGCAATAAATTGATTCACATAACATATACATAAAACCAGAAAGAAAATCTGCACCAGTAGCCTTATTTTCCTTGCATTGCTCCCTTTTTATTCTCCACGTCTTTATAACCTCTTTATCATCAGTAGATCTCCTTCAGTCACAGCAGTTCTTGAAGTCATATGGTTGCGTCACTTGTCTGTTTGATGAATAATTTAGGTTTTGCCAGTGTGGCATTAATTCTGTTAGGTGCTTTTGTTGCGGGAGCCCATGACATGGCGTTCGACCCCCATGGCTATCTAGTGGTTGTGTTAGCCAACATCTCAACGGCAGTGTACCTCACAACCATAGCTCGCATAGGTACTGCTTCTTTCTTCTTTGTCACCTTGTATTATCTGCTGCTTCATTCTTGGCGTCGGCTTTGCTGATACTGCATTTACGCAGGGAAATCTAGTGGTCTGAACAGCTTTGGCCTCATGTGGTGCAATGGTGCATAACCACACCTTTGTATTTTCCCTCTTTTAGATGTTTATTTACCATTTGTTTGTCTACAAGTTGTAATTTTTACTTATATTCTGATAGTGATACAGGAATTTTGTGTGGACCAGTTTTACTGATCTGGACCTTTGTACAAGGTGACATTGAGACAACAATGAATTTCCAGTATTTGCTTTCTCCGGAATTCCTGGTAATATTTTATGACTAGCTTATCCTTGATCTGGTCCATCAATTAAACACATTATCATATTATTTCTCCATATAATTTTTCTTAATTGAAATGGTTGGTGTGAGATGTGAAACCACAGAGAACATTGATACAGTTATTTTGATCATCACAGCACACAGTTGCATGTTCATTTCTACTGTTTTCTTTTAGTTTGCACAAACTTATTATGCTGTTGATCTGATGATGTACCTTATCATGATAAGGCGTAGTTTATTGATTCTACTGTTTCAATGGTCGTTACTGTAGTGACATGATTGTGTAGAGAATGCACATTGAGAAAGATTCAGGGGCATCTCACTGTCCTATTAAGTACGGAAAGGTGGATCAGCATATTGTACTGCTATCTTGGCTTTCGCGTTCTGAAATTTTTAGCGATGCAAACATTCATTTTCGATTTGTGGTTACCCTTTGCAATCCAACTCCTCTGGTTTCAGGCTGTACTGCTTTTTTCTTGCATATTGGCATTCTTCCTCAACTACACCGTATTCCTCAACACAACTCTCAATTCTGCTCTCACGCAGACAATCTGTGGTAACTTGAAGGTTAGTTCCAAACTTATTGGCTCTTAATTAATGTTGTTTAGTTCGTTGTAGTTATGGTTAATGCAATCTAGCTTAGTCAAATATAATAGTGATGCTGATGCATGATGAATTTCACAAATAAAAGTGGTAGAAGACAAATCTGTCATTCTTGATTCATTTTGCAATTGAGTGATGAAAATCATGCAGTCAACTCAACTATGATAGCTCTCCATTATCACATTTTTACCACTGTTCGAATTGCTGCACATTATGTGGTGGAGCTCATCCACAGTTAGCTCTTACACACTGTGCTAAACTACATCTTTTCCTATAATGTAGGACTTCTTCACCATAGCCTTAGGGTGGGGGATTTTTGGTGGTCTGGCGTTTGATTTAGTAAGTGCCATCTCCATTCACTTACATCGGTCTCTCTAATAGCTCAGTTTATCCTTACATGAAACCCCCCGTTGCAGCTGAATGTGACCGGGCAGCTCCTCTGCTTCGTTGGCTCGGGAATGTATGCCTATTACAAGCTCACTGGGAAGTGACACTGATCACTCATCAAATTCTTGAAATCTTTACTGTATTATCTAGGACTCCACTAAATCTTTGGATAAGAGAGAATATTGCTATATCTGCTTGATGATATATATAGCGAACTTCTTTACATGTATGGGAAGGATTTTCAGTTGATCTGTAGTTGCCAAGTCTTTTTTTTTTAAACTATACTTTTGATAGCGGTGTGGTGCTTGTTGACGACGTAGCAGAAATTTTGGCCCTATGTCTTTTCATGTATCATTTCATTGCTTATTGCTTTGTCTGTTTTCTGGATAAGAATAAATCTAGCTGTTCTATCGATTTTTAAATTGCAGTAATTTTTTAAACTTTAAATGTCTAATTATTTTCCGTTTAATACTTGTGTTCTAAAAATTTGTTTGGTTTAATCATTGAATCCCGGTTCAAACATTATTGTACCCACAATTTTCTTTTGATTGCTTTATTTTATTTGTATTTGATTTAAGTTTTTAACGTAAAAGGATGAAATATATCCCGAACTATCAATATTTTATCCTAAATTATTGATCTTGATCAATTAATACCAAAAATACTGAAAATTAAAGCTGGCAAAAGAAATCCGGTTTGGCCTGCCGCACGGTTTTGGACTGGTTTGGGCCTCAACATTTTAGTCCATAATAATTTCTATCTTGGCCCACCCCATCCAAAGTGATCAAAAGCCCGATGGGCTCAGCCCGTCCCAATCTATTGCCGCTCCACTAAAAAGTTATAAAAATTTATCTCTGGATAAATTTTTCGATGCCTTAAAGTTGAGCAGTATCGTTGGGAATTTGACTTGGCTTTTTATTATGGAAATCCAGCAACGAGTAATTTTTTTCAAATCACATTTGATTATTTAACTTTTTATTATGAAGGGTTAATTTCTTGATAGATGATCTATAATTCGTAGTGTGTCAAGTATTAGCTGTTTTTTAATGGCAGGGCAAAAAATTGATGTAATTATTGGATTAAGTTTGGACAGTAGTTGCAGCCTTTATTTGGGCCTATTTAAGGTTAGCCCAATGAAAGAGGTGTGGCCCATACTCGTTATTTGCAAAAAAGGCGGTGTTAACCAAATTAACCGTCATCATTCCGCGAAGAGAGAGAGAGAGAGAAAAGGGGGGAAACAAAAGGGAAAAACGAAAGAAGAGCGAGAGCCAAATTATATTCGATTCTATTCTCATTTCTCTCTTTCTGTATAGAATCTCTCTCGACACAAGCCATACCCTACCTCCAAATTTGCGCCAAGGAATCGCAGAAATAACTAGCACGACCTTGATCCTCGAGAGGGAGCGACGAGGAGATGTATAAATGGTGGCTTCATGATTGATAATATTCGATTCCTACGTTTACCCATTGTTTTGCGGCATTTTGAGATGATGCAGATTGTGGAGAGCGGGAGCGATCACTATAAGCCTCGATTCTCGAATGGATCGATGATGTGCTTGCCGAGACGGAGCGTTTCTTACAATAGGCTTCAGCAGCCGTCTCTCCGCCTCATTGTTCTCAAATTGGACGGCTCCTCTTTTGGTATGTTTCGACTTTAGTCGTAGATCTGTTTCAACGCTATAGAAAATGTACTGAAATGAGATTTTATTTTGAAGGAGTTGAGGTGAGTAAGATGGGGACAGTTGGGGAACTGAAGCGGGCTGTGGAAGCAGCCTTTGATCATTGCCAAAGGAGGGCCTGGAAGAATTTCTTGGTAATGAGCTTTCACCTTCAAAGTATGTGCATATATCTAGCTTTTTCCGTGTTGAAGATCTTAATTTCTTTGGTGTTAATGTCTATTAGCAGCTAATGATTGTATTTCTATTAATGTCTGTTTGGTTCTAGTGGCATTGTAGTCTGTCTCCTTAAAACTTTAGTTGTTACTGGTGATTTTTGCTAGAACTTGGACTTGTAAATATTTTATCAAGGAAATTTATGCCTTGGTACTATATCGATTATCGAATTGTTTTCAGCTTTAACTTTCTGTTGTTGGAACTTAACTTCTTCTACATGAATTGTAGCTAAGTTTGTTCTGATAATGTGAAGAAGATAGGACTGAAGAATAGATTTTCTGTTATTTTAACTTGTTTTTCAATGATATTATACTGTCCTTTCTGATGCAGATGGAATTTTGAACTTTTATGCAGGGAACATGTATGGGGACAGTTTTGCCTTAGTCATGAAGGCGAGATGTTATTGAATCACAGAGATTATATCAGCATGCTGGGAATTAAGGATGGTGATCAGGTTGGTTATAGTTTTGGATTATATGTGACTGTTGCCTCTGAGTAGACATTTTCGTATATTAAAAGAAATTCAAGATTTCTGAAGATCGACAGGTTAGTGTCGTAGTGCAACTTGCACAAAGATCTTGCAGATGCTTTAGTACTTGCAATTAGCCTTACATAAGAGTGAACCAAAAGTAAACTCTATATGAACATATCTACTAGCTGTTAACCCTTTTGGTTTGATTGTAGTTGTGTGTGTGAGTGAAAGAGAACATGATATATAGGTCTTCCAAGGAATGGTGGCCTTTGAGAAAACAATGAAGTGTCAGGATTTTCGAAGGAAGATGAAGTGACTATCTTTGTTTTGCTGATGCTCTCTTTTCCTCACCACAAAAGTTCCTTATGTTGGTTAACATCTTTGTACCAGAAATATGATGTTGCACTTTGTCTTCTGCTTAGTAATTTTCATTTTTTTCTTTCTTTATTGGACTTTCAGCTACAGTTTACTCATCGTGCTTCAAGTACCAATAATTTCATAAAGATAAAATCAAAGGAGCACACACTGATGTGGATGATTTACCCCACAAGTAAGTTAATCATATTTTGCATCTCCTATATTTGAGATCATAAGTAGCTATATCTCAAGCATGTTAGCATCCAAATAAATCTTTGAAGCCATAAATAAAGGCACAAAATCTCATATTACATAACCATGTGAACTTAATTTACAGTAAGGTTGAACACAAAATAGAGAGAAAGAAAACTGCATTCGGAAGAGATCATGGAGGAGAACCAAGATGCTCATTGGGATTTAGAAGATGATGTTGTTTCAAAACGAGATCACCGGTTAAGTCTCTTACTAAAAGGGTGGTTTCCATATCGCAAATTCAGTAGCTCCAGCTCCAGCTCCAGCTCCAGCTCCCGCATGAGGCTTGCAGAGAGAGGCTGCTCATCAAGATCTTCGCGCAGCATGCTAGGAAGTTTCAAGAATTGCTTGAGGTTTTCAGGCAGTAAGTATGAATCACGGAGGTTGACTTGGAAAATCAAGTGAAAAAATCTCATTATGGGACTGATCAAACTGATCCAGTTTCAGTTGGAAGTTAACTTCAGTTTTAAGCCATAAATAGTTGGGAAATTACCCATCGAAGGAAGCTTTGGTTTTACAGCTATTGATGCACAAGTGAGGTGAGAAATAAGATGTTTGATGCTTCATCCTTGTTACTTGTTAGATTAGGAAAGTTTTGTGGAATTAGCTTATTGGTTTGTTGAAGGCTGGAATTGTGTCTTTGTTGAATAAGGAATTATTGATAACTGCATTTAGGTTTTGGTTGATTTATTTGAGATATGATTCTCTTTCGTATTTTAGTATATCATTTCTCCTATTGCATTCGTGGACTATGGATACGGGACAATACTAAGGTTTTGAAATTTAAAGTTATCTAAAACAGAAATATATAACATAATATTTGACAATTCTAAATCCTTAGACTTTTCATATGTCATCCATCTTATAACTATGCAACAAATAATGACACACAAATCAACAATAGAGGATATTATTTGTTTAACCGTGCATACGATAAACAACGATGATACTTAATACTCGTATTTTTTTTTTTGTCAATTAATACAGAAATTTTAAAGGCTGCGTCACGGTGGACTCGAACCCGAGACCTTTGGCCTCGGGCATTAACCACTCTACCACTAGGCCAACACACACACACAAAATGGAAGATAATACTCGTATTATCTGTAATTAAAGATGTTATCGAATCAAATCGAGGATGGAGCTAATTTATCATTTTCTTTCTATTCTTTGAAACTTGGTGTCTCTAGTTATATTTTAGCAACTGCAGTTAATCTATTTAGGAATAATAACAATACTCGTAAATTTGACAAAAATGCCAAACATAATTTAATTCCATATTGCAAATGTGACAACTGAATTAGGCTAATAGTAAACAACAAATTAGCTAAATTTATTATAACGAATAGATTAAGGGAATCATGTTTACTTTTGTACTTTCTGCACTACCTTTTAAATCCAATTCTACAACTCTAATATTTGTTTGAGGTTGCTAGTTACAATGTATTCATGTTTTTGTATTGAACGGCATTTTTAATATATGGAATGTAATGTATATTAGTAATAATAAAAACAAAATGTAATCCAAAGCTGAAATAAAATAAAGAGATTCAATATTATTATTATTATTTTGTATTTAATGACGTCAGAAATGTATAAATCGAATTCTAGCGATGGTGGACTTCCGTAAATGTAAAACCTTTTTATTGCCAGCTTAACTCAAGAAATTAGAAATATCAGAAATTTAGAGTAGTAGAGTAGCACATGTTACTGAATGGAACGAATGAATTGGTCAATAGTTTTGTTTGTTTGGTTTAAATAAGTTACAATGACTTGCAAATTGTCTTTTTAATAAAAGCTAAACAAAAGCTGAAGATTTTCTTACTTCCAAGTTTCTTGTACGCATCGAAAGGGCGATTAGTTTAGATAATCTCCAATACTCAATACTAAACTTAACTTCATTTTGCAGTAATTATCACATCAAACAATAATTCGTCTCCAATACATAAACTCAAATTCTAACTCAAAAGAATATTCTATATATATATATATTCCTTCTCATACCACTTTTTATACTTTTGCAAAAGAAACCTTTATATTTTTTAATATTACACATTAAATCCATTTTTTCTTTTCAATAAATAATTTAATACGAAATGAGCTAGTATTAAATAATTTGGTTATAAATAAATAAAGATAACTAAATTACCTATTCCAATAAGAGAAAACTACATAAATCGGTTTAATGATTGTAATAAATCAATCTCTACTATTATTATTTATTATCTATGAATTAATAATTGCTATATAAATATAATTCATATTAAATAAATTGATTATAAATAAATAAAAAAAACTAAATTACCTATTCAAATAAGAGAAAATTACATAACTTGATTTAATGATCGTAATAAATCAATAACAAATATAAAAACAAGATAACCGACTTTTACAATTCAATTTAAAGTGAACAACCAACTAATATGCAAAAGCCATGGAACCCATTTTTAACAAAGCCCAAACCAATTAATATATGAATGCTCTAATTATTTTTAATGGTCTCTCCTGGCCACTGTTCTTTACTCTTTTTTCTTTTTCTGATATACCAAACACATATCAATATTCAAAATAGCAGATGAGTTATTCTATAATATCATCAAAATAAAAAGTGAGATGTGTCAAACTATAGTACAAACGCATATTTGAGTTTGAAGGAGAAAGACATCAAAACTCATTTTGAATTTGAATTGCAGGTACGTTGAGAAAGAATATCAACTGTATTTCAGTTGGATTGGAGATGGACTTAGGATGTATAATTGAGAAAGTAATTGTGATAATAATAATTAGGAAAAGGATGCTATATGTGTGTGTGTATTTATATATTAATTGCTATCTATTATTTTTTGAAATTTAGGTCCAAAAAATAGGTAAGGAATTTGACATGAACACAGTAAATAATATCGAAATTGTTAAATTTTCTACCTTAAATATTAAATACACAAAGTTAGATTTTCATTTTTTTGGAGGAGAAAAGTTAAATTGTTATTGAAACTACTGAGATTGCAATATATTAATTATAATTAACATGTTAAAGAAAATAGGACTATAAATTGGCACTGGCCTAATAACAAACCTATTTTAATGGAAAAATAATACCACTAATGATTATCCCCAAACAAAAAGAAAAAAGAATGAATTTTGTATCAACTTTATCCACTTGAAATTTGACGATTTACTTTGCACAAATTAGAAATTGTTTTTAGAGAAAGACGACAAGTTCTTCTGTGTATAAAAAAGAAATAAAGAGAGAGAGAGTATTTTTTTTGAAAAGAGAGAAAAAAATATTAAAAACGTAAACAACGGTGGCGTACGTAAGAAAGCCACATCGTTTCAATTGAGATGACTCTCTCTCTCTCTCTCTCTCTCTCAACTCATATTCTATTTAGTTCTGTTTCACTTTCTTCTCTCTTCCCCACTCTTTACTTTTCCATAACTCGTATATATTGGTTGAATTATCATCACCGAAATCATGAAATGATCGCTCAATACTCATACTTACTTTAATTCGTCGAGATTACTGTGTTTGCTTCTTCCCCAATCGATATATTTTCTTTTTGTTACACAATTTTTCTTCATCTCCAACTACTCAGTAAGTTTTCTGTTATATTTTTTGCTTCTGCTTCGGCATATAGATTTGTGTGCTTTTTGTGTTTGTTTTGACTTGTTTCATTGGTCGGTGCTGAGCTAATTTGGCTAAGGAATGAAAAACGGGATTACTGGTTTGTTCATTCTTTTTTTTCTTTGTTGTTGGATAGTGATTATACGTTCATAAACATAATTTCTGGGTAAAAACTAATCTTTATGGCTTTTTGAAGATTTGGTTCATATCGAGCGTGGGATTTTGTTGTTTCAGATATGAAGAGTGTGATTATGATGTTCTTTATGTGGGATGTAACTAGGATTGAAATTTTGGATTGAGGAATTGGGTTGGGGTTGTTTCTCTCTCACTAGAAAATTCTATCTCTAGCAGCACATAGCTTTTCTTTTTAAAAATTGATGAATTATGTGTTTGATTATGAAAGCATTGTATGAATCATGTGGATTGATGTTTTCTTGGTGTAATTTTGAGCACATTTTTTTGTGGTTGGTTGGTCTCTGTGAATGACTTTGTCGTGGGATCATAGGAAAATGGCAGGAAAAGTTGTTGCTAATAGGCCTGGGCCGTTGTTTGATTTTGTGATGGTTGATGGTGACTCTGGTGATGTTAGCACATTAACTGCATCATCTCACCAGATGACCCCATTTGTTGATCCAACGACGATTAAGCTCAGGCACCGGATTGGAAGAGGGGCGTTTGGTGACGTTTGGCTAGCCACTCATCATCGTTCGTCTGAGGACCGTGATGAGTATCACGAAGTTGCTGTGAAGATGCTGCACCCGGTCAAAGAGGAAAATATTAAGGATGTCTTGAATAGATTGAGTGATTTGATTTTTAAGTGTCAGGGGTTAGATACGGTCTGTTGGCTCTATGGACTTTCGGTTATCAATAAGAGAGTGAGTTTTCTGATTGAGCTTTTGCTATATTGTTCGGACTCATAGTGGAAAAGGGGTGATGAAGTTGTAGAATCTAAAGGATTACATTGTTTTGTTCTTGTAGATATGCATTCTTATGCAATTCTACGAGGGCTCAGTCGGAGACAAGATGGCTCGCCTCAATGGGGGGAAGCTGTCGCTTGGAGATGTTCTGAGGTGATGTTCATGTTGATTTCAGGAAGACGTGTTGTTAGGATTTTGGACTTGTTTGTGAGTACTTACTTCCGCTGTGATGTGTTCACAGGTATGGAGTGGATCTGGCTCAGGGAATAATGGACCTGCATGCGAAAGGGATCCTTATACTCAACCTCAAACCTTATAATTTCCTGTTGAATAGAAACGACGGGCAATTGTTGGGATATAGGTATCCCTATGTGTTGTTAGGGATTCCATTACCCAGCACGGACATGGCTCAAGACTTGGCACTCCGACCTATATGGCTCCGGAACAATGGCAGCCAAGTAAGAGGTCCGATATCTGTTGAGACTGATTCGTGGGGATTTGGTTGCGATATCTTGGAGATGTTAACTGGGATACAGCCGTGGAGTGGTAAATCGGTTGAGGAAATATACAAATTAGTCGTAACAAAGCAAGAAAAACCTCATATTCCAGTGGCCTTCCTCCTGCAATCGAGAATGTCATTTTCGGTTGTTTTGAGTATGACTTGAGCCGCCTGTGATGGCGATATATTACATGCTTTCAAGAGGTATACTTTCTCGTCTGTTGATGCAAGTTTCAAGTTTATATCTCAAAAGCATCTAATAGTCGTTCTCATCTGGTCCATATTGAGACACGAACGTGTTAACCAACACATGATCGTATTATCATTTTGTTCACTTTCATATACATCTGCTATGGACTTATAAATGTATTTGCAGTTCTCAGAATGCAGTTTCTGAGGATGGAAGCTGGACAAGTCTTGGAAGTAGAATGATCAGAGACAAACCGGGTGGCAATGGGTATACAGAGTGGTTCCTTGCAAAGGATCACCTGCAAGTCGGTGATGTGGTCCGGTCTCGGAAAGCCCCAAACTCGTGCAGCCCCAAAAATATGGATGTGCCGGAAGGGGCTGTGGTGGGTTTGGAACGGGATACAGATCAAGATGGATATGTTTTGGTGAGGGTGCATGGAGTTCATGATCCTATCTGAGTTCTCGTTTCTACATTGGAACGCGTCACATTTGGCTTGGCTGCAGGCGACTGGGTTCGTCTGAAGAAAGAAGAGAAGAAGCACTCACCCGTTGGCGTCCTTCATTCAGTAAACCGTGATGGAAGTGTAGCTGTCGCATTTATAGGACTAGAGACGTTATGGAAGGGTGAGTATTCGCAGTTTGAGATGGCAAAACCTTACTGTGTAGGGCAGTTCGTGAAGCTCAAGTCGAGCGTCTTTAGCCCGTGGTTTGATTGGCCTCGTAGAAGAGGGGGTGATTGGGCGACTGGCAGGATTTGTCAAGTTCTGCCAAATGGGTGCCTTGTTGTCAAGTTTCCTGGCCGGCTGAGCATAGGTAAAGAGGACATGAGTTTCCTCGGTGATCCGGCCGAAGCCGAGCTCGTCTCATTCGAGACTTCCCCTGGGTTGGTGAAGAAGTATCAACATCTAGAGGACTTTCACTGGGCCGTGAGGCCGCTATTGATCGCGTTGGGGTTGTTTACGGCCATGAAGATGGGACTTTTCGTTGGCAAGAAAATTGGGAGAGGCGGTTGAAGGAAAGAATCCTCTTTCCCAAAATGATGTTCAGAAAGGCGATGGCGGCCAGGGCGCTAGTGACGGCAACGGCAATGTGGCGTGGCGTCCGCGAAGGTAACTAACATTTTCAGGTGATGTTCTTTATCAAAACCAACTGTGAAATCTAGTAATTTGCGTAGTAGTTGTACATGAACAGGAAAGGAAGCAAAGTTGATGAGTTGGAAAGCATCAATTCTCTCTCTAAAGTAGCAATATAGGAACTCGACTTTTGTTTGTGTAAAATATATTTGTGGACGGATGGCTTTTTCTTTCCTTACCTTAATTATTCTTGCTTTACTTTTTTTTGGGTCAATTAATACAGAAATTTTAAAGGCTGCGTCACGGTGGACTCGAACCCGAGACATTTGGCCTCGTTGCATTAACCACTCTACCACTAGGTCAACACACACACACACAATTATTCTTGCTTTACATTGTCGTCCAATGTTGGTTGTTAAATCATAGCCAAATTCATATCTACCAATGTGGGTAAAGCTTTTGGCTTTCAAACAACGATAGCAACCACCAACCTATTCCAAGGCCAGCACGTGCCCTAAATCTTCATCCATTGAGAAACATTCCGTGATTTACGCAACTTTTAAAATGGAGTTCAAGTTTTGAAGAGTCATTCACAAATCACAATTCATTACCAAGAAACTTCAAAATGCACAAGGCAAAGACAAAACCTAATACAAATTACATTCCCCCGAAAGGAAAGGCAAACATCTGGAATTTCTGTATGTGGTACATTAACAGCCCAAGTATAATTAATCAAAAGAATGCAGGAAAAAGAGTACAAAATTTTTAGAAAACCCACACAGTTTACAAGATACATTGAGCAAACATGTTCCCACTCATATAAAAAAAATGGGTTAGACATCAAGCCTCTATAAAGTCAAGAAATTCAAACAGCTTCCATTGGTTTTCCACCAACACTTGCCTCTTTCTGAGTTAAACACAGAAGCCGAAAAACTTCGTCTTTAACTTCCACTGGACATTCCTCGTCAGAGTCATCGTCCTGCTTGCAAAGGCTGATATCGCTCTCAGCCTCGACGCTCCGACCAGCATTCTGCAGAAGCTGCCTACTCAATTCCGTAATTCTCTCTAGTGCACTTGTTGCAGCTTCGACTTCGACTTGAGCTGCTTCTAATTGCAGTTTCTCAATCGCAAGTTCACCGACACTTTCCTCATCAATCGTCTCTTGTGCTAATGCATAGAGCTGTATCAGATCATCTTGATCCAGCATCAGTCGATCTCTCAGTTTGGTTATCTCCTTATCTTTAGCATCCAGTTTTCTGATAGCGACAGTTAGCTCCTCATCTTTCATGATGAGATGCTTGTTTGCTGAAAGAACTTCCATTTCCTTTGCTCTCAGGCTTTCTCGGGTGAAGTTGAGTTCGGTTTCAAGTTGTTTCACCCGCCACTTGGAACTATCAACCGGCCTATCTAGCAAATGGGGTGACAAACTGTAGTTTTTCTTATCAGCCGGGGATAGTGCGTAATAGCCTTTGTCGTTGAGTGACAGAACCACTTCATTAGTGAGATCTACAATCTTTCCCACCACCACCTCAGCTTCAGAGAATTTGAACTGTGCATTGCTTAGCTCATGTTGCATTGTTAGGACGTGTTTGTCCTTCTCCTTGAGCTTGGACACAGCTTCAGTAAGCTCATGTTCTCTGCTGGACAAGATCCCTTTAGTTGAGCAATCTCATGATTGAGTTCCTCCAGCATCTCTTTTGCATCTGAGAGTTCCGAGTTTTCTCGTCCAGTATAAGTTGAAGGAATCCTATTCGGACTTTAAATGCTGGATCTCTAATCTTCCTTCTACCAGTTCTGACTCTTTAGCCTTGAGAAGATTCTGTGATTGTTCAAATGCAGCATTCTTGTGGTCTATTTCCTCACGGAGAGCAGACAGTTCAGAAACTGCTTGCTTCAAAGACAATCTCTCGTTCTCCAGCTTTGTCTGTAGCTCAGTAACAAGCTCTTTTACCAACGATAGATCTCTTTTAAGCTCCGTATTTTGAGCTTCAGCACCCCTTAGTTTCGCTCTCTCACTCTCCATTTCTACTTCAGCATCTCTCAAACTTGGCAGATAAGACATAACGCTCTGCCTTACCTCTTCAAGTTCTTTAAGTTGTTTTTCCATCAACTGATCCTGACTTTCCATTTTCTCTCTGGAGGAAGCCAAAACTTTTTGAGAAGAAACTAGCTCACGTATCACGTCCGAAATAAGTTTTTTTACTCTCCCAAACTCCTCTAGAGTTGAATTTGCTTCCCCAATATGCTTGGATGTTTGCTCAGCAAGAATTTTAAACTCCTCTTGTGCGATTAGCCAGTCCGTTGTCTGCTTCTCCAAGTTTGCTTCAGCAATCTTCAATTTCTCAGATTCAGATTCCTGCATCTGAATGGAATTTCTGAGCTCTTCCTCTTTCTCTCGAATTACCCTCTGGAGTTGCTGGAGCTCAACTGCTTGCTTTTCCGTAACTTCTTTTGCTTCATCCAGGAGCCTGGACTTGAATTGGAATTGTGATTCATTATTAGCAGCTTCATCAGTCTTCTTCATCAGCTTCTGTTTCATCTTTGTGATTTCCTCTTCTTTTACTGACAGTGCTAACTGTGAAGCAGAAATCTCATCATACCTCTCTTTCAGCTGAAGCTTAAGGTCACTGATTTCCGAGGCTTGTGTGGCTAACTCTATATTTGCTAGCCTCGGCTCCTCCTCTAGCTTTTCCTGCTTCAGTGTAGCAGCCACCATTTCTTCCTCTCGTTGCTCCAAGTCCTTCCTGGCAAGATTAATTTCATCGAACTCCGACACCACTTTCCTCTCTGCATCCTGCAGATCTTCTTCCTTCTTCTTCAAGGCTACCAGAGCAGCTTGAAGATCCGATTCCAGCTTACCAAGATCCACACCCAGCTCTGCAACATGGGGCGAACAAGGATCCCTACCTATTTGTTCCTCAAGCTTTTGAGTCTGAGCAAACAACCTCTCCAGAAGAACCCTAGCCGGTTCACTCGCCCCATTATCACTAATACTAGACTGCCTTCTGCTATTTAAGACCGATTTGACAATCCACGGCAACTGAGACTCTCTTCTCGCGGCTTCAGAAACTCAACTCTCTTCTGCTTCCATTTTGGACTAGAATAGCATAACTGCAGACAACGTTCAAAGTCATGCCTCGTATAAACACTAATCATAACTAAGCATGACAATAACTACATAACAAGTTAATGCCGTGTTGATAACAGCTCCCGCTAACCACCAAACATGCCCATATATAGTAACTCCAGTAAATAACTATCCGAAAACAAAATCCCTTTTTCAGAAAACTAGAGATAAAGCTGCAAATTTACGAATTACTTATCAAATGAGATATATAAGCAACAAAGTACATCACTTTCCCCCTCATTCAATTTTTGATGCTAGTTCGAATTGTATTACTAATCAAATCGATAACTTTTCTCTAATAGAAAAGAATACGAAGGAAAATCCGGAGAAATGTCAACAAATTACTTGACATAAAAGCAGCAGCTACGTACCATTGAAAATCAATTCGTACAAAATAAACACAAAAATTGCACAAACGAGAGAGAGGGACCTGAGAGAGCTGAGGAGATGAAGCTAGGGGAATAGAGGCAGAAAGTGCCATACTTCATCTACCGGCGACATCTGATCTCAAGCGCACCTTCAGACACGCAAACTCTGCATCTACCATGGCAAGAAATGGCACCAATAAGAGAGAGAGAGAGAGAGAGAGAGAGAGAGCAAGGAGAAGCTATGTATTATAGATAGGGAGAGATAAAACTTGGAGGTGGAGGAAGGAATGGAAATGGAGGGAAACGGCGCAGATTAGCAGGAGGGTGAGGGTGAGGGCGATTGGCAGGTGTGGGTAGAGATTAGCACCAAAAATCCAGAAAGTTTTTCAAACACAACGAGCATGTACACGTCACCACACCATGTTTATGTTCTATTCTAAAACACACCTCACTATCTCCTTCCTAAAATTTCATTACTATCTAAAGACTAAATTAATATTAAACCTCGTTGCAGTCACAAATATTTCATGAATAAAAACCACAATTTTATGGATTAAACCTCGTCAACTCATATAAAAATCACAAAACTCACATCTCTCCGTTTCTTCCTTTCTATTTTCCACTATTATCCTTGATTCAAAAAAATTGATTTTGGTGCACTCTTTCTTTTCTCTATTATTGTCGACATAAGAATTGGCAGAATCTTATTTTGCTTTTCTATTTCCATCAAGAGTCGGTATTATCTTAAATGATAAATATCAATTATATCCCAATATTTACCATTTTTTATTTAATATTCTAACGTAAGCATATTGTTATTTTGGTCCCTAACGTTTTAGAAAATTTCTATTACTGTTCCGTCGATCGATTTCCGAAGTACAACCATTTACGTGGCTCCCGAAATTCCATATTGGACTCCACGTCAATATAAAAATTAAATAAAAATACGAAAAAACTCCTCCAAAATGGTGTCGTTCCATTTCTTTTCCAGGTCAATATAAGAGAATAAATGGAACGACATCCTTTTAGATAAACTTTTCTACATTTTTATATTGACTTGGAACCCAACATAAAATTCCGATAAACATAGACGTTTGGACGCCGAAAATTTAGGATAGGATATTAATAGAAATTTTTGAAAACATTAGAGACCGACATAACAATATATTTACGATAAGACATTAAACCAAAAATTACAAAACATTATGACATAAATTGATATTTTATCACTTACCTTACCCTAAATTCGAAAAGTCTAATTTTGTGCATTTTTGTTCGTATTATTGTCGACATAAGATACTATCGTGCGAAAAATAAAAGTGGACCATGTGAGAGGATGAGAGGAGTATGATGGACGAGACGGGCTCATACAAATTTTGGAATAGAAAATGATCTCATCTAAAAAAGTAGGATAAGAATACAGTGCAAGTGATGAACCCAACAAAAACAAAGCAAATTCGAGAAGCTTTTCTCAATTTGAATTATGTAACGATGGATACAAATCGGACTTCAATATATCTATATATATACATTGTTACATACAGCACGGCAAGGAACCAAAAAAATCGACACGAACGCATTCTGCTGGTAAAACTGCAAATATGGGATACTACAACTTAGGAAGTACAAGAAAACTCCCATGTCGTATATATCGAACTCTACACATTATTTGCATTTGTGGTACGAGGTATGGTACACGGCCCAACTGAATTTACATCTATGTCGATGAATTAGCTGCTGCTATGTTAGACCTCACTTCCTACATTTACATCTGACATTTCACCTGTCTCCTTTGATTTCCTCATCTTGAGACTGTCAACTATAAGGGAGTTCACCTGCTTTCTCAATGCTCCATTATCAACTAGGAGACTCCTTAGTATCTGCCTCGACACCTCGTCTATCGTAGTTGTATGTTCATCACCATCCTCAGCTAACTGCTGAACCTGATCACATTTAGAAGATGAAACTCCCATCTGATCCACGGGGATGCATAAGTTTAATTGAATCTTGATATTTATTATCTCCAGGTCTTTGATTATGAGAATTTGAAAACCATTAATGATCAGCAGACGAGATAAAGCAAGGAGATTTTAGGTTAGAGGTACGTCAGGAATGTACCTCAGCAATGAGAAGGTCTATCTGATTTTCAGATGTGCCAACAAAATCCAACTGATCCAATAATGACGGAAGACTATCAACTGCATCACCTTTTGTGTTGGTTAAATTATCGATATTGCACTCCTGAAGCTGATCCTGAAGAATCTTGGATTTATCTAGCAGCTTCATCCAAGAGGTTCTCACCTGCTCATTTCTCTCTCTTTCTTCCTGAAGAAGCTCCTGGGATTCCAGAAGCAGTTCCAAAAGTAAGAGAGGATTAACTTCTTGATTAGATGAAGTTCGTCCAGATTCACATGGAGTCCAATTTTACATACAATAGGGAGACTGCTACATTAAAAGAATACACTGTACTTTTCGTTTTAAAGAACCACTCCTGCTCATCTCGCACGTAAGAGTTTGAGAGGAACACAGATAGGAAAAGATATTATTGGCAGTACTCTGAAGTCCAGTGAAATTACGTTGACTTGACATGAAAATGTTAGAGCTCAAACCATGTTTCATAGGTAGAGTGACTGAGAAATGTATTTAGTTTTTATTTGTTTCGTTATTTCAAGTTAAAATAGTAGAGCAACAAAGTATACCTCCACTTCAGACTTTTCTCTCAGAGACTGCTTAAGCTGTTGCCTTAATTCTGATTCGGAGCTTCTTAGAGATCTTACTTCCTTGACAAGAACTTTGATATCAGCTTTGGATTTTATTTCCAGCTCTTGATGTCGCTTCAACAAGTCCTCAAATTGCTGTTTTGCAGAGTCCAACTCCTGGTGCAACATATCCGTCTGCTGATTGCATGGTGAAATAGAAGGCTGAGCATCCGGCCTTTGATCCTGGAATAATTTCTATCATCATAGAAATTTTCAAACTTACATAAACTACCACAGTAAGGTCAATAAACAGGATATAAAACCTGTTGAGGATTCAACTTCAGTTCTAATTCCATAGACCTCCGCCTAAGTTCTTCCATATCCCACTGCATTTGAGTAACTCTTTCTCTTTCAATTAGAATAGCCTGCTCAAGATTTTCTTTACTTTTTTGTTTAGTAGTTTCAAGCTCCACTTCCAAATCCTTCACCTGGGTAGAAATGAAAAGTCATGGATTATACATCTATTATACTTGGAAAAATATTAAAACTTGGCAGAAAAAGGCGTGTATGTAGGGAACATATCGTGTGCTTTACAAGAAATAATTGAAGAAGACTACAACCAGGATGATAGCAATATGTAACCAATGCTAATTTCAAGCATGAAATTTAAATTTAAGCTTGATTTAAAAAATATATTAGGCTGAACACAATAGCTTCTGCTCCATGGCTTTGAAACTAGCCATAAATTAGAATCAACTTATAATCTTACATTTTCTTTCCACATCTGTCCTTAAGCTCTCTCTCATTTCCACTGTTAAATTCCTCGGATGTAAATGATTCCTTTCGGTTAAAATGATAAGGTGCATACATTATTGTGATTGACTTTTACATTTCATGTATCCTAGGTATTATTCCTCAACAGAACTGAAGCCAAATTATGAAATGGGTTGAAACTGTCAGCATTTGGATACCTTTGTCGCAAGATAGTCCTTCACAGCAATTTCTTGATTCAACCTTGATATAAGATCTTCCATATCAGTTTTGGCTGTAATCAACCTCCGCTGCATTGTCATAAGTACTCTATTCATCTTCTGGCGCTGATCCACTGGGACCAACAGGTGTATATCATCTGGGAGTTGATAATCTGAGTTTCCAACAGGTCCAGTGGTTCGTCCAACCTCAGCCGCAATCCCAAAATCAAAAGGCCCATGTCCATTTGAATTAGGAAATGCTAAACTTGATGACTCACTGCCTCTTAAAGAGCTCCTATCACTTCCAATGCTCTCATTTGACAGCTTTCGACCATGATGAACTGATGAACTACGTTTAGCCAGATGCTCTGACATATTTTCTGCATGATGAGAGGCTTTCAAAGAACTCCCATTACTCATGTTCTGCTCAAAGTTATCATTTTCTCTGGCATGTGCTTTATTTTTAGGAAAATTCTCGAGCTTTTCTAGAATAGCATGCCCCATCAACAAGCCCTCGTCAATATTTGACATGCCATACTTGACAAATTTATCTGCGTGACTTGTTGCATCATCATAAAATGACAGATCCTCGGTCCCAATTTCAGAGTTGTTATCCCTTCCAAGGCTAGGAGAACCAATATCAGATATCTCATAAGCTGTATCACTGCCATAATCTGATGCCACCGATGAACTACTTGCTGCCAACATGCTTGAATTTGGATGAATATGCGGATATGAGTCTGAAGTAGTTAGCGAAATATTTGAATCGGAACTCTGCCGGCCCTCTTCTTGGAATGCTGGCAAAAAATGCAACGGAAGAGAATTTATAACTAGCTCAACTATGGAAATTCAAACCCCGTATAGTAAATGATTGATTACTAGCATAAAAATATCAAATCACAGCAACTCACATGACCTAGCAGCAGCTTCCAGTTCAAGAAAAGACGCAACGACAATGCTTCTTGACAAATCAATATCTGAAAGTAAGTTTGCCATCCATTCCTCCAGAGAACTCCTTCTCTGTAAGAAAACAGAAGCCTCTAATAATCTTGACAGTTGATTGTAACTAGAGAAGTAGAATACGAACAAGAATTCCAGTCTCCCAGTCCAATCTACAATCTCCATTCTAGGATTTATTATTTTATGTTGTTTCAGAGATAAGCTTGGGCTTTGGAGATATCATAAAATCTCAAGAGCAATCATAAACTATTTGCAAGCATCACCCCGCCCCCTCCAAAAAGAAAAGTGTTTGGAATGCAAAATAGACTTTAATAATCTAAGCTATAAACAATCTCTACCGCTTCCAGCATTGCCCTTGTTTTCATCCATAAGAGTCCCTTTGGGGAGTTGGTGGAATGCTTTTCGAGAAAGGATCGTTTAAGCTACAGGAAAAAGTTGAGAACAATACCAGAATCAGTGATTATAGCTTTATAACAGAAAACATGCAAGTGCTAAGTCTGGGAAACAAATAGTAAGACATATTCCCCTATACAAGTTTATATATGATGATGCCACAACCCTATCTAAAACATTTGAGCTTACAGCAGCATGTAATTTTAGGAAATCATTGAATCTCCTCAACACAGTTCTTGTGATCGTAATCCCCTCTGGTGATTGTATGCCAACCTGAACCCTGTAAAACTGCAGCTTATAATTGTTAATTCTGGAGCCACTAGCAAGTGAAAAACCTAGACAAGAAAAGTCCTAACACAACCAGAGAGGAACATAACAATCACCAAAACAGGGCCTGATCTGACAATGGATATCAATGGCAATCAAAGGAGGAGAAGAAGTTCATCCTTTCACGTATACGTAGATAAAAGAGGGAACAATTAAAATAGCAGAAGCTGGTTGATTATAAGAATATACGAAATGTGAAGAATTTTCCATAAACTTTCTTGCCATAACTTGCATAGATATTGCTTAAATGCATAAGACTTGGCCTTCACACCAACCAGTTGCTGGAAGAAACTGATCAGCCCATCCTAGACAATCTTAAAAGGTTTAAAGCAAGGGTCCCGCCTAGATCAACTTGAATATGTCTTGCCACCCTTTTCTGTTGATGGAAGTGTAGCAATTTCTTTTAACTAATATTCAGTTTATGCATAGGTATAACCGATAGTTTATAAATCATATGATGTAATGAACATAGAACAGAAATATTAGATGAATACCACTGTTGGGTCAGAATCTCTTGACTTTGCAAGTACAATCCATGAAGGTACAGTGATGCAGTAACTCCATCCTGTCCGAGGATCTTGGGGCCAAACACTTTCTCTCCCTGCCTGCAATGTACATTAACATATAAACCCGGATAAAAGTAAAACCAGTCATGTCTGAGCAGCAAGCTGGAATAAGGTTTATTGACTAAAAACTAGCTGATCATAACACCGAGGCCTATGTCACGCAGTTCATGCAACTTGTTTACCACAAAATGTCAGTAATGTCATCTAGTATATCAGCACTTCAGGAAACTACCAGTTACAGCAAATTACATACCAGAAAATTAAGATTCATTTTTGCTAAGAAACAATTTTTCCCTCAAACCTCATGTCGAGCTCACCAGCTTCTTACAGTATGATCCCAGCTGTCACTCGGATTACAACATATTTTAACTAATTGAAATTATTTAATAAAATCCAATATTAGGACTGAACTCAACAGTATCGAATAAGCAATGCGTGGAACCTAAAATTTATAGGAAACAATCTCATCTTTTTATTTACAGGCTGATAGGTGAATATTTTGAGCTCTCTTACTCATAAAGTCTAAACTTGTATACATATGGAGCTGATCACACGTTGTATCGTGAAAAATAAATCAAACCACCAGCTATCGAAATCGACCAAAGCATTAAGGTACGCGGATCAATCCGCACTAAATTCAACGGAAATTCAGAAAATTGAAAACCAAGAGAACGGAATCATACCCAAATTCGAGGCGGAGGGCTCCAATCCATTCCCAACGGCAAAGGCGAAGTCCCATCGTGTCGGTGCTTCGGTGGACTCGGTCCCTGCATCTCCACTCGTATGGAACCCGATCACTTCACACGGTCGTAATTCGACAAGACGATCGATCACTTGATATATTAATCACTACAATGATACTAAATCACCAACATCAAGCAGCAATTCACGGCTACACTGATTAATAAGCATCAAAAACAAAGTGAACATAGAGTGCAATTAGGGTTTTGACGACTGAGATCAGAGGCGTACGATAGCCCCCGGCCGCAGGATGAGAGGAGAAAGTGGGAGGTGCTACAGAGCGCAGGTAATGCGCTGCTTCGGCTTCACGATTTCTCCTCCATTTTTGTCTATTTTCTTCTGATCTGCAAATGCGTCTCTCAAAATTCACCTCTAACTCGCATCGGACGGTACTGGAAAGCAGGCACCGGAGAGGATCGATTGTTTCGATAATTTATTTTGTCTCGTCCTTTTTTTTTATTTTACCCCAAATTATTTGATCTCTTCCAAAACAACCAAATTCCTCCCTGGCAATTGCGAAATGACATCAAATTAAAATAAAAAATAAAAATAGATTTCCAGAACATACACTCGAAAGCACATAAAATTAATAAATAATGATAGCAGAATGACACCAACATAAAATAAAAAGTAATGATTAGTCACAAATAAAATACTACATTCGTCCACCAAAATCGTTCTTTAATTTTGGTGGTATATGTTTTAATAAATTGTAATGAGTGTAAAGTAAATGAATACAAAAAATGTGTGTTATAGGGATAATAAATGAATATATTAATAGATATTGAGTGTAAAAAGATGGGCAATGATGTTTTTTTGTAAATAAGTAGATAGGTTTAGAGTAAAAATATAAAGTTGATGTTTCCAAAAAAGGAAAGTGAATATTTTTTGTGGACGGATCAAAATTGAATTAAATGAACATATTTGGTGGACGGAGGGAGTATAAAATTGCATAGTTAAATATTTAAGTTATTAATGATGGCCCGGATCCGTTCTTTTAATATGAAAAAATAGATTTTTTTTGGAAATTGCTTAATGTCTGGATATTTTGGAAAAATAGTAGTTTTAGTTTCCCTCATGAAGTGTAAGTTATTTCCCTCCTCTCGATATTTTTTGATTGGTAACATATATTTTCTTTAGTAATTTAGACAAAATTAAGCCAACTTTGGCTATACTATACGTCATCTAAAATGATTAAAATTGTTGCTTTTATTATTATTATTATTATTATTATTATTATTTATGCTTATCTTTTTTTGGCTCTAGGCATGTCATGTGTTGGCAGCGAAGGTAGTAGGAAATTTCAACTGAGAGTACATGATGTGCACTTCACAAGAATTTCAAACTTTTTACCCACAGAAATTATCTGTGAAATGAAAATGGTGTGTAATTGTTGTTTCTCTGGAAAGTGCAAAATTGTGAATTTTTGTATTTACAACCATGTCTTCTCTTGGATAGAAACTTAAGTTCATTTACAGTAAATACGTACGTAATAATTTCAATAAGTACTTTTGTAAATTTTGTACTTAAGAACGCCTATTTTGGGTAACCTTTCCCCCGGGTATGATATTAAAGCATACATGCAAAAGTTATGCAGAGTGTTGTATCAAGTCCCACTTAAGGTGAAACCAAGACATGTGGGGATGTACAAATATGCTTATTGCGAATGTCGAAATTTGAGCTTCTGACCTTTTACCACAAACGAAGATGTTGCTTGGTTTCATTCAAATCAATCCATCGTTATGTAATTGGAAAACAAGATGAGAAAGCTACTCATCCTTCCTCTTATTTTGTACACATGCAGGATCAGATCCTCACAAGAATAACAGTAATATTACTGCAGACTGATGACAAATACAACACTTGCAATACGCAAAAGGCAAACAATCTTGCCTAGTTTATGGCATGAAATTAAATCACCTCAAACTTAAGAGAGAGAGAGAGAGTCCTAAAACATCAATCAAGAAACAACACACCACATACAAACTAAGAAGAGACCAAAATATAAGTCTATCTTGAGTGCTGATGAACTTTTCACTCCATTCATACACATTTGAAGCCGGGAGGAACGGTTTTCGGCAAGCACTAAGCAAGAGGCTAAGCGCCACCGGACGTTCAAGTTGATGCCGAGCACGTTTGCCTTGATGGCGTGCAGAGGCACGCTGCCACCTCCAGTCAGCCAAGCCCTCGAGCAGCGGGCAGCACTTGTCGCCGACGGCGGTTCTCCAACAACCACATTCACCAGGTGAGGAGGTCCACGCAGCCGAGCTTCAACGTGTCCGGGGCAAAAGGGGTTCACCGGGGAGCCTTGGGCGCGGCTGCGGCTTCACAGTGCCACAGGCGGATGTGAAGGCGGCGAAGGAGGAGGAATGAGAGGAATAAGATGACTCGGGCGAGTCCATGACGGAAGATAAACTTATGTGAATGGTGGAGTAGGGTTAGAGAGTGAGAGTAGTGTGAGAAGGCTAACACTACAAAAAACACACTGACGGCGACGGAAAAATCCGTCGCAAAACATCAAAAATCCGTCGTAAACCAGTTTGCGACGGATCGAGAAACGGTTGTACCGTCTCTAAAAACCTCGTTGTTAGCATACAACGGCGGTAAAAATTCCGTCGCAAAATTTTGAAGCGGACTAGCGGCGGACTTATCCGTCGTTGATAGATTAGTCGTTTGACTGCGTCGTTTGTTACGTTGAATTAACGACGGAAAAGTCCGTCGTAACTAGCGGCGGAAACAATTCGTCGCTAAATTATTTGGGTAATTCCGTCGTAGATCCGTCGCAAATAACGACGGACTTTTTACGTCGCTATATAATTACGTCGTAATTGAGTCTCGGATCCGTCGCAACATCTCGCTCGCTATTCCGTCAATAAATCCGTCGTGTCGAGGCGGATTTTTCCGTCGCTAATAGAGTCCGTCGTAGATCCGTCATTGTACACCACGACAAATTAGATTCATTCCGTCTCGAAACCGTCATGATTCAGACTTAATTCCGTCTCTATTCCGTCGCTATCCTTAAAATATTTCAATGACCGGTTTGATTATGTTTTACCCGTGTTTTTACATTCAATACATCCACAATCATCACAAATTCATCCACAATCATCACAAATCCAACAACATCCACAATCATCACAAATCCATCCACAATCCATCCAAATCACAATCCAAATCATCACAAATCCACAATCCAAATCATCACAAATCCACAATCCAAATCACAAATCCACAATCCATCCACAATTATTCAATACATCCACAATCGATAATTCACAACAACTATTCGATACGGAGTTATAAATCCAAATCTAAATCGATTCAACAATTCAAATCCAACAACAACAATTCAAAATATCCATAAATGAAGTAAAAGCGTATAGATAGGAATCGATATGGTGGAGGGTGGTCGAGGTCGATCATTACTCGAGCCCGATAGGAATCATTGGAATGCCTCTGTTGAGCTTCCATCCGAGCTTGAAGACGTTGAAGCATCGGTGCATGCTCACTCACAGTTTGAATCCTCGCCTCGATCTGCTCACGCCTCTCCTTCTCGGCCCGCGGTTGCTCGACCATCCGCTCTCTCTAACTTCATCTCCCTCCATCTCCGTCGATGCGCTCGATATCCGGGAGACTCCATACGAGAAGTCGCTGCGAGCCGGAACTAGAGTCGCTCTCCATGAATGTCGTGAGAGAACCGGCGCAAACAATCTCTTTTCTTCGATGCGGCGCCTCAGGGGATACCCTTGAGGATCCGAGTCCTATCTATACAGGCTCTCATCTGCTACGGCTTGAGTCAAAATCTGAACTTGGTCCTCCACCGCTCCTGTATTTGCGGTAAAATCGTTTAACTTTCCAAATAGAAGTTATTTTACATCATTACCATATTTAATATTTAATCTACTTACCGCGATGCTCGAGCCTTCCCATCTGTATAACTTCCATCGGGAGCGACATGATATTTCGAAAAACATCCCACGGACCTCGAAATATGGACTCCACGTTCTCGCCTATTCATTCATTCAAACATTATTAATGCACACGTGGGTAAATGATAATAAGTATTTGTGTGCATATAATAGAGGTACAATTGCTACTTAAAAATAAGAAAATTAAACAAGCTTCATTAATGATGTTTTAATCCAATTAGTTTGTGGCGTCTAATAACTTAGCAATTAACAGATTATGATATATGTGGTGAGCGAACAACATTAAAACCTAAATTGAATTCGAAAAACTAAATACTTACAATCTTGGTAGCATAATCTAAAGCACATATGGAGTCACCCCATGCTTAACGATCCCGTCCCTCACCATCCGGCTCTATCATCCTACTCCTCCTAGCTTTTACGCCTTAGTCCGCACCTCAGTGATTCCAATAATCACCGCCACGAGCCAATCCGATCTGGGAATGAATTGAGGTGGCGTCGTCGACTCTGTGCTCTTGATCTTATGAATAAGATCCTTATATCTCACCGCCTTTTGGCACCATGCACGATGAACTACTTGATGAACAAAGCGGCGCGTCAGTAAATAATTAAAGCATAAATTTGAAAATGATACATTTGAAATGCACATTCATATATATTTTGAATTACAAAACATCACATATATCGATAACCAATACATGAAAGACAAGTTGCACTAAAAATTTCATTTAATGAACTTGACTTAGAAAGCACCTCACTTCATGGCTAAACCCCCAAGATCCTCTTTACCTCCATGTTAAAAGCTTTTCAATTTTACAAGTCCTCTAAAGGTAAAATACATATCCATATATCTTATATAGTGTTGTGTCACAATTGTTTCCTTAGGGATCACATTTGATAAATATTATTTGAACCTTAAACATCATTTTCAACAAAAGGATATAAATATTATCAAATTAACTATCACTTAGTGCGAAATAAACCAATATACTTGAATGTAAATCAATAATACGAAAGTCTTGAAAATACACCCGCCTCGATCCTCGGGGACCAATTTCCAATGAAACCCGATGGTTCATGACCTTCGAGCGACTCGGTGATCACATGTGCAACATCATGCGATGGACATAAAATCCTACAATTGAGTTAAAATAATATACATTATATTCAAATAAGTACAATTGAGTTAAAAATAATCTAATTAACTATAGGTACCCATTCACAATAGTCGAGGTCTTCTTCCCATCGTGCAGTGCAGGACCCACCGCTCGACCCTCTCCTCCACCGATAGTAAGTCCTCCTGCCGAGGCGCCAACTCCTTCATCGAGGAGGTAGATGCGAAATATTCCTCGATCACTAGATTGGACTCCTCTACCTCGTCCTCGACTTGCCATCCGAAAATAGATTTGATGCGTTACTTTAATAATTTTTATTCTTCAAAGTTATCAATTGTCTTTGAATTTGGTTTACATTAGCTATTTGTTTAAACATTGTCATTGGAAAAGTTACATCTACAATATCTTTCAAGAATATTTATTTATAACTAACACTAATTCGATGGTTATCTCGAGCTATATATCTTTGATGTTCTAGTAGACTTTGTAAATGCTTTTATATAATTTCATTTGGATTTAGGTAAGTCTTTTATGAGGTGCTAGGGTTTAAAGGCTAATTAAGAGTCTAAAACCGTCCCGCTTGGGAGGAGGTTGGCATGGTGGCTAGGGTTTTGTGGATGGGCGGCTTAGGAAGGCGGCCGGAGGTGGCGGCGAGGTTGGTGGACGAGTTGGATTTCACGGTTTGGTTATTGGGTTTTGGATGTTTGATGCGACGTGGTTGTATATATAAAGATTTTACTTACTTAGGTTTTAACGGCATTTTCACATCCGACATGTGATCGTGTGAGGCCTTCTTTTGGAGGTTATGGCGTATATCTTGTTTATGTGTTTTGCTACAAATTAGTTCGTTGATGCTACTTGCTTTCTGACAATAAACACTTAAATATAGAGATTAGCGATTATGTTGTGATGTGGAGGAAGCTATTGCTTATCTAACTAATTAATTAAATGAATTTCTAAATATGTTTATACACAAAATAAGAAGAAGAAAAAGTGTATGTTAATCGAGTTTATTTTTTAAAAGATGAAAGTTCGGTAATGTCGAATTACTGCAGACATAATTCGACCTATTCATCTCCATCATAATCATCATCATTCAATGTATTATCATTTTCGATTCGATAATTCATATGAATCGATTGACAATTCATCATCTTCGATGATTAGTCATCCGCTTCTTCTATGTCCATCAAAGTGCCGTCGGGATGAACTCGTGTCATGTCATCATCAACCACTACACTTGTAATTAAAGGCATTTCATCTTCTTGAAATGGCGGAGGTACTATCGAACTAGATGATTCATCCGAGACTTCCACATTAGCTCTCGCTTTAATTTTGCATACATCCCACCAATCCTTTGTAGATTGTTTTAAACTCGGATAAGGACAATAGTATACTTGAGCGGCTTGTGTGGCGAGGACAAACGGTTCATACTTATTATACCTTCGTCTATAATTCACATAAACCAATTTGTATTCGGGATGCACCGATGTCCCCAATCGTGATGGATCAAACCACTCGCGTCTAAACATTGTTACGGTCTTCATAGGTAGCCCATGGTATTCCAACTCACAAACCTCCAAGAATCGCCCATAAAAATCGAGTTCATTCTTATACCGCACCATAAATTTCACCTTTAATGCACACACCACTTGTTCATGGTGGCTCTTTGTGTCCCGTGCTCTAACGTGTGAAATTTATACCCATTTATGTAGTACCACGGATACGTCTTAATCACTTTGGAGAAGGCCCTTTTGCTAAATCCAATATGAATGGATTGGCGACATTGTTGGTATGGTCTTTGACCTAAATCCAACAAATCAATTAACACCTATCAATCGGTGATTAAATATTACAAAGGAGGTTACGGTTAATGAGATTATATACTCACATATGTATCAAACCAATGTGAGAAGTTTACATCGATTTCCTTTTGAATCTCGGAGGAGGAGATGCGTGGATGTAATCTTTTCAAGAAATCGATAAACAAACTTCAAAACAAATAGTTACAATTAGTATTTAAATAGTTATACTAATTGAAAGTTATCTGACGTGAAATTATAAATACTTACTTTAAATAGTTCCCGAAACTTCAACGCAATTCAATAGCACATATAATCGAGCGACATCATACTCACTCGAATCTAGATATCTCTTGACATTTTTCCAAAAGGCGTCCACCTTGCTTGAATATTGAAAGCATATCGGGAAGTCTTCATGCCTAATATCTCCCCAACATTATAATTGCGAGGCACATTCTTATGTTTCGTTCTTACGTGACCTCAAAATAATAAGAACAGAATGTTGATGCTTCTTCTACTAAGTGCGCATTGCAAATAGAACCTCCACTCGAGCTTTATTTCTCACGTTGTTTTCAACTTACGTAAGTATCTATCAATGTATATAAAAAGATTAATAGTTATATGTGTATATTTATACATATGGACAACAATTGTTAAAGTGAGCGTTTTACCTTTCGAATGGATACATCCATCGGTATTGAGCGGGTCCGTGATACGAGCTTCATCGCTAGATGGATGGTAGATGTTCCATTGAATCGAAGAAACTAGGAGGAATATCGCTCGAGCTTGCATAAAATGGTGGAATATTTTCTTGAAGTTTGCACATGTCCTCAAGTTTGATGTTTCGAGAGGTCAAATCTTTGAAAAATAAACTTAATTCCGTTCTTGCTTTCCAAACATTAGGTGGGAGAAGTTCTCGAAATGCGATCGGGAGTATCTGTTGCATAAAAATATGGCGATCGTGACTCTTCATCCCAAACATCTTCAATTTGGTCATGTCTACACATCGCCCATATTTGAAACATACCCGTCTGAAATCTAAGACCTTTCACCCATTCGCACAAGACTTTTTTTCATGTTTGTCAAGTGTGTAAGAAGCTTTTGGATACTTGTCTGTCGACTCATTCATCTTCAACTCTGGTCTATTGCAGTACAAATTAAGTTCTTCTCTTGATTTGCTCGTATCTTCGTCTTACGGAATATTCATCACGTTGTTGAACACATTATCAAATACATTCTTCTCTATGTGCATGACATCCAAATTATGTCGAATCAAAAGAGAACTCGATGCGGTAAATCCCGAATATACTCCGCTTCTCCAACCACTACCAAAATATTTGGAAACACTACTATTTATTGCATCACTACCCATTTCACCACCTTCACTAGTCCCATTCCTTCAATCCTAAATAATAGTTCTTCTCCGATAGCGCTTGGTGGACTACTAGTAATCACCGTATTCTTCTGAATCCTCTTCTATCCCTTCGAATTGGTGATCGGGTTTAAAACTTTCGATGATTATCAAACCATGACTGTTTACCACTTTTGGTAAAGTAAGCGCTTGATATCCTCCATGCAATGTGGACAAGCTAACCTTCCAAATTGTACTCCATCCGAACAACATAGAGTGCGCAGAAAGTCACTAATTGTCCAAAGCAATGCAAACGCATCTGAAAATTTTGTTTCAATGAGACATCATAGGTAAGGACACCGCTTCCCACAAATCTACTAACTCGAAATTAATGGTTGCGAGAACACATCAATCTTTTCTTTTGGATTACGTGGCCTGGCACTAGAATTGTGAGAAACATATATTGTTCCTTCATACACATCCATGGAGGAAGATTATAAGGAGTAACTATAACGAGCCATGAAGAATATTGTTGTTCGATTGACCAAAGGTTGAAAACCATCGATCGAAAGACCCGATCTAACATTACGAATCTCGATTCAAACAAAAAACTTCATGTTCAAATGCTTCCATGCGGTGTGTGCGGATGGCGCATGACCCCATCATCGATCGACGATGCATGCCAACGCGCATATTCTCCATTGTAGCCTCGGATGCATACAACCTCGTAGTCGAGGGTAAGAGGAAAATAATACATCTTCTTACATGGAATTTGTGATTTCTTTCGAGTTTGGATGCTCGATTATTGCTCTTGAAACGTGGATGCTCACAAACTTTACATCTCGTCAATTCGAATCTTGTCGCGATAAATCATGCAATTATGTGGACAACAATCTATCTTGTGCACGAGCGATCCCATGCCACGCAACAATTTCTTCGTCTTTGTAAAAGTCATCGTACAAGATTACCATCCGGATTTGTCTCTTTCATGAGTTACATTATTTGATCAAAACCTTTCTCGGATATATTATTCTCGACTTTCCAACTCGGAAGTCGAGCCACAATGACAATTGTGAATGGTTTGAGCAACTGGCCACAACGGTTTATCGGCGGCGTCAACATGTCGTAAAATTTTCGTGCCTCGACATTTGGTTCCTCTTCGAGCTCGGCAAAGTTAAGCGAGGACCAGCGGCATCCATTACCATCGTCGATCGTGCTTGATTGAGGTTCGGGGTGATCTTGCATTGTCGGATCTATACTCACATTTGTCTCCCTCGAAAGATCCAGTGTTATAATTTGGAACAAATCCAAATTTTGAAGCGTGATATCGCACGGTATCTTGTACTTGATAAGGTATATTATTGCACTTCTTACAAGGACACTTGATCTTTTCCCCATCCATGAATGATAGTTGATTACTAGCAAACTCAATGAAGTTTTCAAGTCATGAAGAAAATCATGATTTAATCCACCACAGTCTGCGCGACGCTTATACATCCATTCACGATTCGACTCATCACGAGGAAGTGGAAATGAGATTCGGAAGTGAGAGGCAAATGTTCTGTCATGGGAAATGGGATTACGGAAGTGAGAAGCAAATCTTGGGAGATGAATGTTCGCAAATGTTGGGAGA
Organism: Salvia rosmarinus; assembly: GCA_036937905.1. NCBI lineage: Eukaryota > Viridiplantae > Streptophyta > Magnoliopsida > Lamiales > Lamiaceae > Salvia > Salvia rosmarinus. Next base: position 13,935,388 of record CM072819.1, read on the forward strand.
TGAAGTGAGAGGCAAATATTCGAGTACCAACTACTAAGCCGACTTTAATTTGGTTAATGATTTGGAAGTACATTTGGTTAATGATTTGGAAGTACATTTGTAAGAGGAGATAATTTAGGTGAAGAGAGATACCGCATAACTCTATTTATTGGTAAATAGAGGTATCTGACATAATTTTCTAATGTTTGGTTATGTTAGGATAATATTTAGATGCAAAAGGCAAGATACTCATATTCGGATCCAAGTCTATTTCTCGTTTCATAACAAAAGGTTCTCACGTTATAGAAATAGAAATGCAGAGACATATACTATATAAAAAGTAACACGGATGCGTGTCGACATGAAACTAATTTGTAGAGGTATAAAATCGATGCATAAATATAAATCACCAAATAGAAAAAGTTCACACATGATTAGTCTTATTTCTCTTTGATAAAAGTGTAGCAATCACAAAAATTAGTCTCCCAACCCCTTCACGTGTGGGACATGTGATGTAAATGATCACAACATTAATATATATAGCAATACATATAAATATTAATGGTGTGACCACTTACATCACATGTGAAAGGAAGAGAGAGAATTTTGTGATTGCTCTTTATCAAAGAAAATAAACTAATCATGTGTTTTCTATTTCAAATATGCCATGTTGTCCGATTTTGAATTTTACGAATATGGATGAAGAAAAGTACACATTATTGTTACGATGTATATGCAAGAAATATTGATTAAATTCGACAACGAAATTACGTGGTTCACTCACAACATATTAACTAGCGACTACACCCTAGATTATGGCCGATTTTGCATATTGGTGGGCGAGCTCAATTTTACTATTTGGGCGGTGAGCCCTTATCATATTTTGTGATTCTCGGCGAAACGACACACTCGGATCTGAGACTATGTAAACCTTAACTCAATCGAATATTTTGATATCCTTTTTATTTTTCATATTTAAAATATTTGAATTTGATAATTAAGTATGAATGCATTTATAATGGTGATTAATAAGATTATGAAGGTAATTCTTTTATTTTCTTGGTATATGTAATTTAACGACTATAGTTATTTATGTAAAAATATGAAGGAGTATATAATTAGTGGTTAATTAATTTGAATTTAAAAATATCATAATGCTCACCAACATAAAAACACATGCTTTGGTTAAATGTTGGGAATTTCTTTATTTTTCTTCTTTGAGTTGAGAGAGGAGAAATGAGATTTGACTCGAAAAATCTCATTTTTGCAAGGATTTTTATAATAAACCTATCTCTATCTTCTCGACATTTTTGTTTATCCATTAGGTCTATTTGTTATGAATTAGATCTACTAGTTCAAGTTTATATGCTAGGAATGTGTATTGTTCGTTATAAGTCTATCCTTTTAAAATTTAAGTATACTCGATATAACGTGCTTGTTGAAAACTAAGTCTACTTACAATGGTTTATCGGTCTAATAATTTTGTTTTCAGCTCGCTAATGTCTTTATCGATCCTCTAAATTTGAGTGCAAAGATAAGTCCATGTCACCCACGATAATATTAGACTTTAGGAAAAATGTCGAAAAAATGAATTATCTTATCACTCACAATCTAATATATGGTGGGACCTTTTTTTCATTCAAACAACACTTGAAAAATCTTTCTTTAATCCTTTTTGTACAATGCGGTTAGTATTAGTAAAGGATTTGAAAAACTAGCTATGTGTACCCATACATACCAATACATACCAATACATATACCAATACATACCAATACGTCCATTTGCATCCAATACATACCAATACATATACCAATACATACCAATACATCCATTTGCATCCAATACATACCAATACATATACCAATACATATACCAATACATACCAATACATCCATTTGCATCCAATACATACCAATACATACCAATACATATACCAATACATCCATTTGCATCGATATACCAATACATACCAATACATACCAATATGAACATCCATTTGCATCAAATCATTTAATTATACATCGATATACCAATATACCAATATATACAAATACATACATATATACTCATAATTCCATATATACAAATACATACATAAATACATACATATATACCAAATGTTATACAAATACATACATAAATACATACATATATACCATATATAAATCAACAAATACATATATACAAATACATATATACATATATACTCATACGGATGAAGTCGGTATTGTGTGTGGTGATGGCGGTGGCAATGACAGGTTGGGTTGGGCGGGCTTGGGCGGGGGGGTGGGCTGTTTCATTGGTAGGCGGCGTGAGGCGGCGGCAGTGAGGCGACTGACAGACAGCAGGCAGGCGGATGAGGAGGGGGGGGCGGGGATGGGGGGGGCTGGGATTTAGGGTTTGAAGCGCAGATGAATGAGTGGGGAAGAATGTATACATAATATTAGTTTATAGCGTCGGATTAGCGACGGATAATTTACGTCGCTATAATTAAAACACTTTAGCGGCGTACTAACGACGGAATAATAATAACGACGGACATTATCCGTCGTTAGAATATGTGAAAAATTAAAATGGTAAATCCGTTAATATAACGGATTACGTCCGTCTTAATACTTACCGAAGCGGAATAACGACTCAATATTCCGTCGTAAAATTTATTTAGAATAAATAAAACTAAAAATAATATTAACGACGGAATAAATCCGTCGTAACTATAATTAAAAATAAATAAATAAAATCCGTTAATTTCTGACGGATCGTGACGCTTATTTAAAGTCTACAATAAAAATAAATAAAAATCGTTAATTTAACGGCGAATTTTTCCGTCGTTAAATTCAACAACGGATCAACGACGTATTTTACGACGTTGTATAATTTCGTCGTTAAATACGTCGCAAATCCGTCGTTATTTTATTTCGTTTGAGTTAAAATCGCTAATCCGTCATTGGATTACGACCCAAATTTTTACCGTCTCTAATCCGTCGCTGTTCGCGCGTTTTTTTGTAGTGTAAGTGCAAATCTCCTCATTATATAGAAGGAAAAGTGAGGTTGATGATTGGAACGAGTGGAAGGGAAAGCAGGGCGTACAAGCTAGTTGGATTTTGTAAGCTTGTGAAGAAGTTCACCAAATGGTACAATACTAATTAATAGAAACATAATAAATAGGTAAAATTAGGACAATTTTGGCATACGTTTACGCTAATAACATGGTTTAAAAGGCGGTTGTGAAAGCGGCCCCGCTATTAGGACAATTTTGGCATACGTTTACGCTAATAACATGGTTTAAAAAGGCGGTTGTGGTAGCGCCTCGGTGCGGCGCCTACACCACAGACATCATTGTAACATCGCCTTATTCGGTCGAGGCGCCGGGGCGTCGGGCGCTCTGAGGCATCGAGGCGCTACGAGGCGCTCCGAGGCGCATCACAATCTGATGCAAATCTGTGTTCTTTTGCCTTTTTTTTTTGTATTTTCGTAATAGGCTTATTTAATTCTTGTTGAATTGGATATGGGCTTTAAAAGAAACAACATAAATTGAATCAATTTTAAAAATAACATAATATTTCGCTCTCTAATCTGCCGTACTTTATCTCCCTCGCTCCTCATTCTCTCGCTCTCCTATTCTATCTCTCCATCTCACTCGCTCTCCTCTCCTCTCCTAAGAATCGGCGTAATCACGACAACAACAATCTGGTAACAGGTCCTTGGTGCAAGTGTTCTTCTCTTGGATTGTCTTGTAATTTCTTCTCTTTGAAATTTATTATATAATGTATATGCATGTGAATTTTGTTTGTAATTTATAATATAATATATATAGATTTTATATATTGTTGCTTGCAATATTTGTTATGTTGGATATATATATATATATATATATATATATATATATATATATATATATATGAGATAGTTCTGTGAGAATGAAAATAAGTATAAAAATAAGAATAAATCTAAGCCATTGATTTTAGTAAATCGATGGACATGATTATTTTCGTTGTCTACAAATAATAACTATATGTGCTATAAATTTTTACTGTATTTTAAGCCCAAGGTTATATAGTAATTTAATCTTATAAGATTCGATTTTATCCTTATTTTTAGGGATTTTTTATAATCTATCCTTTAACTTATTTTTTACAATATTATTTCAGTTTCAATATCTAATACTATATGCAAATTAATTTATGATTCAAGCTAGCAAATCCATGGAAAACTCAAGTAAAATAATTTATATATTGATTCATATGTGTGATTCAGACTATAGCACTTATGCAATATTTTCGTAGCATTTTTTTACTTATTCGTTGCATATACTACTAAAATTTCAAAAATAATTTTCAGCTCATTTTATATTTTTTTCTATACATATGCAATATTATTGATGTATATGTGCTACAAAATATATGTATATGTGCAAACAAAACACACTCAAACGTAACAAAAAACAAATAAATACAACATATGTACAGAATAAAGAATGAAATTAACTAGAAATAATTTATGAAATTTTAGTATATGTGCACAATGAATAAACTAAATATGCTACGACAATGTTCCACCAGTGCAATAAGTACTGAAAACATGTATAAATATATACATATTTTTTTACCTACGTATGTGCAAAATAAATACGATAAAAATGCTACAAAAATGTTCCACCAGTGCAATAACTGAAAAACGTGTGTGCATCAATAATTTTTTTTAACCTACGTTTTTTCATGATTTTTGTAGCTTTAATCACAAATAAATTTTCAGATATTAAGTATAGAAACTGAAATAATCTATATAAAATAATAAGATAAAGGATAGATAACAAGAAATTCCTTAAAAATAGGTTAAAACCGTGTTTGACCTATATTTAAGGAAAAAAGCTGTTTTTAATAATATTAAATTACTGATTTAACCTTGAAAATATCATGCGAAAAAAATTATAGCACATATAGCTACAACTTGTAGCGAAAATAAATCTTGTCCATTGATTTACTAAAATCAATGGTTTAGTTTATTCTTATTTCTTCTAAAAAATCGTTCTTACTTACGATCCATCATATATATATATATATATATATATATTGATTTTAGACTTTATTTTAAAATTTTAAAGTCTTCTAAGTACTTAAATATGAAGTTATGTTTTTTATGTTTTCAATATATTTATTATATTTTATTATATTATTTATAATTTTTATGTATTTTTGTGATTTACGCCTCGGACCGCTTCGTAAGGCTATCGGAAAATGCCTCAGTGCTTACAACGTATATTTAAACCTTGCCTAATAAATTAAGGTACAATACTATAAAGCATGGGATGTTATATTTTGGTGATGACATGAATGGACCCCTCAATCTGGAAAACACATGCTAAAGGAAGCAAACCTGGACCAATGATTCAACAACATGTGACTGCTTTTGATTTCTTGTATAAATTCTTCTATCTTTCAAGATTAGGTTACAGTCAAATGGAAAGAATCCAAAAGCTACAGGATAGAAATCCACCTATTTCACTCATTTTCTATGGGGTCTATTCCACCTCTATGATTTCTGATACCACTATGAGTGGCCAGTGATCGAACACTAACGCACATAGATTCAGTTTCATAGTCGATCGAGCTGGCATTTTCGTTCAAGTTAAAACAGCGGTCAGAGTATCATTTGAGGGTTAGGGCATGAAGTTACAGCAGCTACCTCTGTGTACTACCAGGTTTGTCTTCCAGACCAGATGGAGAAGGGGAGCTCTGGCATGCTCTAATAGCACATAAGTAACGGCGTGATTAGACTTCAAGAAACCTATTAGTTAACAAAGAAAATGTATCCAGAAAAGAAACGACACTGTCTCAATTGAACAACAATTGATTGAAAATCATGAATTACACAAAAATATATATATCCAGAGATGTCGATAACAAAACAAACCAACCATTTCGAATTGGGTTGAAAATACCTTCTTTAGGCAATTCAAAATATCTAGGCAGAGCTGAAGCCCTACAGAGAAAGCTTTACACACCACTAAATCACAAACCAGGGAATCAAAAAACATAAAAACAAGCAGTTCGCCAGACATCTCAGGGGGATGTGAAGCAGAAGAATTGTGCGTATACTGAACAGAAGAAAGAGAATAGAGAAAGAGCAACCAGATCTCACTCGATCAGACTTCATTACAGGCAAGATGGAAGTGTGGGTCCGTGGCAAACAAAAGCCAAAACAACATAGATTATTACCAGGAGAAGGAATATCAATGCAATCCTGCAAAATACCAAGCATCACTTGTTCAGAAAATAATTTGATATAATGCAGATGTAAACATGAAAGACTATTCTACAATGCTGCAAAATATTATACCAAATAGATCTTTTAAATTACTATAGAAGGAGAATGTGGTCTTTCTAGTGCAGCAATACTCTCAAAAAGATACAAATTAAGCTAACATAATGTAAAACCGAGTTTTCAAGATAGTGTCTTCTAAATTCTTGCATTTAATAATAAATTTATGATGCCATAGGAAATATATCATTTTCTTCTGGAATGAGAGAATACATCTTAGTTTTTTAGATATAGTGACAATTTACGTACAATTAATCAATCAAGTCTTAATTTTAACCCCAGAGTTTTTGTGATTTTTTAGCACACAGATGTTAAGCTGCAACTTACGTCAGCTTGACATTTCTCCACCAGACAGTGTTTCTAAAACGGCGAGCTTGCTTCCTGAAGCGTAAAGTGTTCCCTTGCATAGTGGCAGTTTTATCAACCAATAATTCTAGCCGATCACCTCTATCTAAAACTTTATCAATGTTCTCAATCATGACATTCCGAACCTGCAACGGTAACCAATAGATAGTGTAGTTATTTTTTATTGGTAGAAAAATTGCAGCTCAAAACACTAAAGCAAGAGAACCATAAAGGTTAACAATAAGTGCAATTCCACTGACATGGCATATAAACATGTAGCAGAAAACAAAAAAAATACAGATCTGATGCATTTTGCCGCCGAAACTCAACACACCCATTTTAAAACATACCAAGCCAGAAATAATGTGACATCCTGATTGCCGAAAGTTCATATAGAATTCAGAAGTAAAAGTGATATTAACTGAAGCAACACCAAGAGGCCAAACAGTTATCAGAAGTGATAATTACCTGGCTCATTTCACCTTTAAGCCGGTTTATCCTGTCAGCATTGGGATCACTTGAGAAATACTCAATTTGTTGGCTGAGGACCCTTGAAAATTCATCATTCATTGCATATGGTTGTGCAGACAATACAGCTCGACCATATGTCCGGACAAATCGTTGATGAATTTCTTCAAGAAATGCAAAAAATTCTCCTGTGTGGAATTTTCAAAGAACAAGAAATTTCTTGAGTTAAGCACATGAAGACATGATATTGGAAGGATGGGCAAATCATAAGATCCTCAACCACACAGGAAGGCATAAAATGGTGTATCAAAGTCATAGGAGGGTTCGAAACACAGAATGAAAGACATCCCTCAAAAACTCCAATCTTTGGGTCTTGATAAGTCATGAATAATGAATCATGAACACGGAATGCAAAAGAATATAATCATGAATTTTGATACGTCAAACTGTTTATCCAATAAATACAAATGCCTCCATATACAGTGGACGACATCCAAAAGATAATAACCATTGATGAAAATCAGCAAGGTATTGCTGCTAGACTTAAGGAACCCCAGATCACTTCAAATAAAGGAGGTTCTTTATACACTAAATAACCACATTAATATAATGTTCTCCTCACGATTAACAAAAACAATTTCCTTAATCTAAACAACCACCAATAAAAGTGAGATATTCACCCCAAGTCAAACCCAATTACAAGCTGCAACCCCTCATAAAGGGACCTTTTCAGATCCATATAGGAAGGCTAAAAGATAAAATTATAAAAAAAAAAGCAGAAAATCAAAATACACAAGAGTCGTAAATTCGACCAGCTCCCGACGTCGATATTCAAAGAAGCTAATCTGCAATTACTTTTTGAATTCCAAGGTCACCTAAAATTTTAACATTATTTTCTCACGAGTAAAGGCAACATTCATATCAAAATTCAAAATACTAATCAAGAAACCTACACATAATCATATTCAAATGTGAATTCCAGCTCTCAATTGGCGTTCAACGACCAACACAACAAGACAAAATCAAATTCCCCACCAAATAAACAAACAAAAGCTAGAGTGCGAGAGATGAACGTACTTCCGGCGGTGTCGTCGGCCATACAAAGGACGGTGAGGCCATCGGTGCGCTTGACGTGAAAAATGTAGCGATCCTGTGAGTACGAAGCGTTGGTATCATTGTTACCGGGGATTTTTTCGAGAATTTGACGCGCGATCGCATTCGCCGTGGTGGAAGTAGCACTGTATTCAGCCAGCACGACCGAGCCACGCGCCACCAGCGCGTAAAGTATCGCCATCCCCTCTCTCTCTCTCTTCTCTCTATCTCTTTCCGTAAATGCTGCCTGTCCTGATTGAAATGAAATACTAGATAGAAAGCGACGGATTCATCCCTACAATTTCGGACAGAAACGTGTGAACGAAGTGCGCTTTCACTTACACAGAAAAACTCGCATTGGCTGATCACCAAATGATTCCATTACTTCACCTTAAAAAATGACACAAGCAAAATGATTATAATAATCATATTAGTTGTTTGGATAAGAATTTAAGTTAACAAAAAACTATAAAGAATAATAGATAAAATCAAATAGAAAATTACCACAAATAAAGATCACGATTCCTTAATTATAGGGTGAGGTCGGTTAACGTGAGATTAAAATTACTATATTGTCCTTATTTACAAAATATGTAAAACTTTTAAGACTAAACAAATAATTCAATCTTAACTGATGATTATAAAAAATTTATGGTTAAGATCAATTCTTATTACTCAAAATACTTGTGGTTCTCATTTGATCCATACAAAAACACACACACAACACACAAAAATCATAAGAAAAAGGTATCCACATCGATCACCCCTAGGGATGGCAATGGATCGAATCTGGATCGGATCTTGCTAGGTCCAGATTCAGATCCGTAATTTTTTGCTTGGATCCGAATCCGGTCCAGATTCATTGGGTTCAAAAAAAATTAGATCCAAACCCAGATCCATAAGATTCGTAGGGTCCAGGGTCTAGATCCGGATCCACATGTTTCTCTTCTAAAATAAATCCTAACTCAAATATAATTCACAGTAACACCATAATAATAATAATAATCTAAATACATATAATACTATAATAATTATTTAGAAATTCTACAATCATCACTATATAAGAAGATGTTAGTTATAAATTTACTTTTGTTTTCATGACAACAAATAATATTACAATAGTAATAGAAGAAGTAACACACATATCTTAGCAAATAGACCACTTATATACAAAATTTTCTCAAATACAAGGTACAAATTTATAATATTATTAATATACTATCAATTTTCGTAACCTAGTTTATCTAACTTCGATTAGAAAGAAAAATAATATAATACACTTATAAATATAAATGATTATATATACATATATATTATATGGATCCATGGATCGAATTTGGACCGAATCTGGATCTCAGAAATCGAGATCCAGGTTTTAAAAGAATGATCCGAATTCAGTCCAAATCCGTCCGATCCTATTTTTGAAAATCACGATCACGAAAAATGGATCTAAATCTACGGATCTGGATCGGTAGAGATCCACTGCCATCCCTAGTCACCCTCCCCACCCCTTCTTCACTCATACAAACAAACCCTCTCTCTCTCTCTCTCTCTCTAATTGCTTATGTCTTTCTTGATTGAGAGAGAGATGTAGGGATATCAAAGCTTCAATAAGCAACAGCAATCCCTCCATTACCACATTCAGTCGTTGGCATCGTAGTCCGCCGCCCTCTCCTCCCAGCCTAATTCCTTCGCTGAATTCTAGGGGAGAGCAAAAATCGAACCGAAATTAGCGGTTTAGTTCGGTTTGTACAGTAAAACGGGTCGGTTTCAATATTTTGAAACCGAAATTAATTCGGTTCGGTTTCGGTTTGGGGAAAAAAATTCGGTTTTCAAATCGAACCCCCGAATTTTTTATTATTATATTTTTTATATATATTTTATATATATATATGTTATTTATATTATTAATATTTAAATTGGTTAATATTATATATATTTATATATATATAATTATATATATACATATATATTATATTATAAATATTATAATATTTATATTAATTATAATTTAAATTCGGTTAAAACCGAACCAAACCAAACCGAATATTTCGGTTCGGTTTGATTCGATTTTGAACCGAACCGTCCGATCTCACCCCTATCGAATTCGACTCCTCGAGCTCGGCTCGCCACGCATCTTGCCTCTCGCTTCAAACCGCTTCCAAAACTCTACTTCTCCCGTGTTTTGCCTTGAGCTCAATTCCCATAAAAATCATTTTCTTTCTTGATTCCTAACGTGATTTGGGGAAACTACAGAGATGTTAAGTGGGGATCTTTGATCGACATCGGATGCTCGACTTCGTCCCCCTTTATAGGGAGGGTTGGGCTGCCTAAACGGGATGGAAATTTCACGCTTTCATTCGTGTAGAAAATGATGGCCGCAGAGGATAAATCTAATGAGTCTCAAGTTACATTGGCTATCTGCTGCTTGGTCATGGTGGAACTCACCGCCGAACCCTCTGGAAGCCGTTTTGTGATATTAGTTATTAGAATTTGTGAGACTTTTAAATTTATTCCATACGTAAATTTAACGTGGATTTCCGGCATCCACACATGCATAGCAGGTCCGATTTCTGTGATCAGAGCATTATTATAAATCCATTTGAAAGGTTATGGTCCAAATTTTTACTTTTTTTGTCAATTAAATATAGAAATTTAAATGCCGTGTCACGGTGGACTCGAAACCCGAGATTTTTGACATCGAGCATTAACCACTCTACCACTAGGCAACACATACACATGGTTATGATCTAATTTGTTATTATACTTATGTTAGGACACGAATATAAAAAATCTAAAACATTTAAGTGCTAAATTTTATTTACCCTTCTTTAAACAATTTATTATTTACAGTAGGCATAAAGCACTTGATAAAGTGGCTTGATGATTTCTTTATTATAGAATAATATTATATCCGTCCTCAAAATATGTTTCTGATAATTTTTAATGTTTAATAAAAATTGTTAGGTGTTTTGTGAGTGAATTAAGGGACCTATATTAATATAATGTTAAAATAATTAATGGTGGATCATGAGTGGTAAATTATATAAATAAATGATATTATTGAAAGTAATAAGTAAGATGGTAGTGGATCATGAGTGATAAAAAATATAAATAAATGATATTGTTGAGGATAATAAATATGAAGTATTTTGTAGAATACATAAAAAAAATTACGCGACATACCAAAAAGAAAAACTATGAACAATGTTAGTAGGTCATCTTTATTCTATATCTATGTTCTATTATTCCAAAATATTAACAATGTTTATACACACAGTTGACCTGCTGAGTGTTGCTATTACAGGCAGCATATTTTACTTTATGCCTACTAATAGTATAATACATCTGGACGTGGTCATTCAAGCACAAGTATGGAGCCATATTTGCTTATGAGCAATGTATTATAATCTGTTATGAAATATGCCTATGAGATTAAAAAATAAAACTCAACTATGATTCATTTTGAACAAGAACTTTACCACCTTTTAACATCATGTGTATTTGGTATCTGTTGCTGTGTTAACTTGGTGGTTTGCATGCCAGGTTTTAGCTTCTGCAGATGATCAAGATGCCTTGACAACTGACCCCGATGAACTCAATGATTCTGATGATAGTGATGGTTTAAGTGGAGATGAATAAATCTTCAGAAATCTTCTATCGAGCTGGGTTTCACCTTACATATGGAGATAATTCTTCTCAACCTCTGGTTACTTTAAGAGAGAAACTGCTCATGGATGCTGGAGCAATAGCTGGCTTCCTGACTGGATTCCGTTGTTTATCTTGATGACCCTGCAAAATTGAAGCGCTTGCTGGTTCCTACAAAGATTTCTGGAAGTAATGACAAAGAAAATATTAAGAATGATGAGTCTTCACCTAGGTTGATGAATTTGTTGATGGGAGTCAAAGTCTTACGACAAGCAATTGTTGATTTACTTTTAGATATAATGGTCGAATGTTGCCAAACTTCAGAGAGTAGTTAAGTGTATTCCTGTATAATAGCTCTAAACCTTCTCCAGATGGCAGTGGTGCAATTACTCCACCGGAATCTGATGGAGACAGCGGAGTGACAGAATCTGGGGAGCTTTCTGTAGGGGAGAGATTAGACCTAGGAATTGGTGAGACTGCAAATGCACCTGCTGTACAAAGCTCTGATCTTACTGGGACTAATTTGCATGCAAAACTTGTTCCTGGACAACCTACTTGTCCGCCAGAGACATCTGCGGCTGGTTCACTTGAAACCCCCTCTCTTCGGTCCAAGGTATGATTGTTAAAATAATCGAACTAGTGAAATTTTTTCCTGCTTAGTTTATACATTAATCTAGGGTAACTTCAATCTAGACGAAGTGGCCAGTGCAGCCAGAGGAGCTTCTTGGGTTGATTGTGAACTCCTTGAGGGCTCTTGATGGAGCTGTTAGTAACTGGGTATGTAGAAATGCGAATATAACGTATAAAGGAAATGCTATAAATAACCGAGGCAAGAGTTAGACTCTTTCTCCGCAAGATAATATTGCTCGCTTTCACGATGCAGCGGTTCTACAACAATTATCTCCAAGATACAACGGTTTAACAAGTGCAGTAGTTGCACTACTAGGCGTATTCTGGCGAACTACTAGATAGTCGGGACGAGAGGATTTTGAAGAATGTATGAGTCGATTGATTATCTTCGTTCGGTGTTTTTAATCATCTTCTGCGGGTCCTTTTATAGCCCACGGTGCACATTCGCGAAGTGGTGCGAAGGCCCAATCTTCGACCCGAACCGATGCGGCGATCGAGGCTGTCGAGTTAGCCCGAACCGGCGTGATGGTTCGTCCATGCACGAGCCCAACCGTCCCGCCACGTGGTCGAGTCCGGCGTGTCGCCCGAGCCATCTGGTGCCATGTAGGCAAAACTTTTGGCTCCTCGCGACGATGCGTGCGTGCGAAGTGCAAAGTGCGCCTCTAAAGCGCCCGATGCGACAAGTGCGGCGTGCGTGCTCGGACTCGGACTCTCGGACTCGGATGGTGCTTGCACCATCCTCGTAGGCATTTGGGTTAGCCGTAAAATAGCTAATTAAAACCCACTAGGGTGCGCCATAGATGGTGCACACTTGATTATTCCTTATTGATGTGAACTCGTTTATAAATAGCTTAGAAACTTCCTTATTTTTCCAATGTGGGATAAAAACTTATTCCCACCATTAAGAAGCCATCTTTGTGCATTAATTGTTCATTCATCCCACAATGGATTTGAACACATAAATACACTAAATTGATCTACACAAAATGTAGATTTCAAATTTAAGCTTATATATAAATTTATTCCAACAATCCCCACATGAATGACGATTAATGCAAATGCAATTTTATCAATGTCCGATGACCTATTATTGCTTTAGGATAGGTAGTTGTTGGCTTTGAACCTTCCTTAGTATAGTGTTATCGGATTTACTCCTTGCTCGGTGAACACGATGTCTTGAACCGACCGGTTTTGTGTAAACGAAGACAATAACACATACACAATAATAGATACACTATCTTTCGTTCTCACGTTGTGTCCATTTTGGCCTTGGACCATATCTTGATTCATAAGTGTTATTTATTTGAGCGGCCCACACTTCACACTTAGATAGGTGATCTCCTATGAAGAGTATCCCGCTATACTCCACCAATAAGGCTATAGGAATCATTAAAGTTCTTTAAAACTTACCCTTTACCACGAGCTGAGGTTACACTTGAGCGACTACGAGAATGGATTATTGAGATTTCAGTGTATAACGAACCTTCATAACTTAGTTGTCTCTTTGAACCAAGTTTTGGGATCTCCAATCATCATGGTTGAGTTACCATTATGAGCGTTCTTTAAGAGTGGATTTTAATCCCATTCCCTTCTTGCATTGTATAATTGATCACGATTAATACCTTTAGTAAGCGGATCCGCTATATTGTCTTTTGACCTTACATAGTCGATACACATTATACCGGTCGTGATCAATTGTCTAACGGTATTGTGTCTTGACGAATGTGTCGAGACTTACCGTTGTACATGCTACTCTTAGCTCTCCCTATGGGCGACATGCTATCACAATGCACCATAACGGGAGGTATGGGTTTTCGACAAGGAATATCTTCTAAGAAATTTCTTAACCATTCGAACTTCTTCGCCACTTTATCTAAAGCAATGAATTCGGATTCCATTGTAGATCGAGCTATCTGAGTTTGTAGAAGATTTCCATGACCTTTCTCCTCCACCTATGGTGAACACGAATCCACTTGTGGTTTGGAGTCTTTGTATCGGATATCCATTTGCATCCTTGTATCCTTCCAAAACAATTTGGATATCTTGTGTAGTGTAAACTATAGTTCAAAGTATGTTTTAAATACCTTAGAACTCTAGTTAATGCGGTCCAATGATCCTTGCTTGGATTACTTGTGAACCGACTCAACTTGCTAATTGAATATGCTATGTCGGGTCTTGTACAATTTGCTAAGTACATTAGACTTCAATGACCTAGCAAAGTCGATTGGGATATCGGGTCTCCTCGATTTTTGGCTAAGTGTAGACTTAAATCAGCGGTGTCTTAGCCGGAGGTAGATCATAAGCTTTGAATTTCTTAAGCACGTTCTCAACATAGTGAGATTGTGATAAGACAATTCCATCATGTGTTCTAGAAATTTTAATTCCTAGAATCACATCATTATCCCAAGTCTTTCATATCGAATGTTCTCTTTAACATTTCTTTAGTATTCATGATTATATCACGATTACTACCCATTATGAGCATGTCATCAACATAAAGACATCTGATGACAAAATTATCGGATGTCCTTTAATGTAAACACATTTGTCGCATTCATTAATTTTGAATCCATTTGACATCATCACTTGGTCAAATTTCTCATGCCATTGTTTGGGTGCTTGTTTAAGTCCGTATAAAGACTTAACAAGTTTGCAAACTTTGTTTTCTTGTCAGGGATAACAAACCCTTGAGTTGTTCCATGTAAATTTCATCTTCTAAATCCCCATTTAGAAATCTGTTTTACATCCATTTGATGTACTTGATTATGCAACGCAGCTATAGCAAGTAGCGTTCTTATGGATGTAATTCTTGTAACGGTGAGTATGTATCAAAGTAGTCATACCGCTTCCTTTGTTTGTAACCCTTGCTACCAAGCGTGCTTTGTACTTATCAATAGTTCCATCGGCATTGAACTTTCTCTTTAGAATCCACTTGCGTCCTAAGGTTTACAACCGGGAGGAAGGTCAACGATTTCCCAAGTGTGATTGTTTAATATAGATTCAATTTCACTATTGATAGCTTCTCTCCATAGAGCAGCATCAGGACCAGACAATGCTTCCTCGATTGTCTTAGGATCATCTTCCAACGAATAAACCACAAAGTCTGGACCAAAGAACTTTGCAGTTTTTGTTCGTTTTCCTCGTCTTGGTGTAGGTGTTGGCTCAACATTTGGTCCAATATTTTCTGACGAGTTTTCTTTATAAGTTCTCTTCTTAGAACTTGCGTCGTTCTTTTCTTTCTTGGGAAATATAGTTTGAAAAATGTAGCATTTCTTGATTCTATGATCATTCCTCATGCATGTCGGGTATTTCCGACTTGTGTACCAAAAAAGCG
This sequence comes from Salvia rosmarinus, assembly GCA_036937905.1. Lineage (NCBI taxonomy): Eukaryota > Viridiplantae > Streptophyta > Magnoliopsida > Lamiales > Lamiaceae > Salvia > Salvia rosmarinus. The sequence continues at coordinate 13,951,206 of CM072819.1, forward strand.
ATATCGCTACTATTGTTTGCATATCCATGAAGATGCAATCAATAGTTTTAGGGCTATCTTAACTTGTTTTGGTTTTGGTACTTGACCTTTGAGACACCCCACACTTTCGTGTATTTGTAGGATGGTTTCCTACCTTTCCATAATTCATATGGGTTTTATCTTGTTTCTTTTGGGGTAACTTGTTTAATATTTTATTTGCGAAAGGATAGCTTCCCCACATGTTATGTGATAAGCCGAGCTAATCAACATAGCATTCATCATTTCCTTTAATGTTCTATTTTTCCGTTCGGCAATACCATTTGATTGTGGTGAGTAAGGTGCGGTTGTTTGATGAATAATACCGTTTTCACGACAAAATTCTTCAAGCGGTGCAACATACTACGCCACCACGATCACTTGAATCATCTTGATTTTGGCATTGAGTTGATTTTCAACTTCACTTTTGTAACTTTTGAAAGCTTGAATGCTTCGTCTTTGCTTCTCAAAAGATACACGTAACAAAATCTTGTGCAATCATCTATAAATGTTATAAAATAATTCTTTCCACCTCTAGTTTGCACAAGTTTTAAATCACATAAGTCGGTGTGAATCAATTCTAGAGGTGTAGTTGATCTTTCCACGAATGAAAAGGTTTCTTTGCCATTTTCGCTTCAACACAAATTTCACATTTATTATGTTGATCAAAAGATATCTTTAGCAATAGCTCTAAATTCACTAATCTTCGTAGTGTATTTAAATTTGCATGTCTAATCTATGATGCCATAAATTAGGAGACTCGATCACATATGCAATGCTTTCCTTTATTTCATCATTGGAGATTACATTGAGTGCGCTAAGCTTGAAAAGGCCATTATCTAGATAGCCTTTTCCTATAAAGTGACCATTTTGGTCATTACAACTTTATCCGCTTCAAACACTAGTCTAAAACCGACTTTGCTCAAAATGAAACGGACACAAGATTCTTGCGAATGTCGGGAACATGCAGACGTTGGTCAACGCGTCACTTTCAATCCAAGTCATCTTTAGCACAACTTTTCCCGTTCAGCGATCTTGGAAGTGCGGAGTTGCCCGTGTACAACTTCCTCTTTTCGGTGACGGGTTCATATGTGGAGAACATTGACTTATCGACACGGATGTGCTTTGTAGCACCGATGTCCCACCACCCATTGGGTTGCCTACCATGTTGACTTCGTCTACACAAAGCGGATAAATCGAGTTCGAGATAAGTCGAGGGTGCCGTTTTTCCTCCGTCACGTTTGCTTGTTGATGACCATCTTTCTTCTTTGGTTTCCGACAATCCTTCGCCATGTGCGGGTTTGCCACGCTTGTAGCAATCTCCTTTGATCCTCTTTTGTTTCTTGGTCTTGCTTCTTCCGTTGAACTTGCGTTTCTTGTTGTTGGTGCTTGACTCGGCTAGATTTGCCTTTGCCTCCATAGGCGATTTCTTTGCCATGTTGTCGATTGCGGTTGTCTTCTTGATCCTCAATCGTCTAATAAGATCTTCAAGTCCCATCTCCTTGCGTTTGTGTTTGAGATAGTTCTTGAATTCTTTCCACATTGGTGGTAATTTCTCGATCATTGCGACAACACGAAATGATTGAGAAAGTTCCATACCTTGGCGAGAATATCGTGCGAGAATCAACGGAGTTCTTGCACTTGTTCAAGCTTAGTCTTGCTATCCACCATTTTGTAATCTAGGAAGCGTCCGAGGCGATAAACTTCTTTAGACCGGCATCTTCCGTCTTGTATTTTGTCTCTAAGGAGATCCATAGTTCCTTGACGTCTTGGCATTAGAGTAGACACTATAGAGTGTCGTCTAACCCGTTGAGGATGTAATTGCGACACGAGAAAGTCGCTATGATGCCATCATCTAACGCATTGCGTTTTGTTCATCGGTCTCATCTTCCTCCACGGTGGGGGTGACTCGTTCAAGCAACGCCAAATTGAGTAGTCGGTGAAAAGCATTTTAGATTGCCAACGCTAAATTCGAAACACGAGAATTTTTCCGGCTTTCGGCATGAGCAGGGGCATTCGAACGTTGCTTGACTTGTCGCCATTTCCACGAGATATTATCTTGCGATTGTTAGTAATCGGGTATGTAGAAATGCGAATATAACGTATAAAAAATGCTATAAATAACCGAGGCAAGAGTTAGACTCTTTCTCCGCAAGATAATATTGCTCGCCTTTCTGATCTGCACGCGGTTCTACAACAATTATCTCCAAGATACAACGGTTTAACAAATGCAGTAGTTGCACTACTAGGCGTATTCTGCGAACTACTAGATAGTCGGACGGAGAGGATTTTGAAGAATGTATGAGTCGATTGATTATCTTCGTTCGGTGTTTTAATCATCTTCTGCGGGTCCCTTTATAGCCCACTGCTTGTTCGCGAAGTGGTGCGAAGGCCCAATCACGACCCGAACCGGTCGCGGCGATCGAGGCCTGTCGAGTTAGCCCGAACCGACGTGATGGTTCGTCCATGCACGAGCCCAACCGTCCCGCCACGTAGTCGAGTCCGGCGTGTCGCCCGAGCCATCTACGGTGCCATGTAGGCAAAACTTTTGGCTCCTCAAAGCTCCTCGCGACGATGCGTGCGTGCGAAGTGCAAAGTGCGCCTCTAAAGCGCCCGATGCGACAAGTGCGGCGTGCGTGCTCGGACTCGGACTCTCGGACTCGGATGGTGCTTGCGCCATCCTCGTAAACATTGGGTTAGCCGTAAAATAGCTAATTAAAACCCACTAGGGTGCGCCATAGATGGTGCACACTTGATTATTCCTTATTGATGTGAACTCGTTTATAAATAGCTTAGAAACTTCCTTTATTTTTCCAATGTGGGATAAAAACTTATTCCCACCATTAAGAAGCCATCTTTGTGCATTAATTGTTCATTCATCCCACAATGGATTTGAACACATAAATACACTAAATTGATCTACACAAAATGTAGATTTCAAATTTAAGCTTATATATAAATTTATTCCAACAGGAGCTGTCCCACAAGGTTGTCCGGAGCCAAGAAGGCGGCTGCAATCTGCTCAAAAGATTGCTCTTGTATTGGATAAAGCACCCAAGCATCTTCAACCAGATCTTGTTGCATTGGTTCCAAAGTTAGTTGAACATTGAAATATTCACTTGTTGCTTGCACACTTTTAGGTCGGTGCGAAGCTCAAGCGGAACCCGCATTGCGTTTGCAAGTAATATAAAGAGGAAAATGTCTTTGATCCTGTTGTTCTTTTGATTGCATTCACGGTGGATCATGTGTCTTAGCTATGGTTTACATTTCCGTAACTAAGATCGATTTTAGTTGTTTTCTTGGGTATAGCTCATGTTTGAGAATTTGTTTTTCGCGGGTTTGGGAGCACTCAATCAGTTGGAATGTAGCGGTGAAGTATGGGAATGTGTTCTGGACCTTTTGCTTGTTGCCTTTGAGCATCTTTGCTAGCTTTTCCGAACTCGTACTTAAGGTGAGTGATCGCTCACTTTTCTCTCACAGCAGCGCAAGTATAAGGTAAGTCGAGTATCGAATCCACGAGGATTGCAATCAGAAACACGAGCTAACTCTAATCGCCATCATTATCCAAGCAGCGAAATATGGTTTGAAAGGTTTTAAGGCTTGAGATGATTAAATCCAAAGCAAATGTAACAACTTGAAAATAAACAAAGGCAATAAATACTCAAAGATGAATATAAGAGATAAAGACTAACCCTAGGGATGCAATAATCATATCCACAACGATGTTTATCCTGCTTATTATTAACCGTTTTAATCCAGACAAGATGGAAGATCACATATGTAGCCAACAACTTCAGTTACGACAATTGTGACAGTTGATTACTAATTTTCCATATTACTGTTACGTCTCTAGAGGAAAATAAGCAACTCCAAAAGGATCACAAAGAATATGCTTCCTACGAATGTTCCTATCTCGATTCGACTCGAAGACTTATCCGTATCGTGCGTTCAAGATCGATTGACAATTAAAACTCATTACGTAATTAATCGGCAACTATGATATGCATCAAGATTGATCGAAATCAACACATATAATTAAGCACCAAGAATCATGAATCAATGCCCGGAAGGTAAATAACAATAGCGGAATCACAACATATAGGATAGAATCATGCAAACCCTAGGATTAGAGCAGTAAATTAGCTAGACATAAATAACGAAATTAAATACGAAATAATCATAAAAATACGAATTAAATAGATCAAACCCGTAGGAAAGCGTCGAGAACAAGTGTTGGGTTCGTATCCAAACCCAACGGAAAGCGGAAAACGATGGAATTTGTTCGACAAAAGTGTTCAAGCGTCGACAATGCGTAGAACTAACGTGAAACAATGAAAAACTAAAGCTAGAATGAATCTAAATCAAAGCTAGAGTGTAAAGAAGGAAAAATAATGAAAAGCGGACAAAACGTGTAAAATAGGTGCAGGGAAGGTTGGGGCGCGGTAATGTTTATTTATAGAATTAGGTCGAAACCCCAATTTTGAGTCTGCCGCCATGCCTCATGACCGAGCTCATGAGGGAACACTTCTCGGCCAATCTTTTCTTCTCGGCAGGTCGCTCGCGCACGGATTCGCCTCGCGGCCACACCTCGCGGTCGCTAGGTGTGGTCACGTCACACATAAAATCGCCGCGGGCACGTCTTGCACCGTGCTTTGGCGTGTGCTGGTATTTCCTCGCGGCCGAACTAGCGGTCGCTAGGTCGGTCGCGAGCCTTCGGCTGTGGCATCTGCGCGCTCGCACGCGCGAGTGATGGTTCGCGGTCTGGATAGCGGCCGCTAAGACGGTCGCTAGGCCCTCCTTTTTGCGCTTGTCTGCTCGTTCTTCGTTCCATGCTTCGGTTTTCAACTTATAAGCCTACAAAACACCAAAACGGAACCCAAGAGCAGTATCTTCCAAAAATATGTAAAAGCATTGAGATCCAAGTCATAAACGCACTTTATCGATCTAAAATCATCTTTAAATATCAACAATAAACGTGTAAAATGCGCGTTTATCAGTGAGGTCTATGTGAGTCGGATTAAAAAATTTGGGCACAGAAGTCTCTCCATATGTCTTAGATTATTTAAGTCGGACAGTAGCTAGTTGTGCGAATCTTGGAATCTATTCTTAGAGATAATGACTCGATTATGATTTCTCCCAACCCATTGTGGGCTTTTATATTAGGTGAAAGCGATCCTAATTCGAAAGATTACACTCAGGGGAAGCTCATGCATTTCATGGTAGTTCTCGTTTTCGATGTGTATATTTTAGTTGAGATGTTATCCATACCATGTCTTGCGGTTGAAGCTGCTCATGTATTTGAGAGGGCTATAGCTCCAGGGGCTTTTGGTCCCGAGTCTGTAGCTTTGGCTTTGGAAAGACGGTCTACTAGAGCATTGAATTTCACTCCCGAGTATCTTCTTGAAACTTTTCGGCGGTTAATGTGGTCATGGAAGGGAAGCCCTTGAGCAAATGAGAGCGAGCGAGATGATTTCAATTCCATTCTTGGTCTTGCCGAGACGTTGGCACTTTCGGTGAAAGGATTTGTTAAGATTCTTTACACTATCTTTGTTGAAACGGTATCTTGATGAGCCTCCGAGATTGAGGTTGCTAAAAGGCTTGTTGATCATGCTACAACCGCTGCGGATGCTAGCGAAGATGCTGATATAGACATGGAGATTTTGGTGATCTTAGTGTGTGAGGATCGGGAAGCGATAAGACCGATTTTGAACATGATTGGGAGGTTGTTGAACTTGCAAATGTTGACCGAGCAGCACTTTGGCATCGATTGTGCTCTTCAAGATGAGATTCTTCGTACTCGTGAAGAAAGAAAAGCTAAGTTTGCTAGCATTTCTAAAGAAAAAGCTTGTCTCAAAGGCCAATCAATACGAGGCCACGAGTAGCCGTCTAAAGGTAATTATTTTCCTCCTTTAATCTTTCTCCGGAAAATCATTCCAATCGCGAGGCTTGCATATGCAATGCGATCGAAATGAAGGTGAGGCAGGAGGCGATAGAGCGGATGCGAGGAAGTTGAGACTCGACTTGAGTGGGTTCGCTCGAGAAAGAGATGATGAAATCACGAAAGTTACGATCGAGAAGAAGGTTCTTCAAGATCGTCTCTATGATGCGAGAATCACAACTCTCCCAATTCAAATCTCGGCGTGATGAATTGAAGGTTTGATGTTTAATCACGACAAAAATTTCTCCCATATGTATATATGCCATGAGCTTTATTATTGATAGGATATGGCCCAACCTCCGAGGCCCAACAGTGGGCCTAACCTCTGTTGCCTCTACTCGGTTCACGCTAAATGGCGATAATTATGGGTAACGGTGATGAGGTAACAGTAGAAATCATGGGTAATAATGGTGGAGATCATGGTGGGTTATAGGAGGATCATGAGCCCGCCAATCGAGGATTGGTGGCAAGGTTTACGTTGTGTATAAATAGGAGTTAGATTGAAGGTAAAGGGTTAGCAAATTCATGAATCTGGAGCCCTTTGAGATACTTGCTGTAATCAAATTATAGTAAACATCTTGAGAATCATCTTCTCCGTGGACGTAGATCTTATTCTTGATCGAACCACGTAAAAGTCTCTTGTGTTCTTTACTGTTTTTATAAATCTTGCATACTAGATTTATCATTGGCGCCGTCTGTGGGAAACTTCTTGAACAAAAAGCTGTGTTTTCTACAATCTAATGGCAAGGACACGTGCAAACGCTAATCTTCTTGGCGATGTCGGTAACAATCGTGCGGAGGACGATCGGTGGTCACACAACGCCGGGAAAGGGAATTGCGGACGCCACCGGCGGTCACACACCGAGGTCACATGGAAAATGCTTCCATACACCTCCGGGATCGCCGCCCAACGAAGAGGAAGACACCGACCTCGATCGGGTGAGCAGAGGTTCACCGCTCCCACGAGGTCCTCGGTCGAGCGAAGTCCGAATTCCTCAGCGTCAACCTCAATCAATTCGAGTTTCCTCAACCGGAGGACAAGCGGGCGGGCCCTCAAGAGTGCCCGAAGTGGTGGTTCTGACGATCGAGGTCGCTTACCTCTCCGAAACAATCAACGTTCATCACGACATAATGATCGCCCGATACGGGGTTCATTCGTCCTCATACCTCCGCGGAGTCGTTCTCCACCTCGACATGATACCCATGAAAATGGGCGGGAAAGAAGGGAGGAAAGACAGTCGAACTCCCCACGAAGAGATGACGAGACGTCGTTATCGATCTCCCACTCCCAGGAGAGGATGGTAACGAACTCCCGGATTCGACCGACACGGACGAATTATCTCTCTTTTCGAGGAGATTACGGATACACCGCCACGCGCGATACGGGCTCCGAATATTGCTGCACACGATGGCCTCGAGATCCTTCCGACTTCTATTGCCTATACCACCAATATGGCAAACCAGGATGGAAGATTTCCATATGTGTAAGGTCTTTCCCGAGGTGCTAATCTCCAACGCCGACGTTGGTTACTTTCGTCGCCGTAACAACATCCATTGCTTCAAAGACCTCATGGATCGGTTCAAATGGCGTTTTACGGAAGATGCCGCCTCAACAACCTTCGTCCGATCCGCTACAATCCGCCAAGGACGGACGAAACAATGTCGAATTTCGTCTCGGATTCATCATGGAATCCCTTAAAATAGATGAGAGTAACGATCTCACATCATCAACGATTCAAGAACGGGATCCGACACGAGCTACGAATAAAGAGATCACCCGTGAGCGACCAAAGACGACTAGTCGTCTTTGGACCACAGTTGACAACTTTGTCGAAGGGACGAGTCGGACCGGAAGAAGAGAGAGATCCGGGATGAGCGGTGATCGAGAGAAAAGTTGGAGGATCGGGGCCGAGGTCTTTGAACGAAGTGCGTTCGAAAAGAATAAAGAAGGACCAAGAGAATCAAGGCCGGGACCTCGGCAAACCTCAGTAATAACGATCGCCTTTATTCAAATCCGGGCGAAAATATTTGAGCTTCACACCGAGCTCTTTCCAAACCTCCTCCTATGAAAGGAGGATCGAAAAAAAGTCAGCGGGAAAGTATTGTGACTACCACCAGGGTGCGGTCACGATACGTAAGATTACAAGTCCTTGGCTCGCGATCGACGAGCTCGTGAAGGAAGGGCCGAAGAAGTACACCGGCCGACTGGGCCGTAATAAAAAGCGCAGAGGAAAAATGGAGGTGGTAACAACGTGGACCGACCTCAACGGCAACCCGACACGAAGATGGCGAGGCGAAGGTCCCAATGCAATGGAGCAGGTTTACGCTATAACCGGGCTGCCGGTTAGTGCAGCGGTCGTCTCTTAGAAATGAAGCTCGAGGCCGACCCCAAGAGCCGAAAAACAAGCGGCTCGAGATGGAGAAAATATCGTGTTCTCGAAGACGACCCGGTACTAAGATCATGCCCCACCGGATGCCATTACAATACAAGCCGTGGTGGGTAATAAAATGTACATCGGGTCTACATTGACATCGAGCCTCGTTAGCATCATATTCAGTAGCTGCTGGATAAACTTGATGTCGGAGGAATTCAGATACTCCGCGCCTTCCCGCCACGAGCTTTACTCAAGAGCGGTTCAACCCAAGGTGTCATTACCTTCCCCACCGTAGGGCGCGCTCCTGTGTCGGTCACCAAAGCCATTCAATTTTTACGGTCCGAGCTCCTCTCCATACAATATTATCACAGGAAGAGATTGGTCAGATGCAACGAGCCGTCTGCTCCGTGTACCACCTCACCATTAAGATACCCACCCCGTGGGAGTGTTAAGCATTCGGGGTGACCAAACGGCGGCTAAAGAATGCCTCGAGTCTCAACCAAGATGCGGCCTTACCACGGGCCTAGCAATTACTGAACCTCCGAAGTTGCCACCTCGGGATGATCCGACCGAGAATCTTCACTATACGACGACCTACCCTCCAAAGTTGTCAAGGTTGGTACCGAGTTCATCGATATTCGTCAACAGGTCATGCGACTTCTAAGGAATATAGAGATGTATTTTCATGGTCTCCATTGGATATGACCTGGGTCTCGTCCGAGCTCATAACTCATCGTCTTAACATTGATCCGGCTACTAAACCGGTTCGTGAAGAAAAGAAGTTTTGCCAGCTGAAATGGTCATAAGAGACGAGGTAACCCAACTCGTGAGGCTAAAATCAGACGAGGTTAAATACCCAACTTGGATGGCTAATCCGTTGTAGTTCGAAAGCCGGGGGGGATGGCGCATGTGTGTCGACTATACCGACCTCGATAAACACCGCCTGAAGGATCATACCTCTCCCACGACATTGACAAGAAGGTGGAAGCATTGGTGGGACATGAGGTCTTGGTTTCTGATTTATACAAGGATACCACCAAGTCTTGATGAGCCCTAAGGCGCCCAAAACAAATTTCATTATCGACTTGATTGTCTTTGCTACCGAAAGATGCCTTTCGGTCTGAAAAACGCTGGAGCTACCTACCAAAGAATGGTGGACGCGATCTTCAAGGATCACATAGGAGAAATTGTTGAGGTCTATGTCGATGATATAGTAGTCAAAAGCAAAAAGTCTGAGAGCTGCGCCATCGACCTCGAAACTATTCTTCGCCTCCTCGGTCGGCCAACCTCAAGCTCAATCCCAGTAAGGCACATTTGTGGTGAGGACGGGTAAATTTACGGGGTCTTTGGGTTTCTCAAGAAGGCCCAAGCCAATCCTACCAAGGTGAAAACGGTGCTCGACATGCGGATCCCAAAACCATCCGTGAAATACACAACTCACCGGATGCCTGGCCGCCTCGGTGATTCCTATCTCGGGCTGCCGAGCGCAGCTTCCTTCTTCAAGATCCCGAGGAGAGCTCAGTTTCACTGGCGGGAAGAACACCAGTCGCCTTCACACAATGAAGGAATATCTTGCCGACCGCCGACACTATCCGCCCAAAGCAAGGTGAAACTCTATCGTTATATCCGCCACCCGGACGAGGCAATTAGTCTTGTATTGGTGCGAGAAGAGATGGGGCGGCAACTTCCCATCTACTTCATTAGCCGTGCTCTCAAAGGACCGAGACGAGGTACACCAACCTCGAGAAGGTAGCTCGCCTTAGTGAACGCCAAACGACGCCTCGGCCTTACTTTCAAGCTCATTCGGTTCGGTACTAACGGACTTACCTCTAAGACAAGTCTTATCAAACCAGAGTCATCCGGACGTGTATAGCTAAGTGGGCACTGGAGCTAGGCGAACACGATATCTCATACTCCCGTGCCGCCATAAAGGACAAGCCACTGCATTTCTGGTGGAGGTCAAATTCACCGAGGTCGCCTCTACCAATGAGGTCACTCCCACCCCACGGTGGAGGAACACATCTTTGCATCACCCGGTGATTGTTGGCGGATGTATGTGGATGGTGCCTCATGTAAGGCAGGCAATGGAGCGCATCCTCCTCCTCGGCCCGTGATAAGCAAGAAGTGACATACGCCTGCGGTTTACCTTCCCGACCACCAACAACGTGGAATATGAAGCATTGATCCACGGACTCCGCCTAGCAAAGGAATTGAAAGTGGACAAAGTCCAGATATTTGGAGATTCCTGGTCGTGGTAAACCGGTATTAGGTACATATGAGGCTAAGGAGGATCGAATGAAGCGATACTGCGAGAAGCGCAAAAGATCTTGGCCTCATTCGGATACTTCAAGATAATCAAATCCACGAGGAAAAAAGCCGGTGACATCCTTAGTAAATTGGCCGTCATCGGCAAATCCGCCAATGAAGAAGTTCATTCCGAAGCATTGAGGCGCCTCATATCGGCGTTATCTCGTAGGTGAACCGAATCGATAGCGCCTAAAAGCATATCTGGAAATTGGCACACTACCTCAGGATCGACTGGAGGCCAAAAAGATGATGGCGAAATCCCAGAAGTATCTCATGCATGAGGACGCTCTCTACCGGAAGTCTTACCTTCAACCCCTCCTGAGGTGCCTCGGGCCAGAAGAAGCCGACTACGTGCTCAATGAAATTCACCGAGGATCTTGTGGAAGCCACATCGGGTCGCGAGCTCTCTCAAAAAAGACGCTGAGGTCGGGATATTACTGGCCCACCATCGTGCAAGATTCGGCCGAGCTCGTCAAAAAGTGCCCGAAGTGCCAGATTCACTCCACGGTCAAAAGCCTCGGGATCTAAGCGACTGCGAGTCCATGGCCTTTCATGCGGTGGGGATCGACATTGTTGGTCCGCTCGACCGAGCACCGTGTCGGCCGATACTTAGTCGTAGCCATAGACTACTTCACAAAATGGGTCGAGGCCAACCACTATCGAGCCTCACGGCGGGAGATTGAGACCTTCGTGGAGAAATATAGTCCGCCGCCGCGCATACCGCACGCTCGGTCTCGGACAACGGCACCCATTCGCAGATAAAACTTCAAGGAGGTGCGAAGAACTTCAGATCGATCAACGTTTCACCTCGATCGCACACCCACAAGCGAATGGTCGGGCCGAGGTCACCAACCGCACAATCGTACAAGGATTAAAGAAGAGGTTGGACCGAGCTAAAGGCGACTGGGCTGAAAATCTCCCTCAAGTCCTTTGGTCCTACAGGACCACACCTCGGACATCGCACGGGGAAACCCCTTTCAGCCTGGTCTACGGTACCGAGGCTGTCATACCGGTTGAGATCGGCGCGCCAAGCCCGCGCACTCTTCACTTCGATCAGGCCGGGAACGAGGAAGACCTGCGAGCAAACCTTGACGCTCTTGAAGAGAAGCGCGAGCTAGCCTTCATAAACGGCCAAGTATAAAGCCCGTGTCGCACTGCATTACAACAAAAGGGTCAAACCTCCGCGTTCCAAGTAGGCGACCTCGTCCTCTGAAATAATGAAACCCGAGAGAGCCGAGCGCCTTAACAAGTCGGATCCAACATGGGAAGGCCCATACCGTGTTCACGAGAACCTCGGTAAAGGGGCTTACAAGCTATCTCACTTATCCAAAGGCACTTATCCCCGAACACGGCATATTTCTCATTTAAGGAGGTGCTTTACATAGTTTTGATTTCGGATCGACCTTATGTTAGTCTCCTTACTTGCCTTGTCAAGTGCGATGTCATATATTTGTTGAATAAAATATTTATTTTCCAATGAATATTTCATTTCGCTTCATTTTATTCAGATGCGAACATCTATTTGGATATACCGATTTAACCTTCACGGGGGCGCCTCACGAAGATAAAAACCCACTAAGTAGGGTACTCACTAAGCGCGCCGCACTCGTAGATTACTCATTGAATTGAACGTCTCGGTCAACCCATACGGACTACTCACTAGTTTGAAAGTCTACATGCATGCATCTGATTACTCATTAAGTTGAAAAATCTACATGTATAAGACATCCAAAATCGATCTCACCAAATTATGGCAAAGTATACAAGATAAATACATTTACGACCAAACGAAGTCCTAAGCTATGTTTATACCTCTCAAGAGGAAAACGACACTTCAAACGAGTCTAAATACATTTATACCTACATACAAAGTCCTACACTATGTACGCTCATTCGGGTTCCGGGCTCCGCCGAGACTCACCAAGCGAGATAATTTTGAACGAAGTCCCAGTGTCGGCGATGGATACCGGAATAAACTCTGCGCCTTCCACCCAATCCACGGTGGCCCCACCGGCCTGTTCCGGAGTAGTTTGACTCGGCGGATTCGGCCCTGGGAATTCAATCCGCACCCGAGGCCACATCTCGACCCGTGAACTCGACGTCGGACCAGACTATGCCCTTGTCCCCGAGCTCTAGCCCTTCCACGCCGATTTGCAGTCCGCGACGCCCTCCCTCCGAACCGCCGAGCCGTCTTCTATACGCTCCATTGCCGATGGACCCATTTGACGGAGCACTTCGGCGTGATCGCCAGCCGCCTCCTCTTCGTGCTCTTCAATTATGGGATCGGCGTTGCCCATCAGATCTGCGGCGGGCGGAGGCATGCGTCGTTCTGAACGATCTCATACATCCGCATGTATTTCGGACGGAGTCGAGGCGATCTTTAAAATTCTTGCTATTGGGACCTCCTCATCCTCAATACCATGCCTTCCGCCAACAAGCTCGAACTCGATCGTCGGCTTCAGATATAGTCGTTCCCCATCCGCTGGATGACCTTTTCGACTCTTCATGCTCTTCCGAGATCCGAGCCAGCCTTCTGTTGTCGCCTTGCCGCCTCGCATGATGCATCGATCGTCCGTGGATCACATCTCGCAGATAAATCAGCCCCGGACTTGAGATGTGTAATCCTTAACTTTAACGCCTCATTTTCAGCAGGAGGCGAGCCACCTCAATCGCCTTCATGCAACTTTTGTTTCATTCGGTGACGATGCCGAGTGACATCCATGTTGGCTAACACCGTGTCACCGGCAGACCGACTCTCCAAAGTGTCACCTCTTCATCCTTCTCGCTAAAGCACCTCGGACTTCTTTCGGTTTTGTTAGCGCTCATGATCCAAATCAAGTATTGAGGTGAAGAATCTAGAAATAAGACAATACACAAGGCATTTTAACAAAATATTTCTATTATTCAAAATGGAAGTTTATGCAAAGACAGGGTCCTATCGACCCCACAATCGACCTATTACATTAGGTCCACCGACCTCGTGCTCATTGCGGACTCTCCGACCTCCCGCTGCTTGCTGCTCGCCTGCTCCTCCATTGGTAGCCGATCTCGGAACGAATGTCCGAGCTTGACTGCGCCTCGGTTTGCCTCAACTCGGCAAGGAATGCTTGAAGCTCTAAGTCTTCATCTTCCTTGCACTGAGTTACGGCCTCCGCCGTCAGGAGTGAGGCAGAAGATGCCAAGGCATCCACCACGGGAAAGGAGGTCGCCCCATCGATTATGCGAGCGTAATTCTTGCATACCTCCAGTGGTCGACCTCAACCCAACCGTGTTGAGCCTTGTTAAAATCTGGTCTCTTGCCGCCAACTTCTCTAGGTGGGCACAAATCACCTCCGGCCTCATCACAGCGGCCAGATCGGAGATGAAAGAGGAAAAACTCTCCGACTCGATAAGCTTGTTGGCGAAGGCCCTTAGCATCGGTCCTTGCCCGCCCGAAGAAGGCGCTGTCTGCAGACCCGCCTCCTCTCACCTCGGCAGCCTCCTCTTAGGCGGTCTCCGCCTGCACGGCCACTGCAAGATCCGTCCTTCTTCTTGAGGGCGCCTCTCGCGGTCATCTTTGCCACTTGCTCCGTCGGCTTCCGCCTTAGCAAGTTCGGCGTCCGCCAGCGCAAAGATCTAGCGGATTCACCAAGGCCCTCGATCTGTCTGCGTGCCGCCGCCTCTCCATGGCCTCATATTGCGAGGCACCTCAAAAATAAGCCCGGCCATGCGGTGCATCTCACCGCCATCGAGGCCGCATCCCGAATATGAAACAATTAGCAACAAGTAACAACAAATTTACAAGGAGAAGGGTAGCGACGATACCTTTGGAAAGGATAAGGAAGTCTTGGAAGCCGCACCTCGGCCGAGGTCGACCATGGACCTCGATCTCCAACGCCGGGCCCGAGGTCACCGAGGACCGGCCACTGTCTTTCAGGCGCCCACCACCACGGGCGTTGGGTGGACTCATCGTCTCGCCTTCTTCCTCGCGGCCCCTTCGCTCGGAGGAAGCGGGCGCGAGATCGGCACATCGACTTCTCCGGTCGGGTCAACCTTCACCGCATTCAACATGAGAATTTCATTAGCACCAAAAATCGACGAGGGAAATAAAGATAAGAAGGTTGCCTCACCCAAATCGCACTCGACACCGGAGCTTCGACCTATGACACTCAAATTTCAAAGATCGCTCAAGTCATCCTCGGTATAGTTGATCGATAGATCTCACCCATATCGCTCAACGCCTTCTCCATAGGGCCCGGGGATTAATTTTCACGTCCTTCATTGCCCGAGGCCCCACTCATACCTCGGATACCCTCACCGCAAAAGAAGTATCTATTTTGCCAGTGGGATACCTTCGACGGGGAAGCAATTTTAAACTTCAGACGAGGTGACAGGTAATATACTCCCCCTATAGACTTGATGCTAAAAAAACGCATCAAGACTTCGAAAGAGAACCCCTCGCCTATGCCATAACAGGCCAACCCTAGCCCCACCGCCGACCTAATAGAATTGGAGGTCAGTTGGCATATAGGGATCTGAAAATACTCTTGAAAGCTAAGGAAAATGGGGGCAAAAGGAAATCTAAGCCCAGCTATTAAGCTATCTACAAAAATGGTGATAAATCCCTCCGGAGGGGCCATCGCCCTATCGTTGGGTTTTGGCAAGCACCACCATGCATCCTCTGGGATGTGGTATTTCAACACCACCGAAGCTCCTCCATCGTCAAGGTTGATTTCGCCCACCAATCCTCGAGGCCATCCCATACCAAGACATCGGTGAAACCCAGAACTAAGTCCTATGGATTTACCTAGGCGGTTATGGCATATATAATCCCTTATATTGGGGTCTTGACGACCGTAACCCAGTCGAACCGAGTTATCATAGCGAGAAGAGGAATGAGAAGGTGAAGAATACATACTTACTTTTTCTGGAGCGGGATTTCCGATTTCTTCAACAAAGTGTGAAAGAGGAATTGGGGATTTCTAAGGTTATATTCTCTCGGATTCAAACGTCGAAGGAGAAATGAACAGTTGCCTTTTAGACCTATTTATAGGATAAATGGCTCCTAAAAATCTGCCGTTTCGTTTATTACACGTGCCTATTTACGGTTGGATGTGTGAAAGATGCACGCACGCTTTTCGAAGTGCCCAACTACCGCCTGGCGCGTATGACGTACTCTCTGGAAAACAGACCGCCAGTCTGATCACGTGATGATTACTACGAGTTCGGACATCGGACTACGCCCATGTCCTAATACCAGAAGTATTTCAGGTCGGACCTCGACCTCCTCCTAACATCGGATCTCGACTTCAGCTAATGATTTTGAGTTCGGGCATCGGGCTGTGCCCCCATGTCCACCTCGGATCAGCAGAAGTATTTCAGGTCGGATATGTCCACCTCGGACCAACAGAAGTATTTTCAGGTCGGACATGTCAACCTCGGATCAGCAGAAGTATTTCAGGTCGGATATGTCCACCTCGGACCAACAGAAGTATTCTAGGCCATACAACGAATGACAAACCTTCAACGAAAACTTCAGCCAAGCAATTTTCCGCCTCGGCAAAGCACATTCTCCGCTTCACCTCGGCAAGGCTATTCCTTGACTTTTCGGGGGGGGCTATGATAGGATATGGCCCAACCTCTCAGGCCCAACCTCTCAGGCCCAACAGAGCTGGGCCTAACCTACTGTTGCCCTACTCGGTTACGCCTAAATGACGATAATTATGGGTAACGGTAATGAGGTAACGGTAGAAATCATGGGTAATAATGGTGGAGATCATGGTCAGTTATAGGAGGATCATGAGCCCGCCAATCAAGGGATTGGTGGCAAGGTTTACGTTTGTGTATAAATAGGAGTTAGATTGAAGGTAAAAGGGTTAGCAAATTACTGAATACTGGAGCCCTTTGAGATACTTGCTGTAATCAAATTATAGTAAACATCTTGAGAATCATCTTCTCCGTGGACGTAGATCTTATTCTTGATCGAACCACGTAAAAGTCTCTTGTGTTCTTTACTGTTTTTATAAATCTTGCATACTAGATTTATCAATTATGGCTTTGCCTTTAAATTTCTGTATCCTAAAATTGATTGCGAGCTAGCACTTTTGGATTGAAAATATATTGGAATGATCCCGACATCTTTCCCTTAGGCTGTTTTGGAGTGAAGCATTATAAAAAAAGAACATGGCTGTGCTATCCATTAGCAAGACTCTCACTACTCGACTGATTGCTTCCTATTGTTTGTACTTGCAGAAATATATCCATCATTTAGAGGCTCAACTTCAGGAAGAAATGTCGCGGCATGCGCCTCTGTGAAAGAACTGGAGACAATATCTAGAATCCAGGAAGAAGGGCTGAGGCAGATTCATGAATATTAACATACCATAGTTGTGATGGTACCATTTCCTATTTTTCGATATCTATCAGATACGCAATGAGTGTCAATCATACCATAGTTGTGATGGTACCATTTCCTATTTGTATTATCATACGTCTGAAAAGATTAAAGAAAAAGAAATAGAAGTAAAAAAAATCACAGAAGTGACAAGATATCTTGTCTTTTGTGAATATTAATTAGTAATAAATAAAACATGTTAGAATGCCTTCTTGATTAACAAATAACGGCCCAAACCAATTCAACTTACGTGTTGGACCCTATCAGATACAAATTTTATTATAATTTTTATATATAGTGGAGATAAGTTTGAGATTTTTTCTCTCCCCTATTTTTCAATAGACAGGGAGATATTTTGGCCATTTATAAAATAATATCTGTTGTTTGCTTAATCTAATCTTTTTCACTCACTCCCTTTCTCAATATAAGATTTTTTAGTTTTTATATTAAAATTAAAAAATATATTAATAAACATCAAATATAATATATTCATTTATTTGTTGTAAAATTAGAGTAAAGAGAAAAAAACTTAACGACAATTAGGAAGGGGAAGAGAGAGAGAAAATATTAGATTTTCAATGAGGGCAGGGGGCTGAAAAGTAGAATTTTAATATAATAAGAGAGATATTTAACTTTTGTAGAATGGAGTATTTTATATTAAGAAACGGATCCAAAAAGTTAAAAAATCTAATTGGGAAATGAAGGGAGTATAATTTTGTATTTAGGTAGAGTTAAGAGTTATCTGAACTCATGGAAACTAATTACCTATTTCAATAAGGAAAGAACTGCTACTTCCCAAACTTTTCGACTAACGAAGGGAGTATAATTAAGTTTGTATGTAGGTAGAGTTAATTAAGAGTTCTTCTAAACTTCATGAAAACTAATTATCTATTTCAATAAGAAAAGTACTGCTATTTCCCAAACTTTTCGACTTCAGCAAATATATTCTATATTGATAATAATCGTAAGAGAATATTGTAAACTACAAATTTATTATATAAATTTATCAATAGCTATATACTTCTATTGATGGCGCAAACAAAAAAAAAAAAAAAAAATATCGCATCATGATGAAGTCAGCGCACTATTATTCATCTTTTTTTCTCTACTGTTGACGGAGATGTACTTATAGATGCAATTTACAAAGGCTTTTAGACAATTTTGTTTAGTTCTATTCAGTAATTTTGTCCGAGTTTTTTTTGCCCTTTCGCTTCTTTCCTTTCTCTGTACTTATAGATGCTAACTACATTGTCTTATATATTTTGGTTTTTACTGAGACGTTTGAATTAAATTTGTATTGCAAACGCTATCGAGACTTTAAATACATTGTAACGTTTGAAAGACAATATATTTATATCGAGCTTTAAATAAACAATTACTCCTTCCGTCCCATCCAAGATGACATGTATTCTATTTTGAACTATCCCACTCAAGATGGCATGTTTCCTTTTTAAAAAATAATTATCTCTTCAAAAGTTGTGGGTCATACCTACTTTTTATCACTTTATCTCTTCTCCTAAATAACCAGAATACTATCAGATACGCAATGAGTGTCAATCATACCATAGTTGTGATGGTACCATTTCCTATTTTTCGAGTTTTTTCTTTTACACTTGGCATCTTTTAGAGGTGAAATGAGCATGAGAAAGTTCATGCCGATGGCAGCCTGAGCATACTAATGAATGCATTGGGCATCAACACTTGCAAATGCCATATTTTAGTGTTCAGCTCTCTTCCTTAATCAAAGGCTTTTAGACAATTTTGTTTAGTTCTATTCAGTAATTTTGTCCGAGTTTTTTTTTGCCCTTTCGCTTCTTTCCTTTCTCTGTCTTAGTTCAGATTTGATTCTTGATCCATGCACGTTCGTATAACAGACGAACAAAAATATAATTTTTCTTGAGAAATTTATCATTTATACTGAATAAAAGTATCAATATCCGTACAAAAGAGTACATCTTACTAAAATTATGTTCTTGACAATCCAACTTGTATATATACTCAATTCTACTATTTTATTTCAAAGGTCAAGAAACTAATAACGCGATGCCCTAATTTTAGTAAATGTCGTACCTCAAATCTTGAAGTATGCTGGACAGATGCTTTATACATAAGAACATGATTAGCTCAAGATGGAATAAATTTTGGTCATGTATCAGTTTATGTCCCAAATTTGAGGGATTTTTTCATACCGTTCCAACGTATTAAAAATCAATCTTTCGATGTTGATATTTCACATCTTCCCAGATTTTATCTTTGACACCTGAGTTCTTGCGTGGCATACATGTTTAAATACGCAATCTTATATGTTTCACACGAGTACAATAAAATATGCCACACGTGAAATTTTAGGTCTTGAATGCATCATCTTTGAATATAATTGTTAAAAAATTGAAATGTTGGTCATCAATTTATCATTTATTAAATGTCACTACATTCCTCTCTCTCCTCAAAATTTGTTCCTAATTTTCTTTTTTTTTTTGGCATATCTCCAAATTTGTTTCATTTTCACTTACGAAAACTACCATATAAAATACTCTCCACTTATTACTCTTAATAAGACGATTTATTTACATATTTTATCACTCATATCTCATTAATATCTCTCATTCTTATTCTCAACATCACCATTGATTTACATATTTATCACTCATTAATTTAACATACTAATTGGGGATCCTTACTCCACTTAAAAAACACTCAACAACTTTTATTAAAACTCACACCGAAGATTCTCAAGAATAATTTTTGGGGACAGAGAGAGCATTAGAAAATGTTAAAAGGTTGGGACATGAACCCTCTCAAGTCTTCTACATCCTAAAAATCGAATAAAATACTCCATATGTTCCCTAATTTTCTTTTCGAGAATTTTCAGCATGAGTTTTAATAAAAGTTGTTGAGTCTATTGTGAGTGGAGTACGAGTCGCACATCAATGTAATATTGATTTAATTAGTGGTAGACTATAAGTGGTAGAATATATAAATAAGTGATGTCGTTGAGAGTAATAAGTAGGGATAATGGTGGGCCATGAATGATTAAATGTGTAATCAAGGGTATTGTTGAGGGTAATAAATATTAAATATTTTGTGGAATAGTTTCTATAAATGAAATAGGAAGAAGATTGGGGGACGTATCAAAAAGAAAAAACTAAGAAGAAAAATAGGTGACGAATGTTGTATAATTTATTACTATTAAAAAGAATCGGTGTGAGTAAGATGTAGACAACAATTTTAGCAAGACATAGATTGTTGCCACGAAAAGGAATTCCAACATCCCATTATTTGAGGAGACATGCATGGACGAAAACAATGACTGTATGACTATGTTAGTTTTTCCTAACAAATTCAACTCATCATCCATTTCATCAATACAAACCTCTCATTAATAGCATCCAAAATCGATCAAATTCGATATATCCTGAAATTTTTTCTATAGGAAAAAAAAACAGCTCTCTTCAGTTGATTTGATCTTCCTCTCCAATCCTCTGCGTTCTTTCTGCTACAGTTTCATTATGTGGGAATTACATGTTATTGATGATGATGGGCTATGCTCATTTGCTTCACGCAAAGCTGTTCTCTCATCAGGAACTGGAGATTTAACTCCTTTTGATTGAAATTGAAGTCACAAAGAAACAACTCCCAGGTAGAAAATAGCTCACTAAAATGCTCTCTTCCACTTACATTCTTGAAATATATTGGGTTTATGCATGCATCGTTATTGAATCCCAAATCTGTATTTCATGCCATGTATTCACATATCTTTACACATTATATATATATATATATATATATATATATAGGGGTTGGATCTAGTGAGAACTCGTCTTTTTTGAGAACTTGAGAACCATGCATAAGATGTTGAAGACAGGGCCGTCCCTGAGGGCGGGCGAGCATGGGCGACCGTCCAGGGCCCATCATTTTAGGGGGTCCAAAATTTTATATATCCTCTTATATTAATATAAATATTCCTTCAAAAAATAAAATATTCAATGTCCCAAAATTTTGTTATAAACTTTTGGTTGTCCAAATTTTGTAAAAAAAAAATTCTTTTATAAATAATATATTGTGCATCTTTTTAGATATATTCAATTGTATCTCCATAGCGAAAAAGGGCCCATTTTTGTTGTTTCGCTCAGGGCCCATTATTTGTCGTGATCGTACTGGTTGAAGATGATGTACAAAACAAGATAAAGTTATGATAACGAAAACTTTCTAAAATTGTTGAACAACAAAATAATTTTAGAAAATTTTCGTTATGCACATTTTATACATTTTGTGCATCATCTTCAACGTCTTATGCATGGTTCGCAGAGTTCGCAAAAAAGATGTGGTTCTCATTTGATCCACTCCCTATATATATATGTAGTACTCAATCTCATCTTCATCTTAAACGTCTTATGCATAGTATTCGAGTCTGGGATAGTATGTAGTACTCAATCTCATCCACTCAATTCATAGATCTTATGGTTGAGATTTTTTCAGATTTTTTTATCTTAATTTCATTGATTTTCAGGAAAGTAATGGTAGATCAGTAATTTGATTTTTATGTGATTGCGAAAAAAAACTATGTATTTAATTAGTTGAACTGAATAATGCATTCAAATGAACAAAAAATGCATGTGGTTGAACACAATAATGCATGCGGTTGGAAGCTCGCGCTTAGCGCTGGCGCGCATGCGTCTTCGTCAGCCTTCAGCCGCCGCCGCCGCCCGTCAGTTAACCAACAATGCATTTTACGCTTTGTTAAATGCAATGAATATGTTTTGTTAAATGCATGGACATGTTTTGATCAATGCATGAACGTGCTTTTTTAAATGCATGTTTGTATTTCGTGATAACATGCAGTTTTATGTTTTGTTCAACGCATTTTTGTGGTTTTTGACAGTAAATCTTTCATCCATCCTTATCTGTCAATTACGTTGTCTCTTTCCATGATTCCCGATAAATTCGCCGTGAACCACCGCTATAACCACCATCTTTCTCGATTCTTCAATCATCTATCAAATTCATCTTCTATTTTTTTTCAAAATTCATCAATTTTGTTCTCAATTTTTTTTTCTTTTTTCTATTTCTTTCAAAATCTGTTGTTTGTGTATCTTGTTGTTGTTGTTCGCCGGTGTTGCCGTCGGCGCCGTCCGCTGCCATTGCCGCCGTCGTCGTCTCCGACGCCGTCCGCTGTCGCCAAAGAGGAAAAGAAGGCTGATTTGATTTCTTCCCATATTGTCTCTTGCAAAAATTAAAAATTAAAATAAAATAAAATAAAAGGAGTTGCCACTGTCAGCTTGTGGTGCGATCATGTGTTCAAAATGTGTGGTCTAGATTGGGTACTACGTACTATCTAGGGATCGGGTACTACGGAAACTCAACCACATATATATATATATATATATATGTGTGTGTGTGTGTGTGTATGTGTACGTGCAAAATGAATAGAGTTTGCTCGCCTTATTTTGATCCTGATTTTCATAACCTTCCAGAAAGGATACATGGGCCACCGTAAGTTTCTTGATCTTCAACTTTGGGTTTCTTTTGTTTTTAAAGTTGGTAGTATATACGTTGAGAAAAGTGGATTTGTGTTTGTTGATTGCAGTTTTAGAGTTAATGTAGACAATGAAAGCTTAGAAGATTGCACGATCGTTAAGGTTTGTTTTGTGCACTTGCATTAGGCCATTTTTATCATGACAAAGAATTTGGTTGGATGGATGATAATTGGGGTGGTAAATCGCATATCAACTGTGTGAACAAGCAGAGCCTTCTCTTGGATTTGATGCAAGCTCTCACTGATTTGAACCTCACCATATCTAAAGGTTACATCTCTTCTGATGCAGGCTGGTTCATGGATGGTATGCAATTCATCCTTCTCTCTCATTCTACCTTACTTTGTGGGAGACGCAGAGTTTTTGATGTTGTTTTGTGCAGTTTTTCATGTGAAAATGACCTGGGCTCCAAAGTTACTGATCAAAGAGTGATCAACTACATCCAGCAGGTAAACTAATGGACATGACAAATTCAGAAATCCAGATCTTGATTTGAGCCATTGACTTATCTTTGCCTCTTGTTGTGTGATTAAGTAATAATGAGTGATGAGCCCTAGTAACACGCAGGCTATGAGCATGAGCAACGTCTCTAGTCCGACAGCAAAGGCAGTGACTAGTTTGGAAGCGCGTCGTGGGGGGCCACAAGCAATAGAAATGACAGGGAAAGACAGGCCAGGGCTGTTCTCTGAGATATCAGCAGCACTTGCTGATATGGGGTGTTACATAATTGAGGCGCACGCATGGAGCCACAACGGGCTTTTGGTCTGCGTTGTTTACATATCAGACCAATCCATGGACACCCCAATTGATGATCACAGGCTCCACACCATCGAGGACCACCTCACTTTTACAGTCCTCCGCGCTACCACTAGGAAGAGAATGCTGTCAACCACCAAGAGGTGAAGCCTGCAGGGCTGCCCAAGGGGGAGTTGAGCACCACTACAAGAGTGGAGCGACACCTGCACCAGCTCATGGTCTCTGTGCGCTACTTTGATAGGCCGCTGCACCAGACGAGCTCACTGTCTGACAACAGGAACACCAGTGTGTCAATTGAGAGGTGCATTGAGAAGGGCTATTCAATTGTGACCATCCAATGCAAAGATAGGAAAAGGCTGATGTTTGACACTGTCTGCACACTTATTTATATGCGATATGTCATCTTTCATGCATCAGTAGATGCTTGCATTGGCTATACATATCAACTATCAAGTGTGCTTTCCTTTTTTCATCATAACCTTAAAAAACAATACAATCTTCAACTCTTGACAAGAAACACACACTTATCTCTACAGGAATACTTCGTGAGACATGCAGACGGACGTGCATTTAACAGGGAGAGTGAGAAAGATAGAGTCATAAAATGCTTAGAGGCCGCTATAGAACTCAGGGTTTGTGAGGTATGATTCCATTTTCACATTTCACAACTATTTCATTCCTGAATATAAAGTGTTTTCTTATCCTTTAAAATGCAGGGGGTTCGTGGGGAGCTGTGTACGTACAGCAGGGTGGGGTTGCTCTCGGACATAACACGGGTGCTTATGGAGAACAGGCAAGCAGTGGTGAGAGCAGACATTGCAACACAAGGAGAGAAATCAACAAATGCTTTCTATGTGAGTGATATCTCAGGGAACCATGTGGATTTGGAGTTCATCAGGTCCATGGATGATGACAGAACCAATTCTAGACCACCATCATCAACTCAGAGGCCTAAGTTCTCCATCGGGGATATATTCGAACTCCTCTCCTATGCCATCAATTATGTAGCTTAGCTTTCTTAGTGTTGGTAGTTGAAACAGATTCGTATTTGTACATAAAACATACTGTATACTACAAGGGGACTAAAAAGAATTGGACTGTATATACATACATGCAGTAGTAATTTTGCTCATCAAACTCGTAGATTTAACCGCCTAAGCCAAACAGAGTGCAAGATCATGTGAAACATATCAAATCTCTCAACAGGCTGGTTTAGAACAAAATGTTTCCTTATAGCTCTCAACCCTTCCCTGAGCCTCAAAAAATCGTTTTCAGTTACTGCCATCAAAATCTCTTTCAATCGCACTACTTCTGAAACTTTTACCTGTAGTGAGAATGCTTCCCACCTCAAAACATCACTAAATGGGAGCACATAGTGATCTGATAATATGACAGGGATGCATTCAGCGTAGATGGCCTCAACAAGTCTGGGGCTAGCCACTTCATACCCACTGGGGCATAAGCAGAACTTTGATTTCAGCATATAGTCCCAATAGTCTAGATTTTTAGGAGGTACTCATAGATGTGGAGGTCAGGGTCCCTTCCTTCCAATGGTGGAGGAGAATTGGCCTAACCGGGCCATGGAGGCCACCGCAAAGAATGCAAGGTAGGGCCTTGAGATAGTGGGAGGAGGAGGGAGATCAGCTTTGGGTTCACATAGCCACCATAAAGATGGATCTCAGGCAGGCTCACATCTTTCTGAGGATTGAATCCTTCAGAGGAGTTTGCATTGCATAAGACACGGATTGATGTGTTGTAGAGGTATGCATTTCCTTCTGAGGCGCGAGGTCCCTGCAGGATATCATGTTCAAACAACAAATTATGATCAACAACTCCAAACTAGAAGAAGATCTTGGTCATTCAGAGTAATCATGCTGATGCTCACCCAGTCATGGCAAGAAAGCATGAAATGGTCAGCTCCTTGAGTTCTGTTCCAGAAGGTATGCTTGGTGGAGATGAGTTCCACATAATCAGACACGAATTCTTGGAGTGGGGTGAGGTTGTAGGTGTTAGGCCTGTAGAGATACTTCACCATCCACGTCACACTGAATGGCATGAAGTAGACATGAGCTTCTTCGGCTCTGCTTGTCCTAAAGCTATGGCTCCCATGCTCCATCTCGTGGATGAATCTCCCTTCACTGGTGTATATGTCTTTGCATGGACCATCATGCACTATTGGCAGCTCTCCTTCTTCATATACATACACCTTCAATCTTCTTTCCATTTCCTTGTAACTCCTGCAACATGTTTAAGCTATTATTTAATATAATGCTTCATTCTTAAAACCACTTCAATAGCGTCACAGAAGATACTATTAAATTTACAAACTATAGCACAGTGTATCACTACTACTAAAGGGATAATTCAAATCCTTAAAGCAGCTCGTACATTGTGGTGCAAGTGATTGAGTCATAATAGCCAAAAGCAAACGTCTTTAACCAAATCTACATATTTAATTATGCTTAACTATAACTCATCCTTTGCATGCATGCAATCAAGTTCTAGAAAATTAATCTTCTAAAAAGAAGGCCTATTTATTTTCCAAATTTAAATCATATAGTCAAATTCTCAGCTGTCAATCTCCCAAAACACTATCTTGGAAAAATATAGAAAGATGATTCATAGCCATGATGAGCAATGTTTGAGAAAGAAAGGTAATGAGTAACAGTAGCACGAATTCAGTATTTTCTAAGTATTGAAAATAACTATAGAGTATTGATCGTGGAGGAAACAATGAGTATGCGCACTAGCAAGTCACCCCTATAGGCTATATATGCTTCAGTGAGAAGCCTCTCCCTTTCAAAAACCACACCAGACAAAATCTTTAGTAAAAATGACACGTACGAAATGTATGATCCTCAATTTTTTTCTGGGGAGTATCGTAGAAGGAAAGTCACAAAAGTAAGATTCCCCAAGTTTAATTATTATTCCATCTGTTGAATTGCCATCACGTGAATTTTTAAAATTTAGTAACGATAACTAAATTTGCTAGCAAAACAGTAAAAAGTATACATAATATACGTGTAATGCGCGATTTACTAAATTAGTGTCGCATGTAAAGTATGTGGAATTCCAAGCTAGTTAATGGGAAAATTGACCAATATTCACTCTTACCAGTGCTTTGGAATTCTTGGTCCATTCAACAAAGAATTTCAAGTGTAAACATGCTAATCAGATTTTGAAGTACTGAAAATTGTGGAGAATCACTTACTGAAGAAATGCGCTGGGATTTCGATAGATTGACGAAGATATAATATGATTGCTGTCAGTAATTACTGATTTGTTTCTGATTGAAGCTACTCTTCTAACTGCTGCTCTTGCTCTAGCCAATCCTTCCTCCAACTTATCGCTTGCTCTTTTCTGCATTTTCAACATTTCATAATTAATTCATACAATTTTCAAATATTTTATTTTGGTTAATTTTGAATAAAATCAACTATAAAATTGTAAAAAAAAAAGAAAAGAAAAGGAGAAGCCTTTCACGCCGTTAACATGTAATCGTACTCAAATCATCTCAAATTTCATTGTTCGCACACAAATTTAAAAATTACGGTATGAGCTTTCATATTACGTTTGTCGCCTCACATTTTATTGTTATCAACGCACACTATATACGACATATTAGAGAATAGTCATTAGTGGAGAAGAAAAGAGAAAAATGGAGCAAGTAATAATTGCATTAGCGTAAATGACAGCTTAATCCGCAAAATCTAGAACATTAATTTTGGCGCTCCTGATTAATTTGTATTGTCTTCCAGTTCCACCATGCAATCTCTTATGAAGAGCTCAACGTAATTAATTAGATTTTCATCCATCAGATTTAAGCATGCTAACATTTGAAAATTCATCCATAAACACTGCTTACTCTGGAATTCAGCTTGAATCTGGATGCTATTTCAGCAGAAATCACAGCTCTCGGCTCATCGCCGCGTATACGTGCAGCTCCGACTAACTGAACCATCGGAACTTTTTTGAACTCTGCTTCGTGATCGGAGTACGACCGCTGCAATTCGTTAGCTCCGCGGGAGAAGTATCCGGAGACGAAAACGACGGCGACGATAACTGCTGAAACTACGACTATCGAAAATGTCACGCCGCCAGCAATTCTGGTCGCCACCATTTCTCCGTCGATGCGCGCTACACGCAGTAATACGTATATATATATATATGTGTGTATTATATATATATATTCGCTCACAGCTATAATGAGTGTGTGAAGTTGTGGAAGAGACGGTTTTATATATGTGTAGAGAGGGGGCGCGATATGAGCTTTGAAGAGTGAAAGTGGAATTATGGGTTTGATTAATAGTAAAGATTAGTTGGTGATTGAAATCTCATCTACTGATTACGGTATTAGCTACTGATCATTAGTAATTACAAGCACCACATTTTATTTATTTTGAATAGCAATTTTTTTTGGGTGACCAATTTGGAATCTAAATATTAATTGTGGAGTATTTAAGTAGAATTTTAGGTGAAATGTAATTGTATTGTATATCTGCAGTTGTAGAAACAACAGTTTCGAATACTGTAACCATGCCATAACCTCCCTTTTATTTTGCTTTATTTGATTGCGGTTGTCCCACCATTTTACATTTTAATAATGAGATGTAAAATAGTATTTATATTTACGTGATATATACAAATTCTCCAATTTAATTTTCTAATGATATTGGGCACAAACCCCACGTCCACGCTAAAATTAATCACGTACGGACTTATTTTCTTCCTTGAAAATGACACGATCAAAACCAGTTTTCAATATAGATATCATATACTACCTCCGACCCAATTCTTTTACTTTCCTTTTGCTTATCCCAACAGTTTAAGACGCTTCAAAAAGGAAACAATTTTACACTAAAAGATCTCGAATTTCGTGCCACCTACTTTTTACACACAAAACACAACTCTCCTTAATCTCCGTGCAAAAAGAAAGGAGCCATGAATGGCGGGACGGAGGGAGTATATTTTTTATTCAAAGATATAAACTGTTGCCCCAAACCATAAAATTTCAGTTATTGATTATAGGGCGCACAGTGAGGCCACCATAATTAATTAATTATTAAATTAATTTTAATTAAAATTAATTAATTTAATAAACCTTAATTGTAAATTAATAAATAATAATTTTGAATTAATATATCCTAATTTTGAATTAATAAACTCTAATTATAAATTAATAAATCCTAATTTTGAATTAATAAATCCTAAGTTTTTGAATTAATAAACCCTAATTGGAATTAATAAACCTGAATTTTGAATAATAAATCCTAATTTTGAATTAATAAATTCTAATTGGAATTAATAAACCCTAATTTTGAATAATAAACACTAATTGTGAATTAATAAACCATAACTTTGAATGAATAAACCCTAATTATGAATTAATAAATCCTAATTATGAATTAATAAACCCTAACTTTGAATTAATAAATCCTAATTATGGATTAATAAACTCTAATTATGAATTAATAAACCATATTTATGAATTAATAAATTAAAATTTTGAATAATAAATTATGATTAAAAATTAATAAATTTAATTATAAATTAATAAAATTTAATTATCCTTACTTATCATAATTAATATA
The DNA here is from genome assembly GCA_036937905.1 of Salvia rosmarinus. Classification (NCBI taxonomy): domain Eukaryota; kingdom Viridiplantae; phylum Streptophyta; class Magnoliopsida; order Lamiales; family Lamiaceae; genus Salvia; species Salvia rosmarinus. Next base: position 13,980,095 of record CM072819.1, read on the forward strand.
TAATTATTTTAACAAAAAATAAGGGTGAGCTCACGGTGAGACGGAGCTCACCCAAGTTTTTGTCTTGATTATATCATGACTAGTCACCAATCTAGCAAACTATAGGCTCTCTCTCTCAAATTGATTTTTGTTATGCTTTGCTCTTATATGAACTTATTTTTCTATCAGATCTTTCGGTTGATCTTTTAAACACAACTAAAAAGGTGTTTGGCTAAACTTATAAGCTCTTTAAATAACTTATAAGTTGTTAGGAACTTATAAGCTCTTGTAAAGTGTTTGGTAAAATAAGATTCTAAACAGCTTATAAACCTGTGAAAATAAACTCAAACCGCTTATAAGCTCTCCCAAAAATAAGTTATTCACCTCAACTTATTTTTTCATAAGCTTATAAGCAATCATGAATTTATCAAAATAACCTTATTATATTTCATTATTTCCTACATATATACCAACTTCACATCTCGTCAATTTTATCTCTCTAACACACGATTCTTTCTCTAGTTTATAAGATCAGTTATCCAAACACTTAAACAACTTATAAACTCTTGAGACATTACCTCTTATAAGTTCTCTAAATAAGCTTAGCCAAACACCCCCTAAAACAGTTATTTGATGTCTCGATGACCCCTCAAAGTCATAGGATTTCTATATAAATCAACTAGAAAATCTGGAGCTAATATATGAACTCTTTTTTTTCCAACTTTTTTCAACATTTATTTAAGGATAAATTTCAATTTATGTTCCAATGTTTCGCGAATTTTTAGTTAATATTTCAACGTAAACATATTGCTATCTTGATCCTTAGCTAATGTTTCATAAAAATTCAATTAATGTTTTGCCGATTGATTTCTAGCGAACAAACGATTACGTGTTTGTCGGGGGCCATGTTGGACGTTGCGTCAATTGAGTAAAAGAAGAAAAAATACGTAAAAGCTCACCAAAACGATAGAAAAAACAAAAAATCCAGTGTTAAGATTGGTTTTTCTGTCGTTTTGACGATTTTTTACACATTTTTCCTTCTTTTACTTAATGTACGTGATGTCCAATATGACTCTTCGACAGCCACAAATATTTTTTCGTCGGAAATCAATCGGTAGGATATTTATTGAAATTTTCTGAATTATCAAAATAACAATATATATATATATATATATATAGAGTTAACGTGTGAATCATTTTTATCGTGGGAACATGAGAACCAAAAAATGATGAATTCACAGTGAAAGTTGATGAATCCACCGGAAAGTTATCGAATAAAAATAGAATTTTGCCCCTCATGAGATTCGAACCCGGTGAAAATTTTGAATTCAAGAACTTTCTCGATGATTCATTAACTTTAATAATAATTCATTTGGTTTTGGTTTTAGGATAAAAATTATTCTCATTTGAACCTAACTCTCTATATATATATGTTTACATTTGAACATTAATTGAAAATGTCACAATACGTTAAGACATAAACTACATTTACCATTTATTTAAATAGTCCAAATCTGAAATCAATATGCCTGAGATGGAGGAAGGCATAACCAGGAATTCACTATATTGTTTTTGAGTTCAGTATGAACGGTATATAAAGTGTAGTTAAAGATTGCGCATTACTTCAACTACGCGCCAACACAACGCTTCCATTTCTCCCCCTCATTTTGTTATGGCGCTTGGAGCTATGAAACAGAAATATATGCTTTCACCATTTCCGAATATCAATTTTCAGTGATCATGACGAATACAAACAAATAGCGCATCTTCTTGAGATTTTTTCCCAGACTCAAGAATAAGAACAAATTCTTTGGTATTGGCAGTGTAAGAAACGATGCGAAGTTCACAATTTAAAACGGATCGAACCAGCTTGCGGCGAAAACAAGAATAATTCTTGAAAGCGGAAGAAAAAAACGAACAAGAAGTCTTCAAGAAATGATGAAGATGATGACTGCACAAACCATAGCTTGAACACTAACTGTATGCAGAAACAAGAACACTTCTCCCACCCACACTTCTAAGCTATTTTCTCTCAGCTGCAATCTAAAGATGAATGAATGAATCTATATTGAATTACACACTACAAACTGATCTATATATGCAATATAGTAATCAAAATCTACGCCGTTGGTGACGAACGATCGAGGCTTCAACTGATTGTAACAAGCTCTGAACTTACAATTGCAATATAAACCTCGAGCACTTGTCACAGGCAGTAAAGAAACTAATGAGAATGCCAAGATCCTATACAACTGCAACTGCAGAGCTCATTTTCAGAGAATCATCATATTTTGATGACATGACAGCAAACTGCAGTTTAACAACAGTGGACTGAGATGATGCGATTTTCCTTTATAGCATAGTTGTTAAAAGTTTTTACTTGCTATGTTGGTGAAGGATCTCCAATCAAGGAACCAAATCATCAGCAGACCACGATAGAGAGCAAGAAAACCAGGTTGAACAAGAGTTCATCAATCCCTTCATCATCTTCATAAAAACCACCATCAAACTCTTGGATGATGATAATTATGAGAAGGAAACACATGAATTCTAGCTTCTCTTAAATGTTTTATCACCATCTTTGCCTCAACTGCTTCGATCATCTTAAAAGAATTTGGTGTAGGCCGGTTCAAAGGAGACGTGCTTAGTCACAGAGGAGTATGGCAGCGTTCGAGTTGGATCTGAGATAGCAACTGACTCTTAAATGAATGAACTGAGAGGTTCTGGAGAAAGAGAAAATTTCAAATATTATGAACATAGTTACTTAACATGCAAGCACCTGAAAACTGAGCTGCAAATAGACTCAACTTGCACGTCATCCAGCAGAAATATCAACTATATATTTTACTAGTAAATCATCAAATAGCTACAATTTGAATTTATCATAACGTTGCAAGCTTCCTACTCGATGTTCACGAGACGAACTTGTTGATTACAGCAAGGACACGGATTTGACAAGTAAATTATGAATTACTGCTTCGTTAGTTTCTTGATGACACTACCAAAAATTCTCAAAGCAAAATGTTAACACATTATCACATATTTGCTACATGTTTATGAAAATTCCAGCTACAAGCAACCGAAATGAATCTAAGACATTTGCTCCTAATAAGAAGACACAGTAAAGCTATGAAGTTTCCGTGCTTAAGAGATCAGAATAAACAAATCAGATCAATCATAAAACATCAAACCAAATGCAATTTCACAGAAAAAAAATGAATCAAACTACCTCAGCAGATTCAGCAGAAGAATTATCATCTGAAGCCTCCTAAAACAGCAGAATCATCTTGCCAATCAGGCTCTAAAACAACAATATAGAAGCTTAGAAACCTAATTATTTTTCCCCATTGCACGAATACGCAGAGCTCTTAAAAGTTTCTCCTAGCTAAATATTACCTTGTGCAGATTCCTTTTTTTCATCCGAAACTGTTTTCAGCCGTCAATTTGATGAAATTTTGATCTCTCTGTGGTGGTTGAAGATGAAGACATCTCGTTTTTGCTTATATGAGCAGGAACATTTAGAAAACTGATGTGGCCTGCGTGGATTTTAGTTCTATGGATCCTCATTTATAATATAATTAATTTAAAAGATATAAAAAAAACCCACCCTTGCCAAATTTGAACAGACTGATTTGTCACTTTCATACAAAATCTATCTTTCATACAAATACAGACTCAATATCTACCTATATATAATGAAATGAATACACAGCGGTGTGCATAATTTAAAGGCTGACCACTTCAACTTCAACAACATTTTTGTTGCTGTTTCCTCTCTGTATCTCTCAAGTATTTTGCTCCATTGTCATGCCTTTGAGCACCATAATCTCCAGCATCAACAGATTCATGTCTCCTGCATCTCAATGTCTCAAGCACTTAAGCAATAACAAGCATATAGAAAGAAAAAATAAATACACACCCCAAGAATTGTTGGAAAAGGTGTACAAAAATAGTACAGACTTGCCGGGCGTATTACAACTTAACAGAAATGTAGAAGTAGGAGATCAAACAATAATGAACTTAAAACAGAATTGAAATACAATTGAAACTAAAAACCGTATTCTAGATGCCGAGTCGAGGAGGCCTCTTTCCGCAAGACGAGATACGCCCCGGTAGTGCTTTCGGTTCTGGCGTATCGTCCCCAAAGATAAAACGGCAGCGTCTCGTGGGTGGCAGCACCGCAAACCAACGAGCTCCGGCGAACTGGACGGAAGCGAGGACTCAGCTTGGACACAAAATGTGAATGCAGAGAGTGCTCTTAGGTATGCTAGAATGCTTTTGCGAGGTGGCTTATCTTTGAGACATGTCCTATTTATAGGCGTCCGTCCCCTCATGAGGAGCATGCTGGAGTCAACACCCGCATTGATGTCGGGTGTTACAGAGTTATGTCTCCTATTGAGTGCGCGGCGGTTTCTGGAGACAACGTGAGCACGCTTCCCGCAGAGCCATCATGTCGAACGTTACCGACGGTTACGATTTAACTGACAACGCGTGCGTCAGGTTCATTAGACGATCCGGACGCCTCTTCAAGTGCACAGCAGCCCAACAGATTGGGCCACACGAGTTGGGTCTCGGACCAACTCCATCGCACAGCAGCCCAACGGATCGGGCTACACGAATTGGGCCCTGGATCAACTCCATCTTGGGCTCGATCAAACGCTGATCCAAAATATAAGGACAATGGGCCACGGAACCAGCCCACGGCAAGCCCACGAACAGCCCAAAGAATGCCCAAAGACCACCCAAAGACCAATTGCCAAGATCCAAGATCCACGATCCACGATCCACGGACCACGGACCACGGACCACGGACCACGGAACCGAACCGAGCCGGGCCGGGCCGGGCCGCACGCACGGCACGGCACGGCGCGGGCGGGGGCGCGCCGCGCACGGGCACCGGCCCGGCCCGCACGGGGCGGCGGCGGCGGCGTGTACAGGTGCGTGGGCTTTCCACCCATCACTTGTGCACATAATTATACTAAGTGTTCAATGAACCACTTATATAGACAATTAATGAAGGTACATTAATCAATGTGGGATAAGGATTAATTAATCCATGCTTATCCCCTTAATCACATAACTCCATGTTTAAGTGACAAACTTTGATCCATTATTTCACTCACCGAAATCGGATTTGAGAATGTGAATACACCACCATCATCTACTCGTAACGTAGATCGATCCTATGCCGCTTAATTTCACAAAATTAAACATTATGTCACTCAAAATATTGGTCAAAGTAGCTTCGACAACTCGACCACATATATAATAAACATATATATATATGCGTGATTTCCAACAATCCCCACATGAGTGGAAATAGTCATATGCATGTATGCAGCATACGCGATCCTCAAGAGATGTTAAAATATTTGGACAGTGGTTTATGGCCTTGAACCTTCCATAGTTAGTACCATCGAGTACACAAAGCGGATTAGTGGACACGATGCCTTGAACTATTCCCCACAACGTAATCGAGACAATGGTATTAACACTTTAACACCTCAACCTCATCCGTTCTCACGCTTGATTCCATTTTGGCCATGGACAACCACTTTGGATTCATAAGTGTTTTGTTTGAAGCGCCCCACTTCGCACTTACATAGGTGATTCTATACCGAGTATCTTGCCATACTCAACCTCCTCGAGGTATCTTAGGAATCATTAAGAGTCAACGACTCAATCTCACCACTAGGCAAGTTTTTCAACACTCGTTTGCTTTATAGAGAATGCACTAACTTGAGTGTTTATACACGAACTCCTATAGCTTAGTTCTCCCATCAACCAAGTTCTTGGGATCTCCAATCATCATGGTTGGGTTACCACTATGATTGTTCTTAAGATGTGGATTTTAATCCCATTCCTCTAGCAACTTGATCATTTGATCCCGGTTCAACCCTTTGGTTAATCGGATCGCGGATTATCTATCGACTGACATAGTCAATCGATATAACCCCACTGAGATCAAATGCCTCACGGTATTATGTCGCCGACGATATGTCGAGACTTACCATTATACAAACCACTTTTCGCTTCTTCCAATAGCCGCTTGGCTATCACAATGAATCATCACCGGTGGCACAGGTTTAGATCAACATGAAATATGATGGAGTCCGATATTGTTGGGCATGTTTTTAACTTTAATTATTTTCGCAGCCCATTTAGATGTTAGATTAAATAGTATCCTAGTTTAATTAGGTCTCTTATATTAATTAGCTTCCTGTTTTGATTAGGAATCCTTCTTTGACAAGGATTAGGGTTCTTTATTTTCCTGTTTTGATTAGGAATCCTTATTTGACAAGGATTAGGTTTCTTTATTTTTCACCTATATAAAGGCAGTAAGAATATGAAAATATTCACTTTTGATTTACGAATATATGTGAGTTTTATTCTCTTCATTAGCTCTTGAATTTTCTTGTGTTTGCCAAGAAATTCAATTATCGACGATCGACGAGACATCCATCCCTCGCTCGTGTCATTCATCGTCCCCGAGTTCTCAAGTCAACTATCTAGTTGGGTATAGGCGAAATATCGACCTATATCACTTGAGGTTAGATCTGAGGTTTTGGGATATTCCATCTTGTTCGCTCTTCCGTCACGCGTCGATAGATCCTTCGCACCAGCGAGGATCGTATCATTTGGTATCGAGCCATTCGCTCGTCATTCATCCGCTCGCTTGTCCATACGTTCGTCGTCCATCCGCTCGCCGTACATCCGCTCGCCTTCCGTGTTTCGCTTTTCTTCCGCTTCGCGGCTAGGGTTTGTTCATCCGTATCTAGGTTCTACCATATCGTGATCTTATCCATATCGTTATCATACATTATCCATATCATTATCCATATCGTTATCCCTATCATTATACATATCATTATCCATATCGTTATCCCTATCATCATACATATCGTCATCCATATCATACATTATCCATATCATTTGGGCTATCATTATCCATATCAATATCCGTATCATTATTTTTTTCATTCTTGAGATTTTTCGAATCTACGTTCTGTGAGGATTAGTGATACACGAGTGCTGAGTGACTCATTTTGAGTGATACACGAGCGTTCGTGAGTTGGTGAGGTTCCTGTTATTTTTTCTTTTTTTAACATTTTCTGCAGCAATGTCTAAGAAGGTGGAGTCAGATGGGTCATGTCATAAGGACGACGATGATTCTATCAGTCGTCAAACAAAATTCATGATGGAGGCCTTGCGTTCTGAATTGGGAACGATAATCACAAAAGAGATGGAAGAGCTGCATGATCGAATCAATGCACTTGAGGAGAGACCTCGTAGAGAGGAGCGACGTCGGCTAGATCCTATTGTGTATCAACGAGGTGGAGGACGAAGAGAAGGCAGAGGCGGCAGAAATTTTCATCGAGATAATAGATACGAAGAGGCTGAAAATGAGGAAGATGAGTTTCCAAATTTTGATGAAAGGCGGCCTAGAGGAAGAGATCGAGAAGATAACAATCGAGCAAAGATCAAGATGAACATCCTTCTTTCAAGGGAAAATGATCCCGAATTATACTTGGAATGGGAGAGAAAGTTGGAGCTCATGTTTGATTGCCATAATTATTCCGAGCTCAAGAAGGTGAAGTTAGCAGCAATAGAGTTCTCTGATTATGCACTTGTTTGGTGGGATCAGTTGGTGAGTAGTAGGAGGAGGAATCGAGAGCAGCCTATCCACACATGGGACAAGATGAAGGCTGTGATGAGGAAGCGATTTGTGCCTAATCATTATTATCGTGAGCTGTACAACAAATTACAGAATTTGAGGCAAGGTCGAGGAGTGTGGATGACTACTTCAAGGAGATGGAAGTAGCCATGATACGAGCCAGTATTGTTGAAGATAGAGAGGCGACTATGGCAAGATTTTTGGCTGGATTGAATTGGGAGATTCGCAATGGAGTGGAGTTGCAACATTATGTCGAGTTGGAGGATATGGTTCACATGGCTATAAAGATTGAGAACCAACTCAAGAGGAGGGGTAATGGCGGTAACACGAAGCAAAATCAGTCCAATTGGAGGTAGCCCCAAAATGTTAGTGGTTCTTCATCAAGAGGGCACCAATGGAAGAAAGATGAGCATCCGAATGAGGAGAAGTGGCCATTTGAAAAGCCAAGAACATATCCTACGAGTTACACAACTCAAGCCAACCCTGACGGTACCCGAAATCGTGATTTGAAGTGTTTTACTTGTCATGGAATTGGACATATTGCTAGAGAGTGTCCGAATAAGAGGGTGATGATCATTCGGGATGATGGAGAGGTGGTGACCGATGATGAAGGAGAGGCTACTAATCCGAGATGCCACCGGAGGATTCCGATGTTGAAGAGATTGAAGCACCGGATGCACTCATTTTTGTTGCTAGGAGAGCTTTGAGTGTACAGAATCCAGTGAGTGATACAGAGCAACGAGAGAACATCTTTCATACGAGGTGTCATGTCAAAGATAAGGTGTGGAGCGTGATCATCGATGGTGGGAGTTGTACCAATGCGGCTAGCATGACCATGGTTGAGAAGTTAGGGCTACCATTAGTGAAACATCCCAAGCCATATCGGTTGCAGTGGCTGAATGATAATGGCATTGTCAAGGTGACGAAGCAAGTGAAGATTCCATTTCGCATTGGAAAGTATGAGGATGAAGTTCTTTGTGATGCGATTCCGATGCAGGCAAGTCATATACTATTGGGACGACCGTGGCAGTTTGATAGAAAAGTGAAGCATAATGGTTTTACTGAAAAATACTCCTCGAGTTCAATCAAAAGAAAGTGTCACTTGTTCCTCTTACTCCAAAACAAGTTTATGAGGATCAAGTGCTGTTGCAAAAGGAGTCGAAGTTGGTGAAGTCGGTTGGGCAAAGTGATAGATGTAAGGAGAAAGGAGTAATCCAAAAGTCTTGTCTTGCGAGGGCTAGTGATTTGAAGTGGGTGATGAATAAGGAAAAGTCATCGGTTGATATAGGTGACGATTTGGATTTGAGGACAAATCCTTCTCAAGAGGAGGGGAATGATGGAGTCCGATATTGTTGGGCATGTTTTTAACTTTAATTATTTTCGCAGCCCATTTAGATGTTAGATTAAATAGTATCCTAGTTTAATTAGGTCTCTTATATTAATTAGTTTCCTGTTTTGATTAGGAATCCTTCTTTGACAAGGATTATGGTTCTTTATTTTCCTGTTTTGATTAGGAATCCTTATTTGACAAGGATTAGGTTTCTTTATTTTTCACCTATATAAAGGCTTGTAAGAATATGAAAATATTCACTTTTGATTT